>CM033633.1:36078885-36531385 GCA_019453435.1 Rhinogobius similis | reverse complement strand
TTTAATAACTAATTCTAAAACTGATTTATTGAGTTTTTAAGTTTAAAAAATGAGGTGTAACTAGATTACTGTCTGGAAAAACCAATGACTTCACAAGCTGTTTCTATTTCCGCACGAACCCCCCCCCTCAAAAACAAACATTAACCTTGACTAATTCTGGCTCATCCTGGGTTTATCCTCTATTTAGATCCGGACACGTTTTAATCTACACCACGGGCCACGCTCCACCTGAATGGAAATCGTTCATAACCCTGTTCAGCACAGCCGCGTATTAATAGTACAATCTAAGGCACTGCAGAAATGAATCCTCGTGATCTCACTCTCCTCTCAGGTTTGTGCATCCCGGCTCTCCACGTCTCCTCGTCCTCCCTCTCCCCTCCCTCTTATGCTCTTACCTTGGAATGCTCTTCAAAGTGTGCTAGCATGTAGCCTTCCTTTCTCTCTGGTTTTTACATCTCTGTGTTCTCTCTGGTTATTTATATCTATTATTCTTTCTGTCTCTTGTCCGATCTCATCGCGCCTCATCAGCTCACATCTCATCTCTACTCCACTTCTTGGATCATTTTCTGGTAATATGATTCATTCTAACTCTAGACCCAACCCAGGGAGAACAGAAAAAAATTGACAATGACTTTCGAATTAACGGTCCAGATGACCTCTCCATCCTTCTTTACAACTGAGAAAATTCTATAATCTTGGTATTGGTAATTTTTTGGTAATAATGTGAAGACAGGGCTGTAAATGGATGTGTGATGGTTTTCATCCCATTCATCAAACTATTATCATTCTATTAGCATGCTATAACTGTTCTCAGTCATCACATATTATTACGTTTTCATATTAATAACAACTGCATATGCAATAATTTTCTTAATATGTTAACTGTGGATTATTAACAATGCAGCAAATTCAATTCCATTCAATTAATTTTTGTAGCGTCCAAAATCACAACAGTTTCCTAGATGGGCCAAAGGTAGAAAGCAGTTCAATTTAACAATGTTCAATAGAATTTATCCGTGGATAAATGTCCTAGAGTACCCCTGTCCTTGACCCTCCTTCTCTCAAGGAAAAACTACAAAAAACCTGTGGGGAAAAGTATAAACCTCAGGGAGAACCACATGAAGGAGAGATCCTCCTCCCACAGGACAGACTGGACCAGGACTGACACATCCACTTGGACCAGAACCACTCAAGAGGAAGGAAGGTGGATCATCTAGTGTGGGAGAGTTCCTCTGGAAAGGATGGCTCCTCTAGACAGTCCATCCAGCGCAGAGAGATCCCCCTGGTAGACAAGAACAGTTCATCTGGAGTAGAGAAGAAGTAGTTCCTCCAGGCAGAAGAGGATCAGTTCATCCAAATCAAGCAGAGCTCCTTCAGGCGGATAAGGGGGTCATCACTGGAGCAGCCGCCATGGTGTCTAGAACAGAGGGAAACACATGTGAACAGCAATGACCAGACTACAGGTGAACTACAACATTAAAGAGTATTGACAGGGACAGTAGAAGAACCAGAGGATAGTATTAAAGCTCCATACTTCCCCAGCAGAGTTGCTCCTGGGGCAGTGTAGCTCAAACTGAAGGGTTTTTATTTCTGTTCCTAACTGAACCAACCATAAACTATTTCAAAGAGGAGCCTTTTGAGCCTGGTCTTAAATGTAGAGACTGTGTGGCCTCTTTAACATGAACAGGAGCTGGTTCATAACAGGAGCTTGGTATAAACGCTGCAGTCATTTCACTCGGCTTTTCATTGAATAAAGTCATTTTCTAACATTCCTTGCTGATGCCAAGCTTACAGTTTTGTTGGTTGTAAATGGTTGATAAAAAGATAAATAATTGAGGTGTTTATTTGAACATGTAAACTTTTTTTTTTCATTGATTAACTATACATAATGGAAGGTCAAAATTCTCAAAATACTGGAGCATGCAACTCTTTGTTTCATATATGTTGATGATGATGAAGTTCTGTAGATGATAAATACCATGCAGTTCAAGTGTCTTGCATATGAGAAAACAATTCAAATGTAATTCTATTCTCCGCTGTTACATCCTGCTAACCTCCTGATGCTGCAGTCACTTCCTCTTGTGGCAGTCTGCTCCCTCAGCGCCTTCATCCATAAACCTGGCTAACTGTTTCCTCTGCATTCTTGTGGTTTTTTAAAGGCCGTTAGTGTTTTGAAGTGAGCAGAAATGAGGTGATTATGGAGATTTAATGCAGCACAATCCCACTTTATGGACAGAGACAGGACAGGACAGCGGGAAACACCAGTCTGCATGAGGACGAGGACAAGCCTGAGCAAGAACTGAGGAAGACCTGGACAAGACCTGAGCAGGACCTGAGCAAGACTTGAACAAGACCTGAGCAGGACCTGAACAAGACCTGGGCGAGATCTGAACAAGACCTGAGGAAGACCTGAACAAGACCTGAGCAAGACCAGAGCAGGACCTGAGCAAGACATGAACAAGACCTGAGCAGGACCTGAGCAGGACCTGAACAAGACCTGAGGAAGACCTGAACAAGACCTGAGCAAGACCTGAGCAGGACCTGAGAAAGACTTGAACAAGACCTGAGCAGGACCTGAGCAGGACCGGAGCAGGACCTGAGCAGGACCTGAACAAGACCTGAGGAAGACCTGAACAAGACCTGAGCAAGACCTGAGCAGGACCTGAGAAAGACTTGAACAAGACCTGAGCAGGACCTGAGCAAGACCGGAGCAGGACCTGAACAAGACCTGGGCAAGATCTGAACAAGACCTGAGGAAGACCTGAGGAAGACCTGAGCAGGACCTGAGCAAGACCTGGACAAGACTTGAGCAAGACCTGAGCAGGACCTGAACAAAACCTGAACAAAACCTGAGCAAGACCTGTGCATGACCTGAGCAGGATCTGAACAAGACCTGAGCAAGACCTGGACAAGACCTGAGCAGGACCTGAACAAAACCTGAGCAAGACCTGAGCAGGACATGAGTGAGACTTGAGCAGGACCTAAACAAGACCTGAGCAGGACATGAGTGAGACTTGAGCAGGACCTAAACAAGACCTGAGCAGGACATGAGTGAGACTTGAGCTGGACCTAAACAAGACCTGAGCAGGACATGAGTGAGACTTGAGCTGGACCTGAACAGGATCTGAACAAGACCTGAGCAGGATCTGAACAAGACCTGATTAAGACCTGAGCAGGACCTAAGCAAGACCTGAGTGAAACCTGAGCAGCTACTGAGGATGGACCAAACACATTTTTAGTTTTGGTGCAGTTATCTGCTGTTTCCGCTCATCATTATATACATATTTACATGGAGTTGTATTTAGCTTCATTTACACGTTATTTTAATAATTATTCCATGGAGCCTCAGAAAACACTCAATTTCAAATCGTCAAAAGTAATAAAATCCGGGTTTTCGGGTTGCTACCACTGAAGGGTTGTTTATTCAATTCCCGGCCTTGGCCATTTGCTGAATGTCTATCCTCTTTCTCTCCCCATTTCATGGTACAACTTTCCTGGCCAAAAAGGAAAAAAACAAAAAAAAATGTTGTTCCCTCTGCTGCCAGTAGATGGAGTGCTAACACTGATCCTGATGAGGGAACGCCCGACTGAGAGAAAGTCAGAGAGTGGTTTTCCAAATAGTGTAAATTAAAACATGTGATTCCAAAAGGACAAGAACAGCACAAACACTGCAGCATGTTCTTCAGGATCTCTCTAATTGTTGCTCTTATCACATCAAACAAAAAACAACCACAGATTTCAATATAGTTTTTGTCAATGCAAATAAACTAAGGTATGTTTTTTACAATTAAAGGAAAACTGATGACATTATTCATCACTAAAACGTGATTCTTTTCAGTTGAGGGGAAGATTAAATGGCAAGTGTGAAGGCCCAATTTGTGGAGGAAATAGTGGAAGGGCCAGACCCTTCAGCTTCTGAAAAGAAAGTAGGACGGGCAAACTCAAAAATCCTGATGCCTCTAGCCCTCTAACATTCCTAGTATTATATTTTGACATATTTTATTACTTTTAATTGCAAAATTGATGAAACTTGACAACCCATCGAGTGGAGAAAAGCAGCTCTACGCTTCACCACAAAGTTGGCCAAGAATCCCAAGAAGAAAAAAATCCTCCCATTAACTACTTCCTCTTTCAAACGATGGAGAAGAAGTTTTCATCCAAGTTTCAAGAGTCTGTTTTATCATTAGCTGGGAACTTACGAAAACATACTTTATCCCCCAATTTTGTAAAGAGTAAATGGTGTGTGTTGTGTTTCTGAGAGGTAAAACTTTCATGGATTGGTATACGGCTGCAGGGAAGTGACGTCTCCTAAACCAGTGTTTTTCAACCTATCTTTGAGTTGTGGTACACTTTTTGGGTTTAAAAGATACCATGGAACACCAACTATTCATTCATTCATTCATTTCCTACCGCTTATTCCCGTTCCCGGGGTCGCGGGTGACTGGAGCCTATCCCAGTGACTTTGGGCCACCAACAAAACATGACCAAATCAGACTGTTTAGTAAAAAAATCTGATATAATGAGACAACAAATGTTGGAGTGGTGACATGTTGGTATTTTTGTTTAATGCAGTAGTGGTTCAGGACAGTCTATTACATCCACATTTGTGACTTTTCCCAGGGACACCTGGCAAACCTCAAGGCACAGTGTCCCCGGCACACTGGTCGAAAATCAAGGTCCTAGAAATAGCAAGCTCAGGAACATGAAAGTTGGTGCAAAGTTGAACTGAAATCGTTGTATCATGATTGACTTTTTGTCTGTTCAGCTGTCTGTTCAAACACACTTTTTCTCCTGTTGTTTAGCCTCTGAAGCCTCTGAGCAGATGACTTTATTTACCTCTTTTAGACTTCAGCTGCACAATTAAATTAAACCCACACAAAATTGTAATTTTAATGGATGCAATTAGCAAATCGTAAAGGCTGCAATTGTTGAAGTGCAATAATTTCTTCCACAAACAACAAAATGTCTTGCTTTAATTTGAATAAAAAAACCTGTAGTTTGTAGTTAACAGTTTGTAGTTAAAGCTTGTAGCTTGGATTTGAACATGTTCAGAAACAAGCAACAGAAGCACAATCAAAAGCGGAAAACAATAAATACGCAACTGAAGGTGAAAAAGAAGCATTTAAATATGACAAACACAGCTGAATGAGAAAAAAACATGACTAAAAGCGACAAAATTTTGTTTAAAGTGTGAATTTGAACAGAATCCTTTTATTAAAACACAAATCACAATCGCACTGGTCAGAAAAATCACAAGTAGATATTTTTCCTAAATCATTCAGCTCTATTAAAGGCAATAGAAAAATACAAAGTGAACATGAATCGTGATAAAATCGAAATCATGATCTGGCCATATCTCCCGGCCCTACATCCTCCTGTCTTGTGCAGTTTTCTACTTTAAATCTTGGAAACCCTCACTGAAAAAGAAGACGAGTGTTTGATGCTACTGGACCTAACTGCGTTGGAAGAGTTACCAAAGCAATCTGGACAGGAATAAGAGGCCTAAATCTGATGCTGAAAATGTGAAAGGAGGCGGTAAATATTTGAATCCATCTAACCAGTCCCTCGCTCTCACAAACTCTTTGGAACATGGTTAATAATTCAGTACAGTACTATATTTCAGACGGAGAAGTGAAAGTGGGGCGGCTCTCTGAAGCGCCGCGTGGGGAAGATGGTCCGGAGCGGTCAACGAGGCAGACTCCAGCACAGTCTTTAAGTATTCAAAAAAAAAGACTCCAGTTGTGGAATTTACTTCAATGAATTACAACATAAACTGGTCAAACTCTACAGAAAACAAGTAACTGAACGAAATCCAAAACAACAACCGCGTGCAGGGGCATAGCACCAATTTCTGGGCCCCGATTACAAACCTTCTCGGTGGGCCCCAATTCATAATTTTGTATATGATATTTTTATCCCCCAAAATTCAGTTATTAATGTTATTTTCTCATTCACTATTGCCAGAATACACACCCTATGGTTTCTACATACACTTAACAATAACTTGATAAGATTTCATTTAATTTATAGACATCCTGTGGAGCTGCCGGCTTATATTATGATACTGTTTGTTCTTGCAATAACTACCAGACCAATTTCACAAACATCTATAACTGCAAATTATAATCACTAGTTTTATTTGTTTCATCTTGTGTGCGATGATTTTCCTCTGTTTGAAAGTTGTGATGGGGCCCTCAGATGTTGTGCGTGATAGTATTTAGTCTCTCAAGAACTTTACTCAACTACAATGCATTTTATTACAACAAGAATTTCCCCTGGGCCCCAGGGTAACCAGAACAGTTTACCCCCCCAGTCCGACGCCCCTGACGGCGTGTACACGACTACTGAAATCCACCAGCCTGATGTTACACAGCTAAGCACTCCCCCAGGTAAGGACAATATCCTCCACAGATCAACTTTAACTTTAGCACTGATGAACCAATCACTGTTACAATAATCATGGATCTCTTTAAAATTAAAAACACAGAAATCAAACTAAACTCCAAACAGTTTTCCCCTCCACATGGTCTGACCCGTGACCTTCCCCTGAGGTTCTAGAAATGGCCGACTTGACTCCTCTTTGTCCAGACCGTGTGATGAGCCAGACAAGTGTGAAGATGAATTTTGAAGGACACATATTCTGCTACAGTGACTTTTTCTCTCTTTAAACCATAGCATTCAGTTGCATTCACACTGTTTTGAGGAATGTTTATTAGAAAATCCTCCGAGCGTCAAACACACGTCCTGCTGAACTTCTGGTATTTTTGGACGTATTTTCAGACTTCATACGTCACTTCTGCTGTTTTTAGTCCTTAACTCATCGGCAAACTCATTCTGAGCATTTCTGTCTCTAAGCACAATAACTCCACACAAGGACGTCTTTTCAGCGCTAACTTCACTAGACTGTATATAGTGCTGGTGCCATCTGCTGGCTGCATGCACTCAGTAAGTGTAATTTCATAGTGACTGATAACACAGGTCATAGAATGAATAGGAAACTTTTTTTTTTTGTTTTAAAACATGAGATTGTTTGAAGGCTAATAGCAATATGAAAAATGCTGAATATTTTAATAAATAAAGCATATTAAAAAGAACTTTATATCGGGTGATCATTTTACTGAAATAACAGAACCGGGATTAAAGGACAAACATTATGCATTATTTGTAGTGTTATTGACCTTTGAACATTCTTATCTTTACATTGACATCTCATGTTTAAAAACTAAAAATAAAATGTTTTACAAAGAACTTTATCACTGCCTTGGGAGTAATAACGTAGCTGTTACTCCATCTACTGGCTGCAGAGGCAGTTACATGTGTATACACAATGGTTTGATATGCTGTTGGTACGCTAATCTGTCATGCAGTTGCAGTGATAAATGTTTAGAGGCAGAAATGCTCAGATCGAGTCTGCAGAAGAATCTCTGATAAGTGTCTAAATCTGTAAAAACCTCACCAATCGAGGGAGTTCAGCAGGAAGTGTTTTTGACGGTTGGAGAGGATTTTCTAACCAACATTCCTCAAACCTGCGAGAATGAAGCTAAACTCCATGTGTGTTTTTCATGATGGAACATTGTTAGAACAGGTTTAAAAGCTCCAAAAAGTCACTGTAGCTTTTAAGTTTAACAGTTTGGTTGAATATCGCAAATGATGGAAAATAAAAGGTGACTTACTGGACAGAAAAAAAAAAGAAAACCCGCTTCTTCTGTGTTTGTAATTGCCAGTGGTAGAAAGGAAAAAGCCCTAAAATGTGTGTACTCAAAATGAATTATACTCAATACAAGTACAAGTACTGCCCACATTTGACTCGAGTAAAAGTGAAAAGCAAGCCTGAAAATACTGCTCCAAAGCAGGAATAGTGACTGATTCCAGTTTGATGCAAAAGTTGTATCATTTGAGATCAGACTTAGACAAATCAGGATTAATGTAAGTCTTTAACACTGAGTTAAGTTGTTTTGAAACACAATCTGCATATTTTCGGAGAAATCAAACTGTTATTTGAGTTTGTGGGTGTCGAGAGGAGCAGATTCAGCCGTGAGACGAATGTGAGTAAGAACTGTAGACTTGTGCTGGACTCAGTTACTAATTACGATTACACGACAATAATTATACTCAACTACAAGTAAAAGTTTATAAATCTCCTCAAAAATGGACGGTCCCCCACCTGCTTGTCTCCATGGCGATGTTAATGCTTTGTAAAACTTGCATTTATTCACAAAGGCTACGTTCACGTCGTTACGTTTAGTTTTCCCCGAATCAGATTTTTTTGGAGAGGCCATTAACATTGCAGTAAAATATGACAAAAATCAGTTTTGGTGTGTTAACATAAATATTCCTGAAGTGTCCGATTTGGAGAAGAAACAGGACAAAACCAGGGTTAGAGGTTGGGGCTTTGGGTGATGCTGCCATATGAGACAGATACAACAAGGAAGTGTTTGTCAGTACAAGCCTATCTTTATTTTTTGTCTTAAATCGATAAAAGTTGATATTTTATCCTTTGTCACACTTAACACAGCCATTTTTGCACTTTCTGGCTTCACTGCTGTGTCTAGCAGCGTTTTAAGGCGTATTCTGTTTAATTCTCGTCTTTTTCCCGTGTCTCCTGTTTAATCGCTAGAAGTCAGAATAATGTGACCTGTTCACACTGCAGTCAGTTCAAGATCAGATTCAAATCAGATTTAGTTCCACATCGCATTTGTCGCATTTGAACAAATCAGATTCACATTGACATGAACAAAAAGCAGATCCAGGTCACATTTGGGCAAAAAAGTCTGATTCGTCCAGCCGTGTGAACGTGGTGTTTTTATTGCTCAAAAATACCATTGAAAACCTGTGTTCTTGTTGTGAGTGTGCTTGCCTCTCCACAGACCTGACCTGTAACTCGGCCTGACGGCATCACCTGCTTTTCTCCAGAGATAAGGTTTGATTGATTTGGGAACTCTGAAAATTAGATCTGAACATTAGATTTAACTATTCATAAATGAGTTCAGTAACTGCTCAAGTAAAGCACAAATACATATATATATTCACAGGGAACAAATAGTTTATTAAGAATGATATAGGCTGAGTAACTACTTAACTAATACTCTAACCCTAGTTCCTAACCATAACCTTGATTAAGAAGTTACAAATCCTGAATCCCGCTTAATAAAGTCCTTGTTTATGTGTTATTAAGGTTAGTTAAGGTCAGGCCTATTCAACTGTATTTCACAGATTTTTCGTATGGTTTTGTCCTCGAGGCCAGAAATGTGTCCAACACTTCTGAAAAACAAAAAACATGTAAAACGAACGACAACATCTGCAAGACTGAACCAGGGCTAAATCAGGTCTAAACCAGGACTAAACCAGGTCTAAAAATGTCTAAACCAGGTCTGAGAAATGTCTCAACCAGGTCTAAACTAGGACCAAACAAGGGCTTAACCAGGACTAAACTTGGTCTAAACCAGGTCTAACAAAGCTCTAAACCAGGACTAAACAACAGGTAAACCAGGGCTAAACCAGATCAGCTCTGAATCAGGACTAAACCAGGTCTAAAAAAGGTTTAAACCAGGACTAAACAAGGGGTAAACCAGGGTTAAACCAGGAGTAAACCAGGTCTAAAAATGTCTAAACTAGGGCTAAACCAGAACTAAACCAGGTCTAAACTAGGACCAAATAAGGGCTTAACCAGGACTAAACTAGGACTAAACCAGGAGTAAACTGTGTCAAAACCAGGTCCAAACCAGGACCAAACCAATAACAAGATTTGATCTATGTTTTTGATGATGGGTTGAGGGCTGATCATGTCCCTTGGAGGGCCAGATTTGGCCCCCGGGCCTTAAGTTGAAAAGCCTGGTGTAGGTGTTAGAAAGTGGTACCATGAGTTCTTGTTTATAATTATTTTTATTCAATTTTTTGCAAATTACAATTTCAAATTTAGACACCTTTCTCAAAAAGTATTTAACTTTTATCTGGTTTGAAAAAACATTCCGAAACTTTAGTCATTTACACTTTTAAGAGACAGAAACCGGAACTTTTTTTTTGGTGATTTATTCAGCACTTCAACTATTTGAAATATTAAACACGAATGATAAATTGCTGGAATTTGAAGTGGACGTGTTGTATAAATGCATAATAGAATGAACTAATCCTAAAACTGACACAACAGCAGCAAAAATGGAGCGTCATACTGTGCAACATTCAAAGTAAAGCAATGATCTGATCTGAAAATCTACACTGCACCTTTAAATAATGCGTCCTCCCGTAGGGTCTGTTTGTCTTCAGCAGTTCCGTCTCTGGTCCAGGTGAGGTCAGCATCGTGTCTCAGAACTACGCCTGCAGGAAAAGGTCAAAGGTGAGGTTTAGAGTTGTTGAGAAGCAGCTGGTGCAGAGCGCGTCTCATACTGTGTGCATGTGCCGCTCCACACTCACACATGTCCCGCCGTCTGCACAAAAACACGTCTAATTGATTCTCCAGAGGACGAGAGGTGAGACCGAAGTAGGACACGTACGGTGAAGTGCGCTGGTTTGATTGGCTGTTGATCCATGTTTCGATCGGCGTTGGACTTCTTTCAAACAGGAAGAGAGGCTTTGGTGTTTTCTCTCAGCAAACGCGTGAAGAAAACGAGGTCATCTTAAAATAAATAATGTCTCGTAATCTAATAAACATGCACTCTTAGTTTCATAATTCATATCTCTTCATAAGCAGTGGTGAAGTCAGTCGATGTGAGTTCCTCTGCAGTCAGTCATTAAAATGTTAGCGTCCTGTTGACATTAAAGGGCACAGATGCTGCTACAGTGACTTTTTTGAGCTTTAAACCATGTTCTAACAATGTTCCATCATCGAAAACATACCTGGAGTAGCATTCTGTCGCATTCACGCTGTTTTGAGGAATGTTTATTAGAAAAACTTCCCCTTCCAAGCGTCAAACACACTTCCTGCTGAACTTCCGGGATTTCGGACGTATTTTCAGACTTCATATGTCACGTTACACCGGATTTAAAATCACTGCATTGGCTCCCCGTGTGTTTCAGGATCCATTTTAAGGTTCTTTTACTGTTTTTTAAATGTGTTAACGGTCTTGGGCCTTCTTATCTTTCAGAACTGCTTTTACATATGAACCCTTGTGAACACTGTTTACGCTTGTCCTGGTTTGATCCTGGTTTTGCCTTAGTTCAGGTCTACAGTCCAGGTTTGGTCCAGGTCTAGTCCCAGTTGGTGGTGTGCGCGTGCAGCCTTCTGTCCTCAAATACCAACAGTAACTCAGTCAAACAAACCCATTTCATGGACAACAAACGTTAAAATTGAACGCACATAAATGCACTTTTGATACAAAGCATTTTCTGTCTGAATTCGAGCGGCTACGGCTTTCAACAATAACAAAAGAGCAGCTCAATCGGAGAGTCGATGGTTTGATCCTCACTTCCCACATCACAGTCATTCATTTTTGGGCCAGACATCTTACCCACTTTGTGCACGGCTCCGGAGGCTTCGGAGCGCAAACGTGTGAATGACTACTTTGCCTTGTTTGTGAAGCAGATCAGCGTGAAAAGTGCTTTGAAAAATGAAAACACGGCGATTCATTTTCGTCTTTAGAACTTGCCAACTCCGTAAAAGCTTTGGGACAACACGTTTTTGGCGGCGTCATTTGAGAGTTGTGGGCCAAACTTATTAAAATGATTTTTCGCTGTTGCTTGGAAACCACCGCGAGTGAAAGGGTTTGTCAGTCTGTCCTCGTGTGACGCCGCGGTTTGAAAGCTCCACATTTGGACAACCTCTGGGTTTTTAATATTCATGTTTGAACAGAAATGTTGAAGTCATAGCGGTGTGTACGGGCCTGAGCTGTGAGCATTAGCAGCATAAAGCAGCTCGGCATTATACGTGAGAGACAAAATAATACTGACTTTGAGATCTGTATCTACCTAAATCTGACACACTCAAGTGCTTCCAGAAGTTGAAAGATACAGTCGTAGATTAAAAAAAGTAAATGGAATCTTTATATTTCTTCAGCTTAGAAGCCTCACGCAGAAAATTCTCAACAATGTGCTGACAAAACCTGCTCAATTAACTTTGGAGGAAATGATGACAAAAGATTGGATTTGTTGAAGATTGGATGAGGTGTTACGAAGTTTAGAATGTCTGAAGATTGATAAGGTCGACTTACAGCTCACATTGAAGATCTATTATCATCTGTTAATGTTCAGTCTAATCCAGTTCAAATGGTTAGCAAATCACAAAAGCTGCAATTATTTCTACAATAGTACGGTCTCTGAAAAGAAGAAAAGATCTCCTCTTTTTACAGATGACTCTAGCTCCTGCACCTGTAGTTTAGACCTCTGCAAACATGTTCTGAAATACATGGGAGACTTTATCAGTTCATATTCTTTACTCAAGTGTTAAAGCCTCTGGGGCCAGGACTGCACTGAAAAAGAGATTCTAAACCTCAGTGGGACTTTCTGCTTGAATGAAACGTACAATAATGCTCCTGGTGGTTCACATTGTGCACATTGAACAGAATCATACAATGCAGTCAAACATAGATACTACACAAAGCTTGGAGCTGAACAAAGAAGGTACTATTTTCTCCTGTCCCTGTTACAAAATACATTATAACTCTACATGTAAAGCTCGTTCATGTGTGGTCCTGTAGAATAATGGCTGTAACACTGAAAGTTATGTTGTACCCATAGTTCTTCTTGTTTAGCTTATACATACAATATAAAAGATGAAAACGTTTTATTGACATGAGCTCATTCAATGTGAAATATGTATTTATCTTTGTTGGAAGAAAGATCACCGATCCACTGTGGGTGGATGGGATGTATCGTTTATGTACTGTATGTATATGTGTATGTATGTATATTTCAAAATTAACAAAAAAAAAGGGTGGAAAATAACAATAAATAATAACAGTAAAAGCTGTTAAAGCGGCACTGCCTGGTCCAATCTAAGCATGTTTAGGGCCATCACCAACAGGGGGCCCCATGCTCTGGTCAAAGACATATGCAACATAAGTTAAAAGTAAAATTGATATCTAGGCACAAATTTGATCCAGTCCAAAACTCCGTCTTATCTTATAAATTAAATACTGCATAAAAAAAATATTCTGTGTGGTTTATTCAAACGTTATTCAAAATCTAAAATGCACCTGAGCCCTGAGGACCTGAGGACATGACACATGATTACATTTTCTTGGGGGAGGAGCCTCAAATGCCCCTTTACATTTGTCTGTCTCCAACTGTAGAAAGAAAAATGTAAAAAAAAAAGTCCAGACTCCAGGTCTGATTTCTTGTCTTTATTCTATATTCCATTGTTATGCATGTTATTTAAACAGTGTGTGTTTAATGGGCCATAACAAAGTTTTGTTTAGGCCCTCCTAATGCATAGGCCATGGCCCCATCCAAATACATAACAGACAGTCTGCATTAGTCCAAGAGAGGATCTAACCTTCAGCTTTTGGGTTAGTGCAGGGGTATTCAACTTAAGGCCCGGGGGCCAAATCAGGCCCCTCAAGGGATATGAGCTGGCCCTCAACCCATCTTCCACAAATATAGAACATATTTTATTTCTTGTTGGTTTAGTCCTGGTTTAGACCTGGTTTAGACCTGGTTTAGTCCTGGTTTTGTCTTGGTTTAGACCTGGTTCAGTCCTTAGTGTCTTGGTTCAGTTCTGAAGATGATGTCAAAGCCTTCCGTATTACATTTTTCCATATTTCAAAGGCGCTGGGCATGTTTCCAGCCCTGAGGACAAAACCATCTGAAAAATCTGTCTTGGTAAAAGCTGACTATCTCTGGGTTCTTGTGCCAGACAAACCACTGTGCCACCGCCACATCACTGTACAACGGCAGCTTTTGACCTGAGTTCCACCCAGAGTGTCTTGTAGCCGTGTCCTGGGTCAAGCGAGACACTGCACCCACGGTGACGTGTGAGTGATTAGAGCTGCCTCAGGGCCACTGTGGCTACAACACTCCATGTTTATGTGAGGCTTGTCAAGCTCGGACAGAACAATATCATTCCAAGTTATTATTAGTAATTACATCTATGCACACAAACAAATCCATCTGGCAACCGAAAACAGGACATGGTTGCCAGATCTGACAGTCAAAACCTGCCTACAACCATTTCATACAATCACGTCTTCAACCATCAGACCATTACTGAGACGATTAGGCCTAATTGTGATGAAAAATAGAATACGTATGGACTTGGACAGAGAGCAAATGTTCCTCTTGACATTACAGGATTGTTGTTGGCTCTCATTTAGACTAAAAAGCTGCAGCGACTGTGCATTTTCTGTGGTTGGTCCCAAACTTTGGAACGCTCTTCCTCCTCTCATAAAGACTGAGACTCTTGCTTAAAAACAGACTTTTATTCACTGGCCTTTAACTCGGCTTGAGAATAGGCCCTTTTCACGTTAGCGCACGGCTAGTTCAGATTACTGTAAGAAGTGCAGATCGTCAACTCTCACTCCATTCACTGGGACTTACCCGAGTCTTGCAAAAAAAGATATCAAAGAAAAAATGATCTGACGACGAAGAGCAAGTAACAAATGGATAATCACTTGCCACATGTTAAAACCTTATTGTACACCAGGGGAAATCTATGTGTCGATCAAAGGAAGTGTTTATGTCTCAAAGCTAAAGGCTAACACAAATTAACTTAGATACAAAGCAGGAATAAGGAATGAACAAAGCAGGAAGTGAAGCCCCGCATGTGTACGGCCACCAGAACTAGCCAGCCGGGTTTTATGAAAAGGACCCATTGTGAGCTCCTCTGACAGTCTTTTATCATTTTTTTATTTCTAGGGTTTTCTATTGCACTTTGGTAAATTATTGCTTTTATTAAATGTTTATACTATTTGTGCAATTTATGTGATTTTAAGTGATTACTGATGCATCTGTGCAGCACTTTGGAACCTTGCAAAAATGTGCTGTATGAATAAAGTTGGACTGGATTGTTTCTCCTCCCTCTGTGTTCCACTTCACGTCAGCTTTTTACAGGAATGGTGTAGCAGGCACTCAGTCTCAGTCTACTCACTATGTCATTTGAGCAGAATCAGCTCGACTAAAGCCCTGTTATGACGGTAAATGAAGAGGAATCTGTAGAAGAATCTGCGTGTGTTCAGTGCTGTACAGTATTTACACAGAGTAAACCTCATGCATGTGCGTTTTCCCTCTGCTTTGAACTTAGTGAGTGCACAATGACATCCATAGGCTCACTTAACCTTCAGCTCTCACCACTCACCATTACTCACTGTCAGGATGTGTCATCTCCAGCGTCCGCTTATTATGCTCCGAGAATGAGAGGCCGCTCCAATGGCACTGCACGCCAAGACAAATGACCCTTCTTACTCAGTCTGCTCATGTAGCGCACATTTAGGCTAACTTTATCACTCTGCAGCTGTACTGTAGCTTACATGAGGCTAGAGGTAGCAGCGAGCTGTACTGTAGCATATATGAGGCTAACGATGTCACTCTGCAGCTTTACTGTAGCATATGAGGCTAACGATATCACTCTGCAGCTTTACTGTAGCATATATGAGGCTAACGATATCACTCTGCAGCTGTTGTGTAGCTTACATGTGGCTAGAGGTAGCAGCGAGCTGTACTGTAGCATATATGAGGCTAACGATGTCACTCTGCAGCTTTACTGTAAAAAATATGAGGCTAACGATATCACTCTGCAGCTTTACTGTAGCATATATGAGGCTAACGATATCACTCTGCAGCTGTTGTGTAGCTTACATGTGGCTAGAGGTAGCAGCGAGCTGTACTGTAGCATATATGAGGCTAACGATGTCACTCTGCAGCTTTACTGTAAAAAATATGAGGCTAACGATATCACTCTGCAGCTTTACTGTAGCATATGAGGCTAATGATATCACTCTGCACCTTTACTGTAAAAAATATGAGGCTAACGATGTCACTCTGCAGCTTTACTGTAGCATATGAGGCTAACGATATCACTCTGCAGCTGTTGTGTAGCTTACATGTGGCTAGAAGTAGCAGCGAGCTGTACTGTAGCATATATGAGGCTAATGGTGTTGCACTTCTGTCCAGCTAGCTTGCCTCCCAAATATTCTAAACCTAACCTGCCTTAAACCTGCCCTAACCGATCCAACCCTCCTATCCTACCTTAACCGATCCTGAACTACCCTCACTTTATTGAACCCAGGGGTGCCTAAAGTGGGCCCTCCGGGGGGTCTAATTCGGCCCGTGAAGGGGTGCTAAGGTTTGTTAGGAGTATCTATTTGATTGTGTTATTTGTGCTAAAAAGACGGTTGCAAACGAGACCAAAGCAAGTGTTTCCCCTTAAAATATGTTAATAAAAGACTGTTTAATCAGCATATCTTTGCAAATTAACACATTAAATGCAACACAAAATTTGGGTTGGCCCCTGGCACACTAACAAGAGTACATTTTGGCCCGCCATAGAAAAAATGTACTAATGTTGGCCCACCGAGAAAAAAGTTACGGCAACAATGATCTAACCTATCCTAACCTACCTTAACCACACTAACCTGTCCTAACCTACTCCTGACCTAACCTAAGACTATTATGACCTAATTCCTCAATGTTTCATTCAGCAAGTACTCAGGAAATGCAGCATAGCCAATATTTTCCGTACAGACGGGGCAAACAAACCCCTCTGTGGTTTCCCAAAGACAAATGCAATGTTTATCTGGTTATTTCAAACCAAATACAGATAAAAGCTGAATATGACAGAGAAGCCACAGGTGCCATCTTTGTAATTTCAAATACAGGACCCCTGCCATTCTGACTCTGCAAATAAATATAGTACAATAGATAAATACTTTATTGATGCCCACAGGGAGAAATTCAGGTGCATGTCAGGAGCAGGTACAGATACACAATAATAATAGATATAAAAGTCATGCTCTAAAACATGTCATTTGAGGACTAAAGCCCTCACACACATCCATCAGCTGTGGTCAGTGTAAAACCATGGCAGCACGGATAAAGGCTCTCTCACAGTTCTACGGCGTATGGACAGGAGTCACTTCTGCTGCTTCTTCGATCAGCCAGAAAGTCAAGAGCTACTGGGACTTGCTGTTGCACATCCACGCCGTTCAGTTCCATCCGGTGCATGCACAGTGTGTTAGAATATGGCTTTTTCACTTTTTGCTCTGTCTGAAGGCAGTAGTTATTCTAGGTTTTCCATAATGAGGGTGTTTTGGCCCACTGATCAGGACTATGAGCTCATGATCTGAGAGCGGTGTGCTCAGACCAACTCACTTTCATTGTGTGATCCTCAAGTTTGACAAAAAAATAATAAATAACCAACACTTTTGAAACACGGACTAAACCAGGATTTAATGAGGACTAAACCAAGTCTAAGACTGAACCAGGTCTAAAACAAAAACAAGAAATACATCATTTTCTATATTTTTGGGAGATCATATCTATAAATATTGGAGGGCCTGATTTGGCCCCCGGGCCCTCCGTTGAATAGCCCGGGCTTAGAGCCTGCACCTGAGACACTGATAAACTTTACCTCAGTGGGACACGTCTCCTCAGCCCCGTCAGCTCAGGAAAGCCTTGGTCTGTCTTTGGGCCGTTCAAAACACTTTGCTGTCACCAGTGTGCATCATCCTCACTGTGGTTTTAGCCCTGAGCTAAATAAATGACCTCCCTGTAAGTTCAGGAAATCTGCATGTTCTTCTACCGTGTCTGTTATTGGGGTGTGAGTTCTTTGTATAAAATAAAAAGGCAATGTCTGAAAGCCGATGTCCTCCCCTTCACTGTTCTGATTCCATATCTGTGCGGCTCTGTGACTCACCGGCCGTTATCGGCGCTGCCTTGTGTTCTAGTTAGCATGTACATAATGGTTTCCTCAGTCATTCATCACACGGCTGGACGAGGTGTGAGATAAGGTGTGTTTGAGGCAGGACACGTCTGACCTTGCTGAAGTCGCTCAAGCCTTGCTCCTCTGACTGTGCATCAGCGGGCTGCAGAGGCTAATGTGTTCACCCATAATGATTACAGGACACACTGCAGAGTGTGCAGGCCCCGGCAGGACCAGGCAGGACCGCTCAACACACGACACGCACAGGGGTTTTCTTATGGGCTGCTGTCCTATTTTACATATTATGTGGATATTTAAGGTGAGACACTACAATTTGAAACTTCTCCTGTAGTTTACTCACATAAATGTAAGAAAAACATGTTTTACACGTTTTTCATCATGTCATGTTTTCATGTAGAAATAAGGCATTTTATGTGTAAAAACGTATTTGGGACATATAAACCTGAAAATGGACAGAACCAGGTTTAAATTTCTTGGTTCATTTTGTAAAATATTCGTTACACAAAAATATACAGAGGGGATTTTGGATTTCTTATTTAGTGTGTAAGTAAACTAGACTGAAAATTGTCCTAACAATTATAAATCAGTTTTAGAATTAGATATCGAAAACTCCTTTTGTACATTTCTGCAAAATCTTGTTGAGTCCAGATTGTACAGTTTGGTGTAGGATCTACTTTAGACTGATCTTTATGTCTCGAGGGAGAAAAATGCATTTTAAGAAAACGGTCTTTGAAGTTACAATGTCGCAGAGAAATCTATGGATGAAGTGGATTCAATGGAAGAATACAACTTTTTAAAGAGCAGATGGGACAAGTTTGTTGTTTCCATAAAAGCCGATATGTTAGGAGAGCAAACTGACCAAAAAACAAAAAAATTGACAAAAAAAAATATTGCCTGTAGTGTCTCGTCTTAAACTATTCTGAACTCCTAGTCCTTGGTATTTTTTTTCGGTTTTTCTTTTGTTCCAGCACACACAAAGGAAATAAACACGTGTAAAGCAAAACATGAGGAACTGCAATACTTTTTGGGGATTTTCTGAAAAAAAAATTCATGGATGCCAACACTTCCAGCCATGACTGTGTATAGCACATTTTACAAACTGAAATGTTTCCAAAGTGCTACATACAAAAACATCAAACACATGGCTCAACACAATAAATTGAATACAATCGTGAGAGATAAATAGAAATAAAATCAATTAAAGAATAAAAACAAAGAGGACCACACAACTCACACGGTGTTAAAAGCAAGAGAATAAAAGCAGAACTAAGTAACTTCAGCGACAGAGCTCCCCCTGCAGGTCTCTTGTGAAAATACACTCCCACTAAAAAGACGCAAAAGCTTTTTTTTTTCTTTCCTTTTTATTGAAAGAAGGATGTACAATCACATACAAAAACATTTCATGTCCCCAAATATAAAAAAGAGAGCCAAGATTTTTCAGGAGAGTTCTCTTCGGGTTAGCGTCAGGAAAGTAGTTTTCCACACAGAGACAGCAGGGGGCGACGACTGGAGCTTCAAACGCCCCAAAAATACATTCACAGCCACCACGGACTTACAAAGACTTTCTTAAGGTAAAATGTTACTTAGTTCTACTTTAAGACACTTTAAATTGAATACAATCGTGAGAGATAAATAGAAATAAAATAAATTAAACGTGGAGGGGCAAAGCGTTCCACAGTTTGACCACAGAGGAGGCCCTGTCCCCCTGGTTTTAAGTCTGGTCTAAGGAACCTCAGACCCTCAGACCTCAAAGTGTGCTTTGGAGTGTACATTCTGATGAGATCCGAGATGTAATGTGGGGCCAGTCCATTCAAAGCTTTAAAAACAAACAATGAAATTTTAAAGTCAATTCTAAAATTAAAAGGAAGCCATTGCAGAGACACAAGACAAGTCACAGATGAAGGATCCAAACGACAGCCAGAAGAACATGAGACGTACATTATTTACTGTATGATCCGCAGGAACAGAGACTGTTTTGATTTTGATGGGAAAGATGTCAGTGCTTTTCTCCCAACAGGATTTGGAAAATGTTTGATTTCTCATTTCAGTTTCTCAGACTCTTCACCCAATCAGTTTCTTTCAATTTATTTTTGCAGAGCCCAAAACCTGAGCAGCAGTTGCCTCGCAGGGCTTCAAACAGAAAGTTAGACCATCAAACAGCAGATTAACCAACGTACACTGGAAATAAGCAAATGGAAAAGTGTCTGTCCCGGAGCGTCGCCTGTCACTGGACGCTCCTTCTCAGCAGTGATAATAATTGTACTTTAATTTTAGTATTTTGACAAAAAATATTTTTAGTTTTAGTCAAGATTTAGTCAAATAATAATCTTTAATTTGAGTCAAGTTTTAGTCCATGAAATTGTCAAACAAATTTAGTGTCTATAATAGTCAACCAAAAATTATATATTTTTATTTTGTATATGATAATTTGTATTGCATTGCTTCATGAAAAGGGTCATTTTGATTGTATACTAGTAATGTTTCATTTGAATGTTTCTGGAACTATGTTTAATCATAGTTTTAGTAGACATAAATGATTGAGTTATAGTATTTAGGATGACTTTTTATTTTAATTAGCAATTTTTAATTAGCAACAATATGGGGGTATGTAATATGTGAGTCATTACGTTGGATTTTGGTCATCATGAATACCAATATTTATCTAAAATGATTTAATGGAAGTCCACTTACTTCTGGGTTGAAACCCTCAGTTGAGCCTCGTCTCCTCTGGGCCCTGAGTCTGTGTCCTGTCGACTCTGCTTCTGGTGCAGACGGCTCCTCCGATGGTGCTTCCTCAACTGGCTTATCTGTACTCTGCCTCCTCCTGTTTGTCAGGTGTATGTGTGTGCGTGTGTTGTGTGTGAGCGTGTGTGTGTGTGTGTGTGTGTGTGTGTGCGTGTGCGTGTGCGTGTGCGTGTGCGTGTGTGTGTGTGTGTGTGTGTGTGTGTGTGTGTGTGTGTGAGCATATGCACGCTTGTCTTTTTGTGTGTCACTGTCTAGATGGGTTGTTTGGTCATGTGGGTTGGGCTGGGCTGGGCGGGGCGGGGGGGGGGGGCTTCGGTGGAATGCGGGCATGTGGCAATGTTTTTAATGCACTGTAAAGCACTTTGTGTTACATTTTTATGTATGAAAAGAGCTTTATAAATAAAATTTGATTGATTGATTGATTTGCACTGACCTCTTTACGTTCCGTCATCTTTGGATAGCTGCAGTTGAAAAAGAGCAGAGGAATGTTTTTCATTTATGCCAAAATGACTGCAACGCTGCGGCATCCATACATGTGTCACCGTTTAAGAGAATAAAACTGCAACATAAAGATTGCAGGAGAATAAAGATCACTCAAATATGCATGAATCAGTCTAAATTCATTCATCCATTCATCATTTTCTACCACTTGTTCCCGTTAGGGGTCGCGGGTGACTGCTGCCTATCCCAGTGACTTTGGGCCTTCGCATTCTAAATACAGCCCCGTTCAAAAGTTTAAGACCAGTTGAATAAATGGCAAAAGTCACATTTTCATGGTTTAATCTTAACAAGGTTCAAGTAGAGCTTCAATAAGCAACAAAAAACAGGAAAAGATCCAACCATGAAAATGGGACTTTTGCCATTTATTCAACTGGTTTTAAACATTTGATTGGGATTGTACAACTTCCGAGTGGTTTAGTAATGAGGGGGAACAAATACATTATGGTTGAAAGCCTCCTTTCAAACTGCTTCCAAGACAAAAGACGATGCGACTTGATGACTGCTCGGAGATATCAATAACAAACATATGACACTTTCATTTGTCGATTATCTATAACGAAGTTCTGCCGGTTCCTTTAGACTAAATATAGCCACAGCCCTCTCTATTACGGCCCGTCTCCCCGTTATGTTCCCATTAGGCCGCGCTGGCAGAAGTCATTTCTCCTGCTCTGTTTGTGCACGGCCCTCCATCGCCGCCAAAGTTGACATTAGCCCCAACTTATTTTGTGTGAAAGTGCCGCAGCCTCGTGTCAGTAGGCAGCCCAGCACACGAGCGCACCCCCTCACTTTAATATCTCCTCTCCCCGTGTGTGTGTGTGTGGGGGTGTGTGTGTGCGTGTGTGTGTGTGCGTGCGTGCGTGTGTCGCGGGGAAATGAGAAAAATGTCCGCCTCTCCTCCGCCGCTGCTGCCGAGTGGCTGTTAGCACCACTTTAGTATTCCGCGGCGGAGTCTCGATGGCTACGGCGATATGACTTCCGCCGGTAAACACAGCGCGCACCGGAATGCTAATAATCGAGGACAAGCCAGGCGAAACCGCAGCTTCTCAATTAGACAGAAGGTGACTCTCGACTCCATTATGAGTGAAGTTTGTAATTTATCCAGATGAGACGTGTGATATTATGTAGCGCAGTCATTAACAACTTGCCGCGATAGGAAATCTTAATCATAGCACACCCACCGCTTTATGGCAGTGCATTTCTATGACTGAACCTTCCAAATGGGTAATGGCTTTAGTATTCCATAAGAGGAGTAAACAGGCTCCTCATATATTTGAATAAACATATTTGCATTGTGAAGTGTGGTCTTATAAATGGTTTATGAAAAGGGGGTCCGTGAGCGTGTAAGCTAATCATGAGCTAATGTGTTTGTTTCAAAGGGAAAAGGCTATTAAAGTAATGACAAAACTTTGCAAAGAAACTTAAATATAGCAAACAGAATAATCAGCTCTTATTACCACACTATTTGGCTATTGTTTGTTGGAATAAAGTAAATTAATACTCTTCCGTCTGTAATCCGTAATTAATTATTTTGCAGAAAATGAAGAACTCACACTGAGAAACACAAATACAGTGCTCTGGACCAGGGTCAGTTAGAAAAGTCAAAATGGACCAATCAGCTCTGAGCATAGTGTCATGTGACACACTCTTACTCAAACCTGTGGACCTCACGTATGTCAAAGACTGTATTTAGTCAAATGTTTTGATGTGCACACCACATGTCCATGTATTTATACGTTTGAATCTCATGTATATTCGCATTATTCCTAATGAAAGAATGCATTATGATTATGATTTTATTATCTCAATTATTGAAAATTATATGGTTGAGATTTATTTTGTTTGGTTTTACTCTTCACCTCTAAACTCGGAAAAACCAGACCTTTTAAATGTGTCTGTGCAGGTCAGTGTTTCATTCTAGAGTTGACAGAAAAAGTTCGAGCAACATAAGAACGTCAAGTCTGCAGTGGTTTAGTTTTGTCCACTTAGACGTTATTCTGAGGAGGTTCACCTGGATTCTAGCAGCAAGTTACTGAGCAAACTTAAAAAATAATGAATCGATCAAAGATCTTATGTTCTCATATGTACAATACATGCATTTCCTTGTTATGTGTTTAATGTCAAGTCAAATCCATATAACCCACTGAAAGAATCCATCTGAGCTTTGATTTAATGATCTTTTATATCAGACCAGTTACATTTTATAGTAGTATTACAAACTTTTCAAACTGGGGCAGGACTGTCAAACATGAGGGTTCGGCGTACTATTTCATTTTAAGGACCTCCACCTGAGATAGCCCCGCCCTTTTCCCTCTTGCTCGGCTCCTATAGGCTGACCTGTGCTGCCACAGCTGCATCATCAGTGGCTCTGGGTCAACAGGAAGTTCATATCCAGCTTCAAGCAATGTGAGTCTCTAAAGTTACTCAGTTATTGGTTTGGTTTTATCAACTCAGAAGTTACTCTACAGCTCTGAAGACGTTCAACCAGATTCAGGTGACAGTCCATTGACTTACAGGAAAGTGTGCAGGTGCAGAGGTGTGAGAGAGTGTCTGTGTGAGGCGTTTCCACAGAGCACAGGTGAGCCGGATCCACATCTGACATCACAGCAGCAACAGGACAGCATGGCTTCAAACCAAGTGTGGAAAAGTAGCACATGTGGAGTCATTCTGCAGAGCCAGCCAACGACAAGAGGCTAAAAGACTAAGTGTGAAGGTAAGCTAATGGTTGCTAATTTGCTTTAACTTTTCCATTTCCTGCAGCGTGTCTATCTTAAAGGAGAAGAAACACACTGGTCGAGCTGATGGATAGAGGTTAGTTTAGGTTTAGTGGTGGAGTTCGTCCTGGTCGCCCTCCTGGAGCGTGCACCTCGACCCCTCCAGGAGTTCATCTCTGTGCAGCATTAGCTCCTCCTGGACTGTTATGATTTGGTCATTCTAAAAGTTAAAATGAATGTAATTTTTAATCACCCTCATTAAATAAATGAAACAATTTCAATTTCTTCTTCTCCTTCACTGCCCTTCATTCCTCCAAGCAAGGCCCTGTTCATCTCTGTCTCTGAATGAGTCATACAATTTGCAATAATTGAAGTATTTGTATTTATAATGGGAAATATATTTAAGATTTGGAAAACATATTTAAAGTTGGGAAACAAAGTTGGGAAAAATCCCTCCATCACTCATCCTGCTGTACTCCCAACATCTATTACCCAGAACCAGTACCAAGCTCCATCCACAATGACAAAATCAGAATCAGAAACGGTTTATTGCCATTGTCAGTGATAAAAAATTCACAAACATAGGAACTTGCTTCGGCGTAAGGTGCAACATAAAACAATGAATAAAATATAATGAAATATATAAAAGACGCATGCATAAAATTAAGATTAAAATAGACTAAGATAGGTAGACTAAGTCTATATACAGAAATGTACAGTTGGCAGATGCAGTATATGCAGTGCAATGTACAAATGTGGCTGTGCAAATAGACAGTTCTTATATAATATATTGTTAAAGTGTCAGGTGTTCTAAAGTGTTCATGAGTCCAACGGCAGAGGGGAAGAAACTGTTCTTGTGGCGGGAGGTTCTGGTCCGGATGGACCGTAGCCTCCTGCCCGAGGGGAGTGGCTCAAATAGTCCATGTCCAGGTGAGAAGGGTCAGCTGTGATCGACCTGCTCGTCCCCGAGTCCTGGAGACGCACAGGTCCTGAAGACGCACAGGTCCTGGACAGATGGAAGGCTGCAGCCGATCACCTTCTCAGCAGAGGCACAATGTGCTGTAGTCTCTGTTTGTCCCTGGCTGTGGCTCCTGTACCACACGGTGATGGAGGAGGTGAGGATGGACCACACGGTGATGGAGGAGGTGAGGATGGACTCGATGATGGCCATGTAGAACTGCACCATCATCTGCTGCAGCTTGTCTTTCCTCAGCTGCCGCAGGAAGTACATCTTCTGCTGGGCCTTCTTGATGATGGAGCAGATGGTCGGCTCCACTTGAGGTCCTGAGTGATGGTGGTGCCGAGGAAGCGGAAAGAGTCCACGGTGGCGATGGGAGAGTCTGTCAGGGCGAGGGGGGGCAGGGGGGTTGAGACTTTCCTGAAGTCCACGATCATCTCCACTGTCTTCTGGGCGTTGAGCTCCAGGTTGTTGTCGCTGCACCAGGACACCAGCCGGTCCACCTCCCTCCTGTAGACAGACTCATCATCGTCCCAGATGAGTCTGATGAGGCTGGTGTCGTCTCAAACTTGATCAGTTTTACAGAGTCGTAGCTGGAGGTGCAGCTGTTGGAATCACAGGGAGAAGAGCAGAGGAGAAAATACACAGCCCTGTAGAGTGTAGGAGACATTCTTCCCCAGCCGCATGCACTGCCTCTGGTCCGTCAGGAAGTCAGTGATCCACCTGCAGATGGAGTCAGGCACGTTGAGCTGAGAGAGCTTGTCCTGGAGCAGAGCAGGAGGACGGTGTTGAATGCAGAGCTGAAGTCCACAAACAGGACCCTGGCATAGGTTCCCGGGGAGTCCAGATGCTGCAGGATGAACTGGAGGGACAGAGAAGCTCCCCTTTCACCGCTCCCTGAACTCCAGTGCAAAGGACCTCCATCCCCTGCTGTGGGACCAGCCATGAGCTCCTCCCTGAGACAGTCCCAGACGGAGGACAGTGGACACATGCACAAGGAAATGTCTGCAAAAGACGACTGTCTGCCAGTCCTGCAACTGTTACTAAACTGTTTTTAAGGCGAGGTAAAACTCACTTTTACAATTTTTTGGGTTTTTTTGGGTCAGTAGCGCTAACCGCTACGATACTGTGCCACCGAAGTAAGAAAGCTGTGTACTGACTGGCTGCACTGGGGCGGTCCCCCTTGCTGTCTGGAGAAAGCTGTTCTTAAGCTGTGCACTCTGAAAATGAATGCATGTAACACAAAGGGAGAGCTATAGAATGAGTGGGACAGGGCGCACTTGAGCACCTGGTAATCCAGCTTTAATGCTACATGATTACATACATCACTTTTTATTTGCAACGTCTACTACCTAACGCTATTTTCACACTTTTGTTTATATTATTATAATATGGCTCGTAGATGTTGATTATGCCTGTATTCGTCAAACATTTTCATTTTTTTTCTCTTTTTGCAGATTTTAGGTAGATTCCGGAATGGTGTAAGCTACAATCCATGTAGAAAAACTAAAATCACACAACGTCCTTTTATCCAAAGATCACACATAGAAAAGGTGAAAACATATTTCTGACATTTGTTACCTGCTTTGGCGTGTGTGCTTTTGGTAGTGTCATAGGCTTTTGCATCGACCCTGGCTAAATTTCACACAACTAAACTTTCCAATTGATTCAGAGTCACATGCGCAGACGCTCTCAGGATGGTCCTAGCCCCAGTGCAGTACAACAGGTCGTACTGGGCCTGGGAAAGACAGAAACACCACTGAAAGCAGTTGTCACTCAGGCGCAGCTCCTGGAGAAGACGTGATACTCCGAACTGGGACAGGTTTTGAAGAACGTAGCTTTACATGTTTGTTTCGCTCCATAATGACCAAAATCTAGCACACGATGGGCCCCACACTGGCTTCATTCCTCCCCCGTCTGCCTGCACTTCTATTTAGGATGCTTTGGAGTAACTATATCTTTACAGAGGCCACAGGTCAGACTCCCCCGACCCCTTCTGCAGAGGTCAAACTCATATTGTCCTCCTCTTTGAAGATCCCGGAGCTCTTTCCCGAAGCCTCTCTCCTCCCTCAGCTCCGGCGTTACCTCGGAGCACCAGCAGAATACTCATTTTTCACCACTATCTTCAAGCCTTCACGCTGTTTTAGTTCTGCCCTCCATTCTTTCTCATAGTCTGAATAGCTGCAGGCTTTGCACACTATTTCCATCCATTTCCAAGACTTTTCTGGGATGTTATCAGCGGTGATCTACCAGCTTTGACAACTATGCTAAAACAATTGAGGAAGGAGCAAAATAGTCTTTTATTTAGCCTGTTTTGTCCTCGACTCAACCTGCAGTGGAGCCAGTTCTACCTGCTCTCAGCTCCTGTCTTTGTGATTGAGCAGTCAAAGAGAGGAGCAGACCCCAGAGCTCCTGTTTGAAAGTCCGATCACAGTTGGATAAACAATCTCTCTCTGTCTCATTTCTCTGGACTGATTTTTAAAAAGAGCAAACTGTGGCCATTTCCT
Source organism: Rhinogobius similis (assembly GCA_019453435.1). Classification (NCBI taxonomy): domain Eukaryota; kingdom Metazoa; phylum Chordata; class Actinopteri; order Gobiiformes; family Gobiidae; genus Rhinogobius; species Rhinogobius similis. Next base: position 36,504,157 of record CM033633.1, on the reverse strand, counting down.
TCAGCTCTGCACAATAGATTACAGATTTACTGCACAGTCAGAAGCGCATATGTCAAAATGTGAATGAGTGGCTTGAAAAGACATATGATTAAGACATTATATAAATCTGTAAGTTGTGCTTTGCAAAATGTTGGCGTCGTCAAGGGAGACATACGAGGCAAAATGGACCTTTAAGAGCTTTTAACGACATTATAATTGTTTTCCCCTTTACATTTACTGGCTGTGGACATTTATTTTTGTCTCTTGAGTGAAAAATCATACCTTATTGGACCATTTTATATCAACTGTCTGTGTGCAGCCCGAGTTAGAGCGAGCATGACGTGGTAAAGCTACATAGTGTGACTGGAATAGTTCTGAAAGTGGGTGGAGCTAGCGTTATATAACCAATGCTGTATCACTCCAGGGTGACCAACTCCAAACAGAATCAGAATGACTTTTATTCATACACAAGAGACAGTTATTTTTGTTACAGTCACATATAATCAGTCTGTTGCTGAACGAGCTCTTGCAGCCGACCAGCACACTGTGGAGCAGGTGGGAGGAAATGTCTAGTTTTTGGTCGACAACACGACAGTCAGAGCAGTAAAAGTAGGACTATTAGTGGGACAGTGCAGTGGGACGGAGGCTTCTACAGAAAGACTGCTGTGAAGTTGTATCTTTTTTCAATGTTTACCATAGAACTGTAATTAAACCTGGAAAATGAATTCAAAATGGCGCAGTATTTATCCCTATGGTGTGTGCTCATTGGTGCATGAAGCCAAAAATATGTTTTTCTTCCGCTTTACTTCCTGATACGGAGGCTGCCATCTTTGCTTTAGGGGCAACGCATGACGACAATCCCCCATGATGCTTTGACGCAGCCACGCAGCTCGCAAGTTTTTGTGTCAACGTTAGCTTGTGTGATTGTAGTTGTGTTCTTCACTTTAGATCAAATGTGAAAGTGTCTGAAATAAAATACAACTGTCTCTAGTCTAACCATGTCCAGGTGCTACATGTTGTCGTCCAATGCGCTCGTTCATGTGGTTCGATCACGCGGCTCGTTCACGTGGCTCGCATATGTTTATCGTGACGTCACTTAATATAAAAACAGTCATTTCGGTGACTTTAGGAACAGTTAAAAAGAACATTTCCTTCTATTTTCTTTTAATACAGAAAATAATTAAGCACTGTCTGCAATCACAATATACAATTATACAAACAGGCTGGTCCCAAGAGGCTGCAATACCTCGCACGGCCATTTATTAAATATTTTCTCATGTGCTAAATGAATGGCGCCTCTAAAAAAGATCAAACTGACAGATCCTGCAGGGATAGATGTCACGGGGTGACGAAAACGGTGCATTTTGTGATTTCCACCGGTTTTATTGTGTTTTATTTTGAAATGTGTGGTTGCTGTGTACGCACCGTTTCTTTACTTCCGGTACTCATCAGCCTGATTACATACACCTGGGGACAACGAAACCATATAAATAGGAAGAACGGGAGAAGAGCACGACGAAGGGGCAGAACTAAGGAGCAGGACCAGGAGCAAGAAGCGGCGGAGACCAGGAGGTGCGCGGAACTTTGTTACGGGAGCAGAGAACCAGAGAGGACGACCGCTAGCAGCGATACCTTGCGCGACGGTGGCCGACCTGGGGATCAGCGCCACCGGAGTCAGAGTACGCCCGGAAGAGGACGAGTGGAGCCGAGTGCAACGCTGAACACAGCAAGCGGGCAGAGATTATCTGCCCGGTCGTGTGAGTACTGTTTTAAGCACTTTGGCCAGCGGCATTTGAACGGCTTAGAAGTTTCGTGATTGCGTGCAAAGGAACAAGTAACTGCCCACGTATCTCTGTGTTTCTCTGTCTCCCCCTGTCTGGAGGCCTGGCCAACCGGAACCTGGAAGAAGACGAGTAAAGCCGAGTGCGACGCGGAACACAGCAAGCGGGCAGAGATTATCTGCCCGGCCGTGTGAGTATTGCTCTAGCACTTGGCCAACGGTATCTGGGAAGGCTTGGTCTTGGGATTGCGTGTGTAGGAACAAGTGACTGCCCACATATCTCTCTATTTTTCAGGCCGGAGCCTCCTCTCGGTCGGCGTTCCGTCAGCTAACGCTCCTGTCTCCGAAAGGGCTTTTAAAGGACTTTTAAAGGACTTTTAGGGTTTTTATATTGTTGGGAAGTTGGGCCCATTGTTTTATTCTTTTGATTTTGATTGTAATAAATAATTGTAACTTTTAATACTGATGGTCTTATTGATTACTACTACTGCTTTCCCTGTTTTTAAAAGAACCTTATTGCGGCCTTTTAAACTGGAATCAAACCCTTTTAAGCAAAGAGTTCCTAGCCTCTTTTAAACAAAGCTAGGTGGCGTTGTTGGAATTTGGAATAAACGCGGCCTCTTGCCACAGGATTTCTGGCGCTGTCGGCAGGATACAGGTTCAAGCAGTGTGGTAATCTTAAGACCTTTTTATTTTTTTGGTATAGTCCATTTTATTGTTTGAATATGATGATGATGCCAGTATATCCGGGTGCACCTTGGTTGCCGAAGTTCCATGGGCCTGATGGTGATGTTAAGTATGGGGACTGGAAAGAACAAATGTCTGGTATTTTGAATTCACAAGATATGATTGAATCGAGAAAAATTGACATTTTGTTGGGTGCCTTAGCTGGGGAGGCAAAGTTGCAGATTAGTGTTTTAGAACCCGGAGAGCGAGATCAAATCCGTAAAATTTTTACCTTCCTTGATTCCTTATATGGTGATAATACCCGGTTGCAGTACTTGATTCGCAGTTTTTGGTTGTGTTCAGAAACCAAATGAGTCTGTTAAATCTTTTATACTCCGTTTAAGAATTTATGTCAAGCTGCGGCGACATGACCCTGATGACGCACCTCCCGAGAATAATCTACAGGACCAGATGCTGCTTGGACTCCGAGAAGGACCCTTGGCACAGACACTCCGAACGTATGTACGCCGAAACCCTGATCTGGAGTTTGCCAGCATACATCGAGAAGCCCTGCTGTTGGAGGAAGAATTGTGTGGACAGAGGAACCTGGACATGGCTTGCTTCGCGGTTGGTGAGTCTAAACCAAAAACTGCGAATACATCCTGTTGGAAAGAAGATTTGAAAAAAGAGATCATGAATGATTTAAAAGACCAGATACGGGGACTTGCACAGGAAATAATTAATGAAGTTAAGCCGCGGTCACAATCGACTGACGTAGACCCCGCCCCGAGGCATTATCAGGCTAGACCTAGACAGCGTTATTCGAGTCTCCCTCACGAATGGACTGGGGATGGCAAGCCGATATGTAGGAAATGTGGTGAAGTGGGTCATATAGCACGGTTTTGTGGAGGCAGGGATTGTCCAAGTAGGTCACCTTTAAACTAGGTTCCCCTGCTGCTGAGGCCCAAGCGGTAGGGACAGCTACTCAGGCTGACCAACAGGGGGCCACTACTCGGTTTGTGGGGAAGTGTCCAGTTATTGATGTTTGTGTTGGTGGGGTGAAGATGACTGGTTTGTTAGATACAGGCTCACAAGTGACGTTAATCCAACAGAAGATAATGGACCAGTACTTTTCTAAAGTAGAGACAGGTGTAGCCCCATTGGTTCTGACACTTAAAGCTGCTAATGGCCTCAGTATACCATATTCGGGTTATGCCATAATGGATTTTGAAGTTGAGGGTGTTAAAATCCCGGATAAAGGAGTTGTTATCGTTAAAGATGATTGTTCTACTCACCCCTTACTTCTAGGTATGAATGTAATTGGTGCTTGTTGGGATGCTGTCTTTAAAAGAGAACAGCCAGTTCCCTCGTCGCGGGAGTGGAGGCCTAGTGGGGTGTGGCGGAAGGCGTTTGCTGAGTGTCGTAGGGCCATTGCTACTACCTCAGAGGGCGGGTTTATGGGCTATGTTCGACCCGTGGGTAGGCGGCCGGTACGGGTACCTCCTAGAAGTGAGATTGTTGTGTGGGGCCGGACCTGTACGGCCTAAGCGGGCTGATTACTGCGCTGTAGTAGAGGCTATGCCGGAACCGGAAGTATGGGGAGTAGCCAGAACCCTGTCAGTCGTGAAAGGTGGTCGCGTTCCTGTTCGCGTTTGTAACCCTCATCCATACCCAGTTTCGATAGGGCGTTATCAAAAGCTGGGGCGATTATATCAGGTGGAGGAAACAGACGTCCAGGGGGCCCGTGACCTGAGCTTGACCGTAGGCCCAGACGGTGTGGTGGAGGTGGACGTGGTGGATGCACGGAACGTTGAAGAGATGCCGGTTGGTGATGTGGAGAGTCAAATTATAGACCGTGACCATTTGACACCAGGACAACAGGTGGAGTTCCGCGCCTTGGTGGAGAAGTGGAAGAAGATTTTTGCTACGGACGGAGAGGATTTTGGGAGAACAGACTTGGTCCAGCATCGTATCCACACTGGGGATGCCCCTCCCATCAAGGAAAGGTACAGACCATTACCGCCCTCTATGTATAAAGAGATTAAGATTTTACTCGCTGATATGCTGGAGAAAGGCGTGATTCGAGAGAGTTGTAGTCCTTGGGCTGCACCAATAGTCCTAGTACGGAAAAAGGACGGGAGTTGGAGATTTTGTGTCGACTATCGGAAGCTAAATGCTATAACGCACAAAGATGCCTTCCCGCTGCCCCGAATCGAGGAGACCCTGACCAGTCTGTCTAAAGCGGAATGGTTTTCTACCCTTGATTTAGCGAGCGGCTATTGGCAGGTCGAGATGGACCAGAGAGACCGCGAGAAGACTGCATTTACTACACCTATGGGACTTTTTGAATTTGAACGTATGCCTTTTGGACTTTGTAATGCGCCCGCTACGTTTCAGCGATTGATGCAGCGGTGCCTGAACGGTCAGATAGCGGAATCTCTGCTAGTATACCTTGATGACGTTATTATTTATTCACCAGACTTTTCTTCTCACTTGCAGCACCTGGAGGAGGTTTTTCAGAGACTGTGGCAGCATGGACTCAAGCTGAGGCTCGATAAATGTAAACTGTTTCGACAGGAGGTGAAGTTTCTGGGCCATGTCGTTGATAAAGCTGGGGTAAGGCCGGACCCCGAAAAGATTTCTGCGGTCTTGGATTGGCCTGCACCTGTGACTGTACGAGAAGTGAGGGCTTTCCTTGGCTTAGCGGGCTATTATAGACGGTTCGTGCCGAATTTTGCTAAAATCGCTCGCCCCCTGAATGCACTTTTGACCGGGGTTCCTATAAAGAAGGTAGAGGTGAAGATTCAGTGGTCCTCTGAGTGTCAATCGTCTTTTGAACAGTTAAAGGCAGCGCTTGTCCAGCCACCGGTTTTGGCTTACGCTGATTTCACTAAACAGTTCATAGTCTACACTGATGCTAGTAACCAAGGTCTTGGTGCTGTTTTGGCCCAGGTACAAGACGGCCAGGAGCGTGTTATAGCTTATGCTAGTCGTAGTTTACACCTGGCAGAACGTAACGACGCAAATTATAGTTCATTCAAATTGGAACTTCTGGCTCTGAAATGGGCCATCACCGAGAAATTCAAAGACTATCTTACTGGGGCTAAAGTAGTGGTTTTCACAGACAACAACCCGGTTGCCCATCTCCAGACCGCTCGGCTAGGAGCAGTAGAACAGCGTTGGATTGCTCAACTGGCCTCGTTTGATTATCAAGTGAAGTACCGTGCAGGTCGGGAAAATACTAATGCCGATGCTCTGTCCAGATTCCCTTGTGCCTCCCCTGTAGAAGTCTGCCAGTTGGCCGTAACTCCAGAGACTTCGCGAGGGTTGGAGTCACGCCTAGAGGAGGATTGGGGGGCCTTGCAAAACATGGACGCTGATATCAAGATTGTGACAAGGTATGTGCTGGAAGGAGAAATGCCAGATGGACCGACGAGACGCTTGCTACCGATTGAAACTCAAAAACTGCTACGACAGTGGGATAAGCTCCTAGTTGTGGACGGTGTGTTGCACCGACGGGTCAAGGACCCCAAGACTTTTGAGTTGTGCGTCCAGGTGGTGTGTCCGACCGAGAAACGCTCTGAAGTGTGGAAGAGGTACCATGAAGCCACAGCCCATGCAGGAGTTGAGCGGACCCTCTCCCGGATCCGGCAGTTTTTCTACTGGCCCGGCATGGACAGGGAGGTGCGTCAATTCCAGCAGGGTTGTGTCGTTTGTAGCCTGCAGAATAGGGCTCAGCCGAAGGCTCCACTGCACCCTTTTACGGCCACTTATCCCTTAGAGGTAATAGGAATAGATTACCTAACGTTGGGTAGAGCGACCGATAAGGTTCAGAACATTTTAGTAATGACTGATCAGTTTACTCGGTATGCCTGGGCAGTGGCCACGAGAGATCAGACTGCAGAGACCACTGTTAGAGCATTATGGACTAACATCATTCAGGTATTCGGGTGTCCTGCCAGATTCCATTCGGACAGAGGAGCGAATTTTGAGTCTTCCCTCGTACAACAGTTGTGCCAGTTGTATGGAATAAGCAAGAGTAGGACCACTCCATACCACCCGGCCGGAAATGGTAGTGTAGAACGGATGAATCAGACGCTACTTAATATGTTACGCTCGTTGGAGGCAGAGAGGCAGCATAGATGGCCTGAGTACTTGGCAGAGATGTTGGCAGCTTATAATAATACCATCCATAGTGCTACGGGTTATGCTCCCTCGTTCCTAATGTTCGGTAGACATCTGAGGCAACCTGTTGACCTAGGTCTGGGGGTGAGTCGACAGTCACAGAACTATGACTTGGAGGGGTGGGTTAAGGATCACCATCAGAAACTTTCTTTTGCTTATGCTCTTGCCAGACAAAATGGTGGAAAGGCGGCAACCCATAATAAACAGGTTTATGATCGGAGAACTACCGCTTTTCCTTTAGCCGCAGGCGAACGAGTTTGGGTGCGGGATAGGAATCGTAAAGGTCAGGGGAAGCTGCACCCAGGTTGGGATCCAGAGCCTCATGTTGTATTGGAGTTGGTCGGAGACACGGGGGTAGTCTATAAGATCAGACCTGAAAAAGGGGGTAGGGAGAAAACTATGCATAGGAATTCCCTAAAGCCCTGTGTTGGTCCTGTGGTGGAGAGCTCTGTAGAGGACCCTGGTACTTCTGGAGAACCAAGCGTGCAGAACCCGACCGTATTGTATTTTTTGGGCAATCCTCCGGTAAACCCATTGGAACAGGCACAGAGCCCACGTCGCTCTGTTCGATCGAACTTTGGACAGCCGCCTGTAAGGTTTAGACCCGACGAGGAGTAGAGTGTCAGGGACTGCCACCCTAAAAGTAGGGGGGGATGTCACGGGGTGACGAAAACGGTGCATTTTGTGATTTCCACCGGTTTTATTGTGTTTTATTTTGAAATGTGTGGTTGCTGTGTACGCACCGTTTCTTTACTTCCGGTACTCATCAGCCTGATTACATACACCTGGGGACAACGAAACCATATAAATAGGAAGAACGGGAGAAGAGCACGACGAAGGGGCAGAACTAAGGAGCAGGACCAGGAGCAAGAAGCGGCGGAGACCAGGAGGTGCGCGGAACTTTGTTACGGGAGCAGAGAACCAGAGAGGACGACCGCTAGCAGCGATACCTTGCGCGACGGTGGCCGACCTGGGGATCCCGGCGCCACCCGGAGTCAGAGTACGCCCGGAAGAGGACGCGTGGAGCCGAGTGCAACGCTGAACACAGCAAGCGGGCAGAGATTATCTGCCCGGTCGTGTGAGTACTGTTTTAAGCACTTTGGCCAGCGGCATTTGAACGGCTTAGAAGTTTCGTGATTGCGTGCAAAGGAACAAGTAACTGCCCACGTATCTCTGTGTTTCTCTGTCTCCCCCTGTCTGGAGGCCTGGCCAACCGGAACCTGGAAGAAGACGAGTAAAGCCGAGTGCGACGCGGAACACAGCAAGCGGGCAGAGATTATCTGCCCGGCCGTGTGAGTATTGCTCTAGCACTTGGCCAACGGTATCTGGGAAGGCTTGGTCTTGGGATTGCGTGTGTAGGAACAAGTGACTGCCCACATATCTCTCTATTTTTCAGGCCGGAGCCTCCTCTCGGTCGGCGTTCCGTCAGCTAACGCTCCTGTCTCCGAAAGGGCTTTTAAAGGACTTTTAAAGGACTTTTAGGGTTTTTATATTGTTGGGAAGTTGGGCCCATTGTTTTATTCTTTTGATTTTGATTGTAATAAATAATTGTAACTTTTAATACTGATGGTCTTATTGATTACTACTACTGCTTTCCCTGTTTTTAAAAGAACCTTATTGCGGCCTTTTAAACTGGAATCAAACCCTTTTAAGCAAAGAGTTCCTAGCCTCTTTTAAACAAAGCTAGGTGGCGTTGTTGGAATTTGGAATAAACGCGGCCTCTTGCCACATATACGCAAATTTGGAGTATTTTACGATTATGTGCAACTCTCAGGGCGCTGAAAATGTCAATCCACATATTCACCAAGCACAATATTATTTCCCACAGCTGGCCATAGGTCTAATTATGAGAGCAAATAAAATAACATATATTAAGGCGTGGCAGAGGTGCATGGCTTTTGGCACAATGGCAGCCGTAATCTTTCCGAGACTAAGGAGGGATCACGGGGAACATCATGAAAGAGCATTTGCCCAGAGAGTATCTCACTGGAATGACAGATGACAGTATTTTATCAGCTTCCACTTTGTAGATGGAGGTGAGTCTGGCACTCTTCATGGCTCTGCAGCTCTGGAGCCAGCCACACACACGACAAAAGCCAGTCCTACCATTACCACACTTTTGGCTTTGCTTCTATTTTTTGCCTCAAGTACATTCCAAGCGTGCATTATTACAAAATACCTTCAATTTGGCAATAATTGCAACAATTCATCTTTTTTTCTCAGTAACCAACTTTTTAGATACAGTACCAGAAGTGTTTAGATAATCACCATATCATAATCACCAAATTATAGCCTATTCCCCAGAGTTCCCTAAGTTTCCTCGCACAGACACAGCACAGAATGAAGTTTGTCAGAGTGTGTTATGAAGACGTTTGTTTGTCCCTTACATTCACTGCTTCAGTCCGACCGGAGCAGATCCCAGATCCCAGGGCCCTGCAGCTGCCACGGGATGTAACTCCATCTAAAGATCCATCCAACCCAATCCTCAGAGGCCTCCATAAGTCTGTGACATCTCTCTACCGCGCCTCTGCGTCCACAGATTCTTACAAGTTTAAAATCAACATCAGCCACAGTTTTCTAGTTTTCCAGAATATTTCCTCAGCACTAAATTATTGTGTGTTGATGATCTCTGGGAAGCTTTACTTTTTTGTCTTTAACAGATTTCATTGTCTGGAGCGCTCTGGAGGGGCCCTTCTGTACAAACCTGAGAAAGTGGCAAAAACATGATCCTGCCAAACGGCTTGGACTGGATCAGCAGGAGGGAGCAGAGGATACACCGGCACCATGCAGCAGGCACGGAGACAAGAGACTCTCAGTCAGACATGTCACATCATTTTACACAAGAACCGACAAACACATACTGCAGTGACTGAAAATGTTTTCTGTTTTTCTTTTCTTCAGTGTGCGTGCCTGTTTGCACCGTCTCCCTCCTCGCGCCCTGCCTGCTGAGTGGGGGATCATGGGATTGTGTGGCGCGCAGGTGTCTCACTGTGGACACGGACCTCACTCCCTGAACTTCCTGAGCCACAACACTCAGACCATCCTGAAGTGAAGAGTTCTGAGCCTTTAATTCCTCCAGTAAAGCCGTGTCTCTCCTGTGTTTGCTGTATTTTTGTGGCGTTGAAGGGTGAGGGAGGAGGGGGAGTCGAGGGAGGGCTGGCCTAGTAATATTCTGTGTGCTTCTAACCAAACAGGAAAAACACAAAGAGATGTGAATCTCACAAGTTTTGAGTTTTGAGCTTATTGAAATAAGCATTTGCTCCTTAAAATTTTGTGCAATTTCTCTTGGTAATATTATGTGCAACTTCTGAAAGATGCAAAATATGAAAGTGCAATTGCAAATGAGGGCGTGGTGTTTGATGCCGTGTTAATAAGACGCGATAGTTTTGGAACAGCAACATCATATTTACAATCCAGACTAAAACAATCCACCAAAAAATGATGTTTTTCATTGAGGGATTGTAGTTATCCTGTTTTCTATGTAAATCTGACTATTTTATACCATTCATGTTGCACCAGTGAAGAGGTGGGACATTCTGGACATTGTGGGACGAGGCCTAAAGGCTGTGCAGGACGACTTAAAGAGGGACAGGTGCTCACTCTGCTCTTCTCTTGTCCAGGCTGAGAGTCCATAGTCCGGGCATAAAACTTTGTGCTTACAATACACAGAAAAGTGTGTTTACCATTGAATCATGTTGCCGATTGACATAAACCTATAATGTTATGTCATCAGAGTGTTCAAAAATTCAGAATTAAAACAAAATTAAATAGACCAGGGGTTCTCAAACCTTTTACCCCAAGTATCACAAATAAAAAAGTTGGCTTTCTGAATCTAAACTGGGTCTAGAACAGGACTATTTCAGGTCTAAATTTGGCATGAACCAGGTCTTAAGTAGAATACACCATTGTCACAGTAGTAAATGAAGTAAACATATTTAAAGAGGTGTCCATGTACCACCTGAAAAAATGTGTACACCACCAGTGGTACACGCACCACAGTTTGAGAAGCACTGATGTAGACCATAACACATAAGCTCAAAATCCTAATGCTTTTAAGTCTTAATAACAAAAAACAGAACTATTCTCAATTTCCAGCATAGAAATGTCAGTTAGTTTGCTTTCTGTTACAAAAGATACACATTTTCCAGGCTCAAATCTGAGCTTGACCAAATAAATAAATAAAAAATCAGGATTTTACGTTCATCAAAAATGCTAAGTTGCTGAAATAATCTCTTTTTAAATACAAAAATAAACAAAAACCTTTAGCAGGCTATAATATCACTCACATGTGTCTGCTGAGTGCTTTTACTACGACAAAACCCTTTTATATATATATATATATATATATATATATATATATATATATATATATATATATATATTCTGAAGTGAATCCCTGTGAAATCACATTATGCTCCACTTCACTTTTGCTCCAAACTGGAGTATTTCACAGCACGTTGTGAAAAGGGGTGAGTGGTCCAGTCCACACAGACGCCTCAGACATGTGTGTGTTTGTGCGCCGCAGTCTCTCCAGTTAAATGAAAGGAGTGTTCTCAGCGCCTCCTCAAAGGCCAAACTACTAGCTGTGTTCCTCATAAATCCCAGCGTCTGTTTGAGCTCCATCACGAGCTGAGGCTTCAGTGTGCAGGTCCAGCCCGGGTCCATGTGTCAGCCTCCCCTTCAAACACATTATTACAGAGCCAGCTCCACTAAAGTACTGTACACACTCAAGCTCTGACAGGTGTGTGTCATTCTACTGTGTGTGTGTGTGTGTGTGTGTGTGTGTGTGTGTGTGTGTGTGTGTGTGTGTGTGTGTGTGTGTGTGTGTGTGGGTGTGTGTGTGTGTGTGTGTGTGTGTGTGGGAGCACTTGTTTTTATATCCTGGTGGGGTCCACAACCTGACATTTGACTCACCTCGTGGGGACCACATTTGTCTCGTGGGGCCCGAGGCCCGGACCCCACGAGTCCAACCATCTAAATCAATAGAAAACAGCATTCTAATATGCCTAGTGCAGTTTTTTTTCAAAATTAGAAAATGACCCCTGGAGGCCAATTTTCACGACAAAGTGTGTGTAGTGTGTATACCCTTGTGGTCAATGGGTGGTACTGCAGGGTCCCCATAAGGACTTTTTCTGAAGTGTGTATACAGGGGCCCCACAAGAATAGTATTAAAACAATAATGTGTATATTTATATTATTATAATTAGGGGCCCCACAAGGATAGTTTTAAAACAATAATGTGTGTGTTTATATTATTATAATTAGGGGCCCCACAAGGATAGTTTAAAACAATAATGTGTGTGTTTATATTATTATAATTAGGGGCCCCACAAGGATAGTTTTAAAACAATAATGTGTGTATTCCTTTTACGTTACCATAAGTGGAAAAATATATTTTAGGGCTTAATATTTATTGATGGAGGGGAATACAATACGATTTCAAGCTGTAGTGGTTATTATTATTATTATTATTTATTTTTGATGGTACAAACATGGTAACTGGGGTTATACTGTACTACTTTTGTAGTCCCAAGTCCTTTGACTTAAATTTCAAACATTTCAAGTAATAAACCTTTTTTTTATTTTTTGTATTTCGTGAAACCCAAGCTGAACTTCTTGATGACTTTGTCCTAAAAACACCCTCAGGAGTGGCCCCTCAGTCCCCTCAGGAGGTAAAGCTGACTCCTTCACAAGGTACTTGTAGAAGTCTGGTGTCTCAATGGTCCTTCCCTGGATGTTCATTACTGCGTTAGTCCTCTGTTCTCCACAAAGTCCTGTTAGTCCTCTGTCCTCCACAAAGACCTGTTAGTCCTCTGTCCTCCAAAAAGTCCTGTTAGTCCTCTGTCCTCCAAAAAGTCCTGTTTGTCCTCTGTCCTCCACAAAGTCCTTTTAGTCCTCTGTCCTCCACAAAATCCTGCATTAGTCCTCTGTCCTCCACAAAGTCCTGTTAGTCCTCTGTCCTCCACAAAGTCCTGTTAGTCCTCTGTCCTCCACAAAGTCCTGTTAGTCCTCTGTCCTCCACAAAGTCCTGTTAGTCCTCTGTCCTCCACAAAGACCTGTTAGTCCTCTGTCCTCCACAAAGACCTGTTAGTCCTCTGTCCTCCAAAAAGTCCTGTTAGTCCTCTGTCCTTCACAAAGTCCTGTTAGTCCTCCGTCCTCCACAAAGTCCTGTTAGTCCTCCGTCCTCCACAAAATCATGCATTAGTCCTCTGTCCTCCACAAACTCCTGTTAGTCCTCTGTCCTCCACAAAGTCCTGTTAGTCCTCTGTACACTAAAAAGTCCCGTTAGTCCTCTGTCCTCCACAAAGTTGTGCATTAGTCCTCTGTCCTCCACAAAGTCCTCTATCCTCCACAAAGTCCTGTTAGTCCTCCACAAAGTCCTGTCAGTCCTCTGTCCTCCACAAAGTCCTGCGTTAGTCCTCTGTCCTCCAAAAAGTCCTGTTAGTCCTCCACAAAGTCCTGTTAGTCCTCCACAAAGACCTGTTATTCCTCCACAAAGTCCTGTTAGTCCTCTGTACTCCACATAGTCCTGTTAGTCCTCTGTCCTCCACAAAGTCCTGTTAGTCCTATGTCCTCCACAAAGTCCTGTTAGTCCTCCACAAAGTCCTGTTAGTCCTATGTCCTCCACAAAGTCCTGTTAGTCCTCCACAAAGTCCTGGTAGTCCCCTGTACTCCACAAAGTCCTGTTAGTCCTCTGTCCTCCACAAAGTCCTGTTAGTCCTCCACAAAGTCCTGTTAGTCCTATGTCCTCCACAAAGTCCTGTTAGTCCTCCACAAAGTCCTGTTAGTCCTATGTCCTCCACAAAGTCCTGTTAGTCCTCCACAAAGTCCTGTTAGTCCCCTGTACTCCACAAAGTCCTGTTAGTCCTCTGTCCTCCACAAAGTCCTGTTAGTCCTCTGTCCTCCACAAAGTCCTGTTAGTCCTCCACAAAGTCCTGTTAGTCCTATGTCCTCCACAAAGTCCTGTTAGTCCTCCACAAAGTCCTGGTAGTCCCCTGTACTCCACAAAGTCCTGTTAGTCCTCTGTCCTCCACAAAGTCCTGTTAGTCCTCCACAAAGTCCTGTTAGTCCTCTGTCCTCCACAAAGACCTGTTAGTCCTCTGTCCTCCACAAAGACCTGTTAGTCCTCTGTCCTCCACAAAGTCCTATTTATCTTCTGTCCTTCACAAAGTCCTGTTAGTCCTCTGTCCTCCACAAAATCCTGCGTTAGTCCTCTGTCCTCCACAAAGTCCTCTTAGTCCTCCACAAAGTCCTGTTAGTCCTCTGTCCTCCACAAAGTCCTGTTAGTCCTCTGTCCTCCATTAAGTCCTGTTAGTCCTCTGTACTCCACAAAATCCTGCGTTAGTCCTCTGTCCTCCAAAAAGTCCTGTTAGTCCTCTGTACTCCAAAAAGTCCCGTTAGTCCTCTGTCCCCCACAAAGTCCTGTGTTAGTCCTCTGTCCTCCACAAAGTCCTGTTAGTCCTATGTCCTCCACAAAGACCTGTTAGTCCTCTGTCCTCCACAAAGTCATGTTAGTCCTCCACAAAGTCCTGTTAGTCCTCTGTCCTCCACAAAGACCTGTTAGTCCTCTGTCCTCCACAAAGTCCTGTTAGTTCTCTGTCCTCCACAAAGTCCTCTTAGTCCTCCACAAAGTCCTGTTAGTTCTCTGTCCTCTTTGTCCTCCACAAAGTCCTGTTAGTTCTCTGTCCTCCTCAAAGACCTGTTAGTCCTCTGTCCACCACAAAGTCCTGTTAGTCCTCTGTTAATGCTAACCCTTGTTGCAGGGTTTTTCCAAGTGAGACAAAGAGCATCAAGTTTTCTCAAGTCAAATCCAAAGTCACCAAGACCAAATCCAGTCCCAAGTCATAGTCCAGTTTGAGACATTAAAACAATTACTCAAAATTGTCCAAGGGTCAACTGAGCCCACACTTTTAGTAAAAAGTACATTGCACACACAGCCTGGTGCCAAAATAAACATTCCAACCTATCAATTCTAATAGAACAGCAACATTTGTTGCACAAACAATTGCTGTTTAGGTCAACTCAGTTTTTTTAAAGTTCACGTTGGCTCATGTCAGACCTGTGACCGATGCACCATCTGCTGCCATATTGTGTCCTGTGACGTCTCCCAACAAAATATGCATTAACTGCCCCAAATATAAGAGTTCAAATCTTTACTGCTCGCTAATTCTCAATCAGTGATTGAGAAGAATTTCTGAATGGAAGTCGAAACATCTTGATTTTCAAAACAGGGTCCAGGGGGTGACCTTTGAAATGTTTTCTACGATATTCTGGTAAAATGCAATTCAACTGTTTAATTTAAAGCAACTGAAACACAGCTTGTAATGGTCAAAAGCTTCCTGTGCGTTTGGTAATAGTCCTGCACTAAATATACAGTTGAGTAGAGCTCTGATGTTTCCCACACATTTTCCTGACAAACAGGGGCCCCACACCACCTATGTCCCCTCCCCCGCTCCAGGTGCTCACACAGACGATAACACTAAGAATAGTAGTAATCCCTTTGACTTTATAAAACATTTAATGTGTGTTTAATGTCATAGCAAATGACAACGAGAATGCATTAAATAAACAGAAATGCATTTAAATAAAAAAGAAACACATTTCCTGACAATCGGGCCCCACACCCCCTATGTGCCCATCCCCCACACCGTGTGCTCACGGAGAGGATTTTACAGACCAACTCTTTGAATTGTATTTTTTTGTTTTTGTTTTCTTTTTTTCACATATTAAATATCTGAAAACATTTACTTCCTAAGTTGATGGTGATGAGAAAATTTACATAAATCCAAATAAAAACTAAAAACACATTTTCCTGACAAACAGGGGCCCCACATCACCTATGTGCCCCTCCCCCGCTCCAGCTTCTCACACAGATACGTTAGAACTAAGATTTTTTTTTTCCTTTTTTCCCTCTGACTTTCTAAAACATTTAATGTGTTTAATGTCGTAGCAAATGACAACAAGAAAGAATTAAATAAACAGCAATGCATTGAAATAAAAAAGAAACACATTTCCTGACAAACAGGGGCCCCACACCACCTATGTGCCCCTCCCCCACTCCACCACTACAGTTAAGCTCATTCTTAGACTTTTATGTGTATAATTTCTCCTCTTAATGATCTGAAGTAATTACATTTCTTAGAGAATAGTGAACGAGAAAGCACTAGGTTTACCTACATTCAAATAAAAAAGAAACACATTTCCTGACAATCGGGCCCCACACCACCTATGTGCCCATCCCCCACACCGTGTGCTCACGGAGAGGATTTTACAGACCAACTCTTTGAATTGTATTTTTTGTTTTCTTTTTTCGCATATTAATTATCTGAAAACATTTACTTCCTAAGTTGTGCGCAGTGACACGCTAATTAGCTTAGCTTGTTGTTAGCCTGTTGTCACTTGTCACTTCTAGTACACGTAAGAAGGGAACTCTGGATCAGAAGTGTCATAGATATGCCCGCCAGGCGTTTTAATTCGGCCCACGAACCATATCTAATGATATACTTCCCATTCCGACGGGGCTTGAGCGGGCCGTGACCACAACTTTACTACGGCATAACAGTGTAATACGGCACCTCCGCCTCCACATACACAATCTACACATCAAATGAAAGCTTAAACTCTCGTCTTTCTGATTCTGCAAACAATTAAAACACGCGCGATAATCACAGCGCGGACAGTAACGCCGTTTTTGCAGAAAAGAAAAAAGCTACGATTTGACGTTCCTTACCTTTGATAGCTCTGGTGAAGTCAAATGTCCATAGTTCCCGGCAAGATTGGTCTCATTCTGTCCGGTACAGGTCCAGTAAATATAATCCAGTAAAATGATAAGGTCCACAACATGTGTTAGATCCTCCGTGGCAAAAATACAGCAATAAAGTCTTCCAAACGTGACATCCACGACGCCATTTTCTTCATTTTTATTGGTTATTTCAGGCAGAAGATGCTTCAGATAGCATAAACAGTGCTATCTAATGCTAAACGGAAGCCTTAACTTTTGAATGGCACTTCGTTTGGCCAATAAGCTGTGGTTGGGAGGACACAAGACCCCTGTAGAGCCAATCATTGCCTCAGACTTCTCCACGTTTACGCACAAGTCACCAGTCACATTGCACGTTGTCAGTGATGGATTAGGCTTATAGTCAATGAACAGCTGAAAAGAAAGAGGTGCAGAAAGATATGTTTTTCTGCTGATAGCGCTTCCAGGAACTGCGGCGTAGCGCGGAAGCGAGTGAAACAGCTCCGTGTGTAATTTACGCATGGTTTACGCGCTGCTGTTTTTGAGTTATAAACATGACACAGCGGATAGATAAGCATAAATACACACATTGAGGAGGTGGACAAAGTTTGTAAAAGCCGTGACTCGACCGAAAGTCAAACTTTTGCGATCCAGTTTGGATAACGGGACTCCTGGCCACCGCGGACCCGGACATTTCCACGGAACGAACTTTCTCATAGGTGAGGGTTGTTTTAGTTTACACTTTATTGACATTGCGTGATGGAAATATAAGATGAGCTGACGTTAACATCTCACGTGTGCGCAGGGGCGAGGCGTCTTGGACATCCAGTAAAGATCTGTTGCGCCGCGGTTGTGCGTGTGGGGAGAGGCGTGGAGTAAGTGACTTCATTTTGTAAATATAGAATTTGATGTAATGTATTGTGAGTGAAGGCCTGATTAGGCAGATAAATGGTGGAATGTTAGAATGAAATGTAATTATGGGGTGTGTATTTTACCACTACAACAATGGATCATAAGCATAGAATAACTTTTTTGTTGTTTGTTCTTGATTTCACTCTAGACCTACATCAGAACCTGAGCTTGACCAAGAACCTGGTCCTTCCTCTTCACAAAGGCCACAGATTGAGACGAGAGAAAGAACAGACAGATGTGTGATACCTCCAGCCATCAAAGACTACAACAAGTATGTACACATAATGTAATATTATATGACTTTATCCCATGTTGATTTCATACTTGTTTATTTCTAACATACCTGTGCTTTTCCTTTAGGTTCATGGGTGCAGTTGATTTGTCTCATGAGCTGATTGCCTTCTATGAAGTTTGTATGAGTGTTATTTTGCTGAATATTGTAAATATACATATCTTTTTGGCTAATACAACTTGTTTTGACTACTTTTTATACAAAATACATGTTTCATGTTTTGTTTTATGAGGTAATATACATTTTCTTAACTAACCATGGCTATAAAGTGTGCAGCTGAAGAATCTCCTTGATGTAAGCTTTCTATAGAGCCCTCATTGATGTCTGTAGGTTGAAGCATTTCAAAGTTACTGCATTTTTTCCATACGTTTTCCAAACATCTCCATTTGGATAGGTTTTGGATAAGTTTGGATAAATCAAAGTCCCTCTATAAAACGCCTAAATATATTTGCATGAGTAGTAAATGCTCATTTTTACAGATAATCTAATCAGATTTGAAATATAAGTAGTCAACAAGATTTCCCATTGAGACATAATGTGTTTCAGGCCTCAGCTACATTCTGCTGCTTTCTTCACCTTTATAATCACAAAAAAAATTAGGCGAGGAAAAAAAAACACATTTTGGGGTTTTTTCCAAAGTGTATATCTCCTTACAAAACATATTTACTGTGATTCTGACAACTGTGGGTAAAACTTTAGGGGGTTACCTTCCAAAAAAACCCAAACTTGAGTGTGTGACCCTTAGGAGTCAATAATGGTAATCATTTTAATTTGGAGAGGTTAGAACACTGACAATTTCATCAAAATCACCTGGATTGATAAGGGGTTCCGATCAATATATATCTTTTTATCACTAGAACTACGAGTCCCATGAGCCTTTGCAGCAGCGCCCCTCCCCCGCGCTGCCGCAGCTGCTGCGACATCACATTTCACTAAAACTTAGTGATGATGATTATATTTAAGATTTTGCTAAAGCGTTTGTGTCAGTTTTTGTAAAGTTTATGATGTCACTTCCTGTTGAACATGAGCAGCAAATATGACAGTTAGAGCAACCATTCTGAAAACAAGGGCTAAGATCCATATAAATGACACAATAGTCATGACAAATAATACCTGATAACATCTTTATTTTATTGAATGAGCATTTAAACTGCCAGGAAGATGTATCCGTCGAGCGTTAACTGTGTTTTGATGACATCACAGGTGAAGGGATTGTATTTTAGAACTCAGCACTACTTCCTGTCATTTTAAACTTTTATTTTTCTAAATATCTTCAAAAAACTGCAACTTCACAAATGTAAAACTAGAATTAGAACATTTTGAAAACGTGTCATATAGACTTTAAAGGCTCAAAAGGTTCTTTACTTGATTGTTTGCACGTTGACTTCAATTGTTTTTGAGCTGGTCCACGTCAATAAAGAACTAGACGTCTCCTTTTCATAATCCAAATTGCTTCTTATTTTCGCATTAGAATTATAAATATAAGATTATATTTAAATTCAGTTTTTGTTACACTAGAACATTTCTGCTACCATTTTCTGAGGTAACTGCAAAATGTTCTTATGTTGTTTTTATTTAAATGATTGTATAGGTTCCCAGGATCCTGGGAGCTATGTTGTCGGGGGCTTCATGCCCCTGGTAGGGTCACCCATGGCAAACAGGTCCTGGGTGACGGGTCAGACCAAGAGCGGTTCAGAAGCCCTTTATGAATAGCAACAACGAGGTCGTGTACGTCGCCCAGACTGGCGTCACCGGGGCCCCACCCTGGAGCCAGGCCTGGGGTGGGCGCTCGACGGCGAGCCTACGGGCCGAACAACGGTGCAGAGTACCAGGCCTTCTTGGAGTCCCTGGGAGGGGTACTGGACAGTGCACCGCCTGGGGACTCCGTTGTTCTACTGGGGGACTTCAACGCCCACGTGGGCAGCAACAGTGACACCTGGAGAGGGGTAATCGGGAGGAACGGCCCCCCCGATCTGAACCCGAGTGGTGTTCAGTTATTGGACTTCTGTGTCAGTCAGAACGAACACCATGTTCAAGGTCCATCAGTGGCACCAGGAAACAGGCCGGAGGTCGATGATCGACTTTGTTGTCATGTCGTCTGACCTTCGGCCGCGTGTCTTGGACACTCGGGTGAAGAGAGGGGCGGAGCTCTCAACTGATCACCACCTGGTGGTGAGTTGGATCCGCTGGCACGGGAGGAAGCCGGATAGACTTGGCAGGCCCAAGCGCATTGTGAGGGTCTGCTGGGAACGTCTGGCAGAGCCCTCTGTCAGCAGGGTCTTCAACTCACACCTCCGGGAGAACTTCTCTCAGATCCCGGGGGAGGCTGGAGACATTGTGTCCGAGTGGACCATGTTCTCCGCCTCCAGTGTCGATGCGGCAGCTGGTAGCTGTGGTCGCAAGGTCTGTGGTGCCTGTCGCGGCGGAAATCACCGAACCCGGTGATGGACACTGGAGGTAAGGGATGCCGTCAGGCTGAAGAAGGAGTCCTACCAGGCCTTGCTGGCTTGTGGGACTCCTGAAGCAGCTGACAGGAACCGGCAGGCCAAGCGTTCTGCAGCCCGTGCGGTTGCAGAGGCAAAAACTTGGGATTGGGAGGAGTTTGGGGAGGCCATGGATGAGGACTATCGGTCGGCCTCAAACAAATTCTGGCAAACCGTCCGACACCTCAGGAGGGGGATGCAGTGCTTCACCAACACCGTTTATGGTGCGGGTGGAGAGCTGTTGACCTCGACTGGGGATGTAGTTGGACGGTGGAAGGAATACTTTGAGGACCTCCTCAATCCCACTGTCACGTCTTCTGAGGAGGAAGCAGAGGCTGAGATCTTGGAGGCGGACTCGTCCATCACCCTGGCTGAAGTCACTGAGGTGGTTGGCAAGCTCCTTGGTGGCTCCAGGGGTGGATGAGATCCGCCCTGAGTATCTTAAGTCTCTGGATGTTGTGGGACTGTCTTGGCTGACACGTCTCTGCAACATCGCGTGGCGGTCTGGGACGGTACCTCTGGACTGGCAGACCGGGGTGGTGGTCCCTCTGTATAAGAAGGGGGACCGGAGGGTGTGTTCCAACCACAGGGGGATCACACTCCTCAGCCTCCCCGGTAAGGTCTATTCCAGGGTACTGGAGAGGAGAATCCGACCAATAGTCGAACCTCGGATTCAGGAGGAGCCTGTGGTTTTCGTCCCGGTCGTGGAACACTGGACCAGCTCTATACTCTTCATCGGGTGCTCGAGGGTTCATGGGAGTTTGCCCAACCAGTCCACATGTGCTTTGTGGATCTGGAGAAGGTATTCGACCGTGTGCCCCGGGGCGCCTTGTGGGGAGTGCTCCAAGAGTATGGGGTCCGGGGCCCGTTGCTAAGGGCTGTCTGGTCCCTGTATGACCGGAGCAGGAGCTGCGTTCGCATTGCCGGCAGTAAGTCAGACCTGTTCCCAGTGCATGTTGGACTCCGCCAGGGCTGCCCTTTATCACCGGTTCTGTGCATAGTTTTTATGGACAGAATTTCTAGGTGCAGTCAGGGCGTGGAGGGCGTCTGGTTTGGGAACCACAGGATCTCATCTCTGCTGTTTGCGGATGATGTTGTCCTGATGGCTTCTTCAAGCCGAGTGTGAAGCGGCTGGGATGAAGATCAGCATCAGCAGGCCATGGTTCTCGACCGGAAAAAGGTGGCGTACCCTCTCCGGGTGGGTGGGGAGTCATTGCCTCAAGTGGAGGAGTTCAAGTATCTCGGGGTCTTGTTCACGAGTGAGGGAAGGATGGAGCATGAGATTGACAGGTGGATCGGTGCAGCGTCTGCAGTGATGTATCGGACCGTTGTGGTGAAGAAGGAGCTGAGTCAAAAGACAAAGCACTCGATTTACCTCAATCTACGTTCCGACCCTCACCTGGTCACGAGCTCTGGGTAATGACCGAAAGGACGAGATTGCGGATACAAGTGTCGAAATGAGCTTCCTCCGCCGGGTGGCTGGGCGCTCCCTTAGAACAGTGAGGAGCTCAGTCACACGGGAGGAGATCGGAGTAGAGCCGCTGCTCCTCCACGTCGAGAGGAATCAGCTGAGGTGGCTCGGGCATCTGTTCAGGATGCCTCCTGGACGAGGTG
This sequence comes from Rhinogobius similis, assembly GCA_019453435.1. Taxonomy (NCBI): domain Eukaryota; kingdom Metazoa; phylum Chordata; class Actinopteri; order Gobiiformes; family Gobiidae; genus Rhinogobius; species Rhinogobius similis. The sequence goes on along the minus strand of CM033633.1, from coordinate 36,482,507 downwards.
TTCTGGGCATGTCCCACCGGGAGGCGGCCCCGGGGTAGACCCAGGACACGCTGGAGGGACCATGTCTCTCTGTGGCCTGGGAACGCCTCGGGATCCCCCCGGAGGAGCTGGAGGAAGTGTCCGGGGTGAGGGAAGTCTGAGTGTCCCTGCTTAGACAGCTGCCCCCGTGACCCGGCCCCGGATAAGCGGAAGAAGATGGATGGATGGATTGTATAGGTTGTGTTCATGTGACATCACAACATTCAATCAGCCAAAATGTTTAATACAGATGGTGAGCAGCTAAAATGAATATTGTTAAGATGCAGATTTTTGTTGTGACATAGTGAGTTCTTTGGTCGAGTCATTGAGAGAAATCATTCGGTTCATTGTGAAATTTACTGTACCTAATATTTCATAAAGTCCAATGTTATCAACAAGGAAAAGTAGCTCCTGCTCCATCTGAGGTTATAACATCATCACATTCTACAACGTGAAACTTCTGTTTCAAAAGTTGTTAAATTCTAAACTACCTAAACTAAATATGGTATGGAATCTCCCTTTTTGCGCCTGGACACTGAGCAGTGTGGTGCCTCTAACAGTTTGACCAGTTTGTGCCTGTTTTCATCTACAAATATTACATGTTTAAACATAGAACAGGTCAAGACAATAATAATGTAGTAACACAGTAATAAAGGGACCTAATGGGGTCCAGGGGGTGGGGGGGTGAGGGGGGGTCAGTGGGTCCCACAGGGCTGTGTCATGTCAGGATGGCCCCAGGGACTGGAACAATGAGTGTATCTTTAGTTTCAAGTGATTACTTTTTTAAACAAAAATTATCATGATTTTAGGCGTTAAAACCATGTCTCTGGCTCATTCAGAAAGTGTAAACTCATAATAACAATAGTAAACACGAGTGTATCTGGAGTTTGAAGTGACCCCTGTGTTAGCAAAAAAATACAATGATTTTAGAAGTTAAAACCACGTCTCTAGCTCATTCAGAAAGGGTGGATCCCATAAGGCTGGGGCCTGTCATGGGACCCCACAATGTAGCAAAAACGGGTATGTGTGTGTGTGTGTGTGTGCGTGCGTGCGTGCGTGCGTGCGTGTGTGTGTGTATATATATGTATGTATGTGTATGTAGGTGTGTGTGTGTGTGTGTATATATATGTATGTGTGTGTGTGTATGTAGGTTTGTGTGTGTGTATATGTGTGTATGTAGGTGTGTGTGTGTATATGTGTGTGTGTTCAGTGGATTTACTGCTGTGTGTGAGCTCTGCACACAGCTGTACCGTTGGTATCAATATAAGAGTGTTTTGTGATGCTAGATTGTGTCTGTTCTTTGAAGGAGGTTGAGACGTGAGTGAAGACAGACCAGTGTTGTACTTATTAGTTTGGTTAAGAATGAAAAAACCCACATGCGAGTGCAAAGGGTTGAATAGTATTGATTATTATTGATGAGCCAGTTCACTGTCAGCGGAAAATGAAACATAAAGAAAAGAAACAGGATGAAAGAGAAATAAATGTGAATCTCACTTTCAAGTTTTGAGCTCATTGACATCAGCATTTGTTCCTTCGACAAGGACCCTCTCCATGATGCAAACAGAGTGTCTTACACATGTCTTCACACGTGCAGTGTGGTATAAAGTGAAACACAAAAACATACGTAAAACAGAACGGAAATTCAATGCATGAACCGGTTCAGAGTTTGTAAATTAGAATCCACAGATGGAGGTGACACAAAGTATAACCCACAGTTCAAGCAGGGGCGGATTTACCATTAGGCAACAGGCCACAACTGCCTTGGGCCCCCAACTTGAAGGGGCCTACAATAACATGCCTGGTGATCATCAGAAACAGTTGATATTCTCTCAATATAAAGAAGTGCAGTGTACCTGAATATTCTTCTGTGGAAGGACCCCCAAACCCCCCTGTTTAAGGCTGTTTAGAACATGTAAGTGTTGCACATAAGAATTAGAATTTTCCAATCGTTCACTTAAAACCCCGAGAAACAACAGAAAAGTTATAGGAAATCACACTTGATGAGGAGGGGCCTGGACTTAATTATGCCCCCAAATTCCTTTGCCACTGAGTTCAAATGTGTGGCGTCGGAATAAGAGTTATTACTGCTAAGTTAATAAACTCGCCATCTGGTGTTGAGTGCTTGAGTTTAGATTATTCAAAGGGAGGATTATTCAAACCTTGATATTCGCCGGATGAAGCGACGCTCCATGCACGGGCCGACAGTGTGTCATGTACAGAGGCGCGGAGACTGAAGATTTAAAAGTGTAGATTTAGAGAGATCCAGCTTTTTGTTTGTAACACAACAGAATAGGCCACACCCACAGAGGAGGCGGAGGAAGAGCTGAACTGTGTGACCAGACGAGGGCGCATGGGGTCTCCCTAATCCACAATTTCACATTTTTATATTGACCCATTCAATTAATGAACACAGGAAACATGTAATTGAATGACACAGACCCAATTACAGTTACAATTCAATTTCTTAATGACACTTTTGTTTAGTTGCATAAATACACCTTTTCAATCATAGAAGTAAAGTCATTTATTGTCTCCTTGTCAAACTGAGTCCATTACCTGAGTCTCTTCGACATTCTGTTCAAACGCAGAGGGGTCTGGAATTGAACCACTGGGGGTCGTCAGAAAAACTCTCCAAACTTGGGACGGTCCAACCACAGACGCCAATTTGCGTGACAAACGCTGAAGACATCCCTCAAATACCTCAGTAACAGTCAGATGAAAATATCAAACTTCTTCTACCTTAAATTCACAGAGTTTAGTGCGTTGCTTGGTGAAATCAGCTGTTTCCTTGTCCATGCATTTCTCTGATTGGTCAAACCACCTGTCAATCACTCTCATTTGAAACTGAGGAGCAGTAGAAGATTCCGGACCAAAAGCCCTCTGTCAAGGCCATAGAGTCCACTGTCCCAGACCACTGTCCCAGTCCATTGTCCGCGGTCCCAGACCGCGGTCCCAGACCGCTGTCCCAGATCTCTGTCCCAGACCATTGTCCCAGACCGCTGTCCCAGCCTCCAGTGGGTCTGAACTAGTGCTGCAAGTAATGATTATTTTGATAATTGATTTATCGAGCGATTATTCTTTCAATTAATCATGTGTTTAGAACGCAAAAGGCCAGTTAATAAGATTTTTAAATTTAATTTAATTTAATCTAATTTAATTTAATTTAATTTAATTTAATTTAATTTAATTTAATTTAATTTAATTTAATTTAATTTAATTTAATTTAATTTAATTTAATTTAATTTAAGCTGAGGGCCAAGGTGGGGTGACCACAACACCCCTTTAGCCCCTGGGCTTGATGCATTTAAAGTGAGACACTTTAGCTGAATAGGAAGAAATCTTAAATTGAATTATATCAATTTAAGATTTTTCCATCATGTCATGTTTTCAAATACATTTTTAAAATGGACAGAACCAGGTTTAAATTTCTTGGTTCATTTTGTACAAATATGAATTACAAAAATACTTACAAGGGGGATTTTGGATTTCTTATTTAGTTTTTGAGTAAACTAGATCTGACTGAAAATTGTCCTAAAAATTCAAATTTTGCCTCATTTTTTTCAAACCTAAAACTTCAATAAATCAATTTTAGAATTAGGTATCAAAAACTCTGGTAGTTTCGTCAAAATCTTCTTGAGTCCCAAATTGTACAGTTTGGTGTAGGATCTACTTTAAGGCTGATCTTTATGTCTCGAGGGAGAAAAAGGCATTTTAAGGAAACGGCCTTTGAAGTTACAATGTCCCAGAGAAATCTATGGATGAAGTGGATTCAATGGAAGAAAAAAACACCTTTAGGAGCAGATTGGACAAGTTTGTTGTTTCCACATGAAAGTCGAGAGAGCAAACTGACCAAAAAACAATTTGGAAAAAAAAGTTTTGCCTGTAGTGTCGCGCCTTAAACAGCATTTCTGTGTGTCTTATCGTCCTCTGGTAGAGTAAGTCTGGGCTCTAGTGGGGTCAAGGTTCAGAGGTCAGGGGGCAGGGCCAAGCAGCTGATACAACAGGTTTGTTACATAGAACTATAATAAAACCTGGAAGATGAATCCAAAATGGCCGCCCTGTTTATCCCTATGGAGAGTGCTCATTGGCGCATGACCCCAAAAAAGTTTCTTACTTCCGCATTTACTTCCTGATATGGAGGCTGCCATCTTTGCTTTACTTCCTGATACGGAGGCTGCCATCTTTGTTTTACTTCCTGATACGGAGGCTGCCATCTTTGCTTTACTTCCTGATACGATGGCTGCCATCTTTGTTTTAGGGCGCCACGTGACCACAATCCCCCACTTCATATAAAAACGGTAATTTCGGTGATTTTAGAAACGGTAGAAAAGAACATTTCCTTCTATTTTATTTAAATACCGATAATAATTCAGTACTGTCTGCAATTATAATGAGCAATTTTAGAAAAAGGCTGGTTCCAAGAGGCTGCAGTACCTCACACGGCCACAAATCAATCTGGGACCACAGACAGAGGGGGCGTGTCTTATCCAGTTCATTTAATACATCCATGGTTTGTTATAGAAGAGTACTCGAGACACGACCCCACACTATGACCCCTGCAACTGAAAGGAAGTGAGTAGTTTGGGCAACAGAACAGGAAGTTGACCCGCTAAAATAAAAGTACTCAGCTTTTATTTGAATACTTCACGCTGATTGGGTGAAGCACCACAACAGCAGAATCACACTTTAGTTTAAACTAGTTATCCATCTGCAAACGCCCAAAGCTCCATGCATTGATCTGTGTTTCCTTTACACTTCCCCTTTGGCTCCCACCTTACCCACAATCCTTTGCTGTGCTTGTCCCATAGCTCTGATCCACCAGTGGATTGTGGAAGTTCAAGGAAGATTGTTGTGAGGTTGTAAACCAAAAAATATAATTCAAGGCAGAGGTAATGTTATCAGAGACGGTGTTCCAAATCCTTGGTGGATCTTGCTGTCTGTTTTGAAACGCTCTTTCCTGAGTAGTGTCTTGCGGCACATGTCCTGGGAAGCCCTGCCTCCCTCTGCGATCAATGATCCGCTTAGAATAACCATCTCTCACACGGCTCTCATCTTTAGCAGTGCAAACCCAGCCAATCTGCAGCGTCAGGGAAATGCTTCAGTCATATTTTAGCTACGCATGAAAACCTCTCCCTCTCCACACTCACACTTTCCTCATAAGCGCACCGGGGAGATGATGGATGAGATAACTAACTTTAAAGATAACTCATTTCAAAATGAAGGAGGCTAGAAGTTAAATTTCTATATTTTCATAAGTAGCTGAAGCAGTAGCCTGTTAAGACATGCAGTGAAGCAAATGTTTTAGCACACGCTGCAGCTAAGTGTACCCAAACTGTAATTAAGGTGTCATTGTGATGACCTTTGCCCCCGAAAAATGGAGCACAGCAGTGGGAGGGAGGGGAACTCAGGACAAAAAGTATGACATGGTGCTTTCTTTCATTTTTGCGAATATGAAAAAAATTTGACAAAAGATGATTCAGTCGTCCATTCCATTTCTGGTCACTTTCCTACTTTATCTATTCCTCACCCACAAAGGGACAGAGCCAATAGGTAACAGTTTTTGTAGCAAGAGAACAGAAATAAGACGTTAACAACAGTTGTAGAGCATTCAAAGTCAAGAGCTACGCACCCGAATCAGATCAAAACCATGTGTGTCTTTGTAGAGCTCAGCGCCTCCACAATATTTAGTAAGTCACCTTGCCCAGACTCATATCCCGCTGCACGCTGAAAGTGTATTGTGTAGTGTATTTTTGGACACCTGCACAGCTTTAGAATGTCTTTTTCAGACGACAAAGTGAAGCAGGCCTCACCGCCAGTGTGTGATCCATCAGCTCTCATCCCAAAACACAACAAAGCAAGTTCAACAATATTGGATCTTTTTTACAGATTTGTGTTTGATAAAATGTATAGGATGTGGACAGTGTGCAATGGTTAGATTTATGTTATTTCAGGAATTGTTAGCTCATCTTGGCTAAACCAAACTAAGCCATAATGAAAAGAAGACCCAACAGCGCCACCTGGGAGTTGGCCCAGGACCAGCTAAAAGTGAAAGGAAAAATATTATGCATTTTTTATATTGTTGTTATCCTTTAAACATGCTCTTGAGTACCTTAAGTTTGGCCCCTCATATTTTGAAGAAAAAAAAAGTTTCATTTCATTTGTTTCTCTGCAGTTTGCCCTGACACTGAGTGTATGCAGCCAGTAGATGGCACCTAATGCTTACACAATTTAGCTATGATATTAGCTTAGGGACTGTGTGAGATGCTAATATAGCCACACAGTAGCAGTGATGGTGTTTAGAGGCAGAGATGTTCAGAGCGAGTCTGGCCATGATCTACGGATTTAAAACAGCAGGAGATTCTCAGACAAATGACGTCTAAAATGATCGATCGAGGTAGTTCAGCAGGGAGTGTTTCTGACAGTGAGCTAGAATGAAGCTAAACTCCAACTTGACGGAACATTGATAGAACAGGGTTAAAAGTTGTTGCATAGTATTTATCCTTTAAGGCACGTAGGTTTGTTGTTGATGAACAGAGGCAGAGTTCAGAATATAGCAAAAGTACATGATTTATTCAGACATTGTTCATAAATTGTTTTGGTTTGACATTTAAGTTTGAAAAAGTATCACTCACCAATAATTCCGTTCACGTAGAGCAGTCAAACAGTCTGCTCTACTGACAATGCACTTTTTCGCTCCATGGGTCAGATCTACAAACTAAAATATAAGTCATCTCCAAATGTACAGCAAGAGGACTGTTTGAGGGCTCAGGTTATGGACGGACACAGACGAAATCAAACAAAAATAATTCTAGATCTCACACATAAACCATCATTTTTGAATAGTACCTGAGAGTGATGTACAAGTGACGTCAGCACAGCAAGATGGGAAGAGCATGAGGTCAGAGGGCGAAAGGGAGGAAGGAAGCTCTTTTATGGACCGACTGATGTCACTGGTAACCAATAAAAAGACTGCCCCACAGTGACCGGGCCCGCCTGCAGGCCACACTGCCACATTTAGTTGCTGGACTTTTAACTAAATGTGGCACTTGTTTTGCAGAACTAAGTAACTTCATATAGATAGAGCTCCCCCTGCAGGTGTCTTGTGAAAATACACAAGACGCAAAGTGTTACATAGTTAGTTCTGCTTCAACTGAGAAAAGGTCTAGGAAAAGGTCTTAATTAAAAACAAATCCCCAATATACTCATTATATACAATATACTTTATTCAATGAACTTACTTTTCTCTTTTAGGCCACAGACAGTTGGGTACCTCCGCCTTATTAATGTACTTAAATGAATGGGACGTGCAGACAGAAGTCCCCGTCCACTGTGGAACTTCATTAACTTCACTGTAACATAATATGAGTTTGCGTTCCTGGTTTAGCTGCACTAAGTGACAGTGGCAGGGGGCCGTCTGAAGGCAGGGCTGTCCAGGGCCAGGATGTCATCGGGGACGTCCAGGTCAGCCGGGGTCGACCACGTGGACGGTGCCAGCCCAAGAGGGAGACAATGGCGGGACTTCCTCGATAAACAAAATATATTTTGATCTTTGAGTCAGTTGTTTCATTCATAATGCTTGGGTTTTTCTGCACACTGAAGCCTCCTCCTTCTTCAGAGTTGAAAAGAATTCTTTTCACCTCCACTTTATGCCACTTATTTCTTCTTCTTCTTATTATTTCTTCATGAGATGCTCTTTTATGTTTTTGCACATTCAATCAAATGGCCTTTCTTAACTTTACTCTTTTAGTGACAAATACTGCTTTTCAGCCCCATGTAAACAGCTGTGGTCTACTCTGGAACAGCAGAAGGTGTAGGAGCTATTCATTTGCTGCAAAGACCGTTGACTCTCTTTAAAACATCTAATGCTGCCAGATTTACACATAACAATTAACTTAAAACATAGACAGATTTTTGCAAACCAGAAAACCCACAGCAGCCTGAACTGAACGCCGCCCCCCGCTGGCTCTTTGTGAGGTGTGATGGACTTCCTTCTTGCCCATGTACGGCTGGTGGAGGTCAAAGGGCGCGTGTTGGGCTGAAACCTGATGCGACTGCCCGCTGGTGTGCCCGGTCCACCTGACGCTGTGTCTCCTCTCTCCAGTCGTAAAGCTCCAGCAGGCCTCGTAAAGCCCGCTGCCCTGTTACAGCAGCAGGAAGTCAGACATGCAGCGGGCTTTTCTGGAGTCGAAGAAAACTGTCAAATTAAATGAGCGATTTTCTACAGCCAATAGACTATCTGCACCCACGTGACTACACTGGTCGCCAGTTAGACAGGGAAGACATACCGGGAATTTGCTTTTGGAGTCATTAAAGGGCCTGTGCCTCATGTTTATTTACTATTCACCTTATTCCAGCAGTTGCCGTACACGCCGCTATCTTGTTTCCGTTGTATTAGTTTACATGGAGCAAACGAGCTCAACAGAAAATAAGTTCTACTCAACTAAAAAGCCATTTTCATTGTACACTATGAGGTTTAATGTTTGTGATTTTATTAAACAGTCAGTTATACAAACAGTGTTTTTTAAAAGGTTTTTATGATTGTTTTTCTCTTCAAATTACTCTCTGTTGCTTAATGCATAGATTAATCAATAATACATTTGCAAAAATACATTTTTAGCTTTTCATGTGAGGTTTGACTCACCACAGTCCATTTAGTGTCACAAATCTGACCGATCTGGAGCTTTGTCAATCCTGTAAGATGTTTTTCTTCTGCCCTTGATCATTTGTACATCCAGGTGCAAAAATAATCCCCAATTTCCATGTAATTGGCCTGGCTCTGGGTCTGACTCTACTCCGATGTGCTGCATTGAGGTTTGGACAAATGTTAGATCTATTTTGCACTGGAAATATCATATTGGTTGTGTTCTAGTTCTAGATGATGTCAGGTGGAGATTCACTGTTTTTGAAAGAAATATATAAAATAGAAATCTACTACGTTGGACCTCCACATTATTATTTTGTGATTGGCTCCACAAATTGAACTGTAACAAATCAAATCAAATCAAATCAAACTTTATTTATAAAGCGCTTTTCATACAAAAAATGTAACACAGTGCTTTCCAATTTACATATTAAAAACGATCCCCCGAACCCACCCCCACCCGGTCCCACCATCCCTACATTAAAGCTTCCACGCAAACACACACACGTACACACACCCACACACACATACATACATACATTAAAATATTGGGCATGAGGCTGAGGCATGAGGTAACAATCCCAATGAACAAATGAACAATGGCACCACTTTCTGAGGCTATTGTAAAAAAAAAAAAAAAATGTCACTTAGATTTCACTTCACATGTCACTCAGTAATTACAGAAATATGAACGTAAACCAGGTCAACAAATCTGCAATCTGACACTTACGTCTCAGCATCCAGGCATTCTAGAATGTTGTGATGTGACATGAACACGACCTCTGTGCGTTGTGCATGGGTTAACAGGAAACACTGATGCTAACGCGCATTGCTAAATATGTGGGCCCAACATATAGGTTAGTATCAGTGGAAATACAGCAGTTTATCACAAGGTCAAGTCTGCATTTGTAGAGAAATAGTAATTAGTATTTTGACATTTCTGAGTGCCTAGGTTCACTTAAAGCATCAATGTCTGATTTACAAATGAAGCAGTAACTAATAGTACTGTTTTACCATCGGGGCGGCACTATAACGCTGCTTCCTCCGCCGTTGCAGACGCGAGGCCTCGTGTAGATGCTTGTGTGGAGGGTCCTGTTCTCTGATCTGATGGTACTTGATGCTTTGATACTTGAACTCCCTGAGCCCAGTGTGTGGTGTAGGCCTGGGTCATCACCTCCACCTCCTCCAGGAGCCAGCTCTGACCCGACCCCACAGGCGGAGCAGTGGGTCAGGAAGCTGTTTTGAATCTGGCAGACTTTACGCCATAATTGTACATGCTACATAAACCATTTTGTCACTAAAGCCGGCTGCACACCAGAGGATTTTACGCAATTTTAAGACGTGACACAAAGTGCGCAGAACACGGATATAAGGACAATTTGCAAAAAACTATTTCTCTCACACTTACATGAAGGACAGACACACAAAAGAAGTGGAGGAAAGCACAAGTGACATGTGATCGAACAGCGTGAAATCAAATACATAAAAACAAACACAAGATACAAGGAAAGTGGAATGAGCTGCCTCTATGTGACCTTATTATCAAAAAGAAGGCATTTATCTGGATTAAACCCTGCTTGTTGCACCCACAGGAGCAGTGTTCACTCTGAAGCCAAACCTTAGAGTTCATCACAAGAAACAACTGAAAAATCCCAGCATGTCAGATCCTCCTGATGTGAGGTTTTGGAGCTGTGACCTGACAGAGGTCAACAGAAAGAAACAGAATCGCACTGACCCCACACACACCTGTTCATCTGAACTGAAGAAGATGAAAAACCTTTGTCCAGTTGACAACATTTCATTTTGTTTTCCCTGGAACCTACCTGGACGACTGAGGGTCTACACTGACGTCTCCACTGGACAAAAATGCATTTGAAGAAAAAAGCAGTAGAAGTTACAATGTTATCTATAGGTGCAAATGGATGGATCTTGGTGGATGTTTATTTATCAAGAGGGCAAGATGACCAAAACAGGAAACATTGAAAATAAGTTTTGTATCGCCCTGATGCCATTCTTGCATTCTTACATTGTGGAAGGTAAATAACCTTTTTAATTAGTTTGTGTACAATATTGAGAATGGACTGTTTCTTGCCTTTTTAGTCGCTCGGCCGGAGCTTGTCAGAGTGGATTTGAGGACAGAGCCCAGGACAGGAGCTACAAATGAAACACACATTTGCAGATTGGATTTTCCATTGAGGATAATAGCGAATGAATATTTTACAGGCGGCTCATTCTGTTGGTAAATGAGTCTGCAGCCGTGAATATCAAACATGTTTCTGATTCTGAGCCGAGCCTCCTCCTCCTGAAACAGCACAGCTGTGGGATACTCCCAGATACTCCCAGGTCCTCCCAGATACTCCCAGATACTCCCAGGTCCTCCCAGATACTCCCAGGTCCTCCCAGATACTCCCAGATACTCCCAGGTCCTCCCAGATACTCCCAGGTCCTCCCAGATACTCCCAGATACTCTCAGGTCCTCCCAGATACTCCCAGGTCCTCCCAGATACTCCCAGATACTCTCAGGTCCTCCCAGATACTCCCAGGTCCTCCCAGATACTCTCAGGTCCTCCCAGATCCTCCCAGATACTCCCAGATAGTCCCAGGTCCTCCCAGGTACTCTCAGATACTCCTAGATACTCTCAGGTCCTCCCAGATACTCCCAGGTCCTCCCAGATACTCTCAGGTCCTCCCAGGTACTCCTAGATACTCCCAGGTCCTCCCATGTACTCCCTGGTACTCTCAGTTACTCACAGTTGCTATTAGATACTTGCAGTTACATGTAGATACTCCCAAACACTCCCACATACTCGCATCAGAATCAGAAAAAGGTTTATTGCCATTGTCAGTGAACAAAATTCACAAACTAGGAACTTGCTTTGGCAAAAGGTGCATTGTTGCATTGTTGAATGCAACAATGCAACAATGAATAAAAAAGTAGCTAAATATATAAAAGAAGGCATGCATAAAATTAGGAATTAGTTAATAAAAAATAATAAAATAGACTTAGACTATATACAGAACATTTACAGTTAGACATTGGTGCAAATGTAGAAGTGCAAAGAGATAGCTCTTTTATAATATATTGTTAAAGTGGCAGGTGTTCTAAAGTGTTCATGAGTCCAACAGCAGAGGGAAAGAAACTGTTCTTGTGGCGGGAGGTTCCGGTCCAGCCTATACTCACAATTACTTGCAGGTACTCCAAGATACTCTCAAATACTTCAAGATACTCACAGATACTCACATATACTCTCAGATACTCAGGACTGGACTGTCAGCAGAACCATCTCCTCCACTGCTCAAGGAAGACCAAGAAGACTGTGGTGGAGTCTCTACTGCCCCCTCATCAGTGAACATCCAGGGAAGGGACACTGAGAGAGTGGACTCATAAAAGTGTTCATCTGCACCAAACTGCACTGGACTCACAACACAGGAGTAAGTAAGTAAACTTTATTTGTGTAGCGCTGATCGAGGTGACAAGTGCTTCACAAGCTACAGTAAAAACACAATATGTGCAAAATAACATACAAGGACTGTACAACAGAATAGAAGGACTAGAATAGAAGGACTGTACAAGAAGGGCCAGAGTCGCCTCTACCTCCTGAGGAGACTCCAGGAGACTGGAGTGAGAGGGACAGTCCTGAGGACCTTCTACGACTCTGTGGTGGCATCAGCCTCCTGTACAGTGTGGTCTGCTGGAGCAGCAGCATCACAGAGAGGACAAGGACAAGGTCATCAAGAAGTCCAGCTCCGTCCTGGGCTGTGCTCTGGACTCTGCAGGAGGTGGAGGACAGAAGGGTCCTGTGCATATGGCCACCTTCTCTATACACTCTAATTATTTATTATACTTAAGTCACTTTAACTGCTTTTCATATGGTATTTACTCTGTTCACACGCTGCAAATAACCATTATTATGTCATAATGACATAATGATGGTTATTTTATGTAAGAGGTTTTCATTTTTGCCTTACCTGCACATTGTGTTAGAAGTGTTAGAGGTCTATTTTTAAACCTATTTATCTTGTTTGTTAATTGCATGTTTCTATTTTCATACTGTTCCCACTGAAATATTTGAATTTCCCCACTGTGAGACAAATAAAGGTTCTCTTATCTTACCCTATACTTCCAGATACTCTCAGACACTCCCAGATACTCACAGTTACTCCAAGATACTCACAGTTACAAATAATTGCTCCTAGATACTCTGAGATAGGGTGCACGGTGGCAGAGCGGCTAGAGCGTCTGCCTCCCAATAAGGAGATCGTGGGTTCGAATCCCAGACCACCCCAACATCGTGGTATTGAATTCCGAACCACCTTAACATCACACGATCTCTCTGGGTGGAGTCTGCATGTCCTCCCCGTGTTACCGTGGGTTCTCTCCGGGTTCTCCGGCTCCTCCCACCGTCCAAAGACATGACTGTGTAGGTTAATTGACAACTCTAAAAAATTGTCCCTAGTGAATGAATGTGAGAGTGAATGGTTGTCTGTCAATGTCTGTCTCTCTGTGTCAGCCCTGCGACGAGTTGGCCACTGTCCAGGGTGTACCCCGCCTAAGGCCCAAAGTCACTGGGATAGGCTCCAGTCACCCGCGACCCCTAACGGGAATAAGCGGTAGAAAATGAATGAATGAATACTCTGAGATACTCACAGATACATGGAAATTCTCCCAGATACTCTTAGATACTCACAGATTCTCTTAGATACTTCCGGATACTCTCAGATACTCCTAGATAATTGCAGCTACTCTTAAATACTCCTAGATACTCACAATTACTTGCAGGTACTCCAATATACTCTCAGATACTTGGGAATACTCACAGATACATGGAGCTACTCACACATACTCCCTGACACTCGCAGATACATGGAGATACTCACAGATATTCATAAAACCAACACTTCATTCTAGAAAATTCTAGAAAACTAGAGAATTTGAAGATTGCAGTCAAATATAAAGCCATTGTTTTCCATGTTTTGTTGCTGATATCAGACAGGTTCAGGCAGTTCAGGGCTCTGGTGGCCAAACACAGAGCATTGGTTGTTTCTTGGCCTTGTTGCTGCTGCTTGGGTCATTCAGCAAACGTGAATATGAGCTCTGCGCTGAAGCCCCGGGCGTGTGCGCAACTCTGGGACTGGAATGAACACTATATACTGCCAAATTAGCACATAGTAAATCACAAAGATCACAACGGTTTCATGTGTGGAGATGGACCAAACAAGACTGCAGGATTTACTTCTTTAACCTTTACTTAACCAGGAAAGTTCCACTGAGAGTACGAATCTCTTTTTCAAGGGAGTCCAGGCCAAGACAGCAGCACAGATCAGTCATAACATCAACACGTTCAGACAATCACAAGAATCTGTTCCCTGAAAACAGTTTCAAACCATTGATCCCATTTCCAAACCTTTCAGCATTCATTTAAATGGACCTTTTTGGAATGGAGTTGTTTAGGCTGCATTCACACTTGTCCTTTTTTGGTCCAAGTTTAAGCCCAGTTTGAGTCCAGAAGTAGACTTAGTTGGGTCCCGTTCTGGTGCTGTGGTGTAATCAGTTTTTAGATGCGTGTTTAGTCCCAGTTTTGATATGACTGTGCAAATGTGAACGCAACCTTTTTTCCAGAGCAGAGTAAATGATTCCAAATAGAGGGGCAGAAGATTGAAATGCTACTTATCCATATCTTGGAGAAGCTAACACTGCAGGGTTAGGGTGAACAGTTTGGTTATGAAATAAAGTTAAACTCGACAAATAAATCAAAGTCCAAATGTCCAAATTTCTTCTTCTCTAACTTCTAGAGACACCGATGTGGACATGGTTCAGTTTAGTCTCTTCCTGACAGAGAAACTAGTGTCTGGGATGGTCTCCGGCAGTTGTTTCCACATAGTTCTCATCCAACAATGTGTCTATATGGACAAAATGGGGCCTCATATCTTGTTCTTATACAGTACAACTCCTAGCATCCCACTCTCATCCACTCGAGGAGCAATTTGGCAATTTCTCCAATGCTTTGAAAAAATGTTTACTCAGACATAAGTTACATAAGCACATCATTTTACCTTTATTCTTCTAAGCCTAAAAAAATTGTATTGACTTTGTTGTTGTTTTTTGAAACTGTTTAATGCCAGCTATGATTTTAAAGGAGACATATTCTGCAACTTGAATGAGTTTGAACCTTGTTACAGCAGTGTTTCCTCTTCATCGGTTTACTCACAGTGGCATTTAGATTGATGTTGACTGATGCATGTTTAAGTTAATCATGTTCTGTCCTGTAACTGAGACTCCAGCGCTTAAAAAATCCTGTTTTCACCGACCCCCTACCCCCTATCCACCCTGTACTTAGTTGTGATCATATGAAAAATGAAGACTCCGAGTCACATGTGGAGTTCTGAAATGTCTCCTTTTGGTAAAGTATAAAATCTATCTATGTAAACCATTTAAACCATACTTTGGAATATTCTTCAAGAAGATAATGTTAATGTCATGCTGTGGAATATTATAGCT
Source organism: Rhinogobius similis (assembly GCA_019453435.1). Taxonomy (NCBI): domain Eukaryota; kingdom Metazoa; phylum Chordata; class Actinopteri; order Gobiiformes; family Gobiidae; genus Rhinogobius; species Rhinogobius similis. The sequence continues at coordinate 36,467,349 of CM033633.1, read as the reverse complement.
AAAGGAACTACATTTCCATGGAAACAAGCAGGGGTAGGCCCCTCCTCCAGCCAAACCAAGTCAGGTTTGTGGAGATGCAAGCCTGCTCAAAGTAAGGACACAGGTTTTAAACATTTTAGAGCAATAAAACCATAACCAAATGTTTAAATATAAATAGTTAAAAAATAAAAGATCATAATTTGCCACAAACAATCCAAAGTCTTTGGCTAAACGAACATGTCATTTTCTGTTAGATTTGATGTAGACGAAACACCCATTTTAAACCCCCTAATTCTCAGAGATTAAAAAAGATACAAGACTAAAATATCACTCAGATAACGTTTAGTATAAACATTAACTGTGCCAAGTTTCAAGAAAATCCGTAAAATCTAAGTTTAATTATTTTTCTGAAATCTGCAACTTTTCCACTGAACAGTTTAGACTTTCTATGGACAATGAATGAGAATTCTGTGTGTCGTTTGGGAGGATGGAATATTAATTCAGCTACAGCAGGTGGACTGTTAGATACAGAGCTCATCTTGGGTTTAATTTGACGCGAATGAATGGGGGAGGTTTTCTACTTACATATGGGACTGTAATGCCATTATTTGTGGGGTCATAATGTAATGGTTTGTGAAGAGGATTTGTCCATGAAAATGCCATTTTTTGATATTTCCTTCAATATATCGTCCAATAATTGTGAAGGGGGGTGTAAGGGGTGCACGGTGGCAAAGCGGCTAGAGCTTCTGCCTCTCAATAAGGAGATTGTGGGTTCGAATCCCAGACCACCCCAACATCGTGGTTTCGAATTCCGGACCACCCTAACATCACACGCTCTCTCTGGGTGGAGTCTGCATGTCCTCCCCGTGTTACCGTGGGTTCTCTCCAGGTTCTCCGGCTCCTCCCACCGTCCAAACACATGACTCTGTTGGTTAATTGAGAACTCTAAATTGTCCCTAGTGAATGAATGTGAGAGTGAATGGTTGTCTGTCCTTGTCTGTCTCTCTGTGTCAGTCCTGCGACGAGTTGTCCACTGTCCAGGGTGTACCCCGCCTAAGGCCCAAAGTCACTGGGATAGGCTCCAGTCACCCGCAACCCCTAACGGGAATAAGCGGTAGAAAATGAATGAATGAATGAATAATTGTAAACCCATATGCATAAACTCCTGTAATGTTATATTGCTGTGCTCCTCACCATGTCAGTGTCCTTTGCTCCAAATGTCAATGTGACACTGTATGTGACTATGGCACCACTTTTTACTCACGCACAAAGTTCCGTCAGAGGTTTGCCGTGTTGAAACAATAGACTTGAACCCATAATGACCCAAGGTCTACACTAATGAAAAAGAACAGTAAGAAAAAGGTAGCAATATAATTTCATAGGAGGGGAATGGCTCCCGGGCAAATAAAGGGTAAATGGTAAAATGGTAACATTTATATAGCGCTTTTCTACCTTTTTTAAGGCACTCAAAGCGCTTTACATCAAGGAACCAGTCACCCATCCACTCACACATTCATACACCAGTGTACGCAGACACTGGGGGCCAGGTGGGTTAAGTGTCCTGCCCAAGGACACAACGGCATTATTCGTGGGACAGGCGCAAATTAGTGCAGCGATTTTCAAAGTGGAAGTTGTTTTAGATCAATATTACATTACATTATTTAAGATGTCCAAAATATAATATAATGATCCACGCATGTCATAGATTACAACTATATAGAATCCAAAAGCACAATAGGTCTTTACTTTTGTATTATTTTCATTTCCACCACTGGTTTTGATTCAAGGTGGACTTTGTTTTTCCTTTGGTTAATCTGAAGTCCAGAACCCAGACTGCCTGTCCAGACCAGCTGACCCGTCCTGATGCTCCTGGTGGACAGAGCGGTGGTGCCAGGCGCCTGGGCCCGCACACTCTCCACCTCATGTGCTTCTGTTACGCACTCCTTGATGACCGGGTGTTGATTGGTCCCGTTCTCTCCTCCTCGCTCTCTGCCTCCTGTGTTGGCGCGTTAATGGGCGTGTGCGCGAGGAGGGCTGTGATTGGCTGATGAGCACCTGGGGACCGCTCATATACTGTTGGCTGCTGCTGAACACTGGGCTCTTTATTCAGGTCAGGTCTGGAGCTGGCCCACATCTGCGCACATGTGTCACCGTAAACAGCGGTAAATAAAAGCGCATGTGCTCACTGTACGCAGGGGGAGTTTGCCTCGTGGTGACAGAGTGGAAACGAGGACCAGTCAGACAAAAGCACTTACAGCATTGATTGGATCAAAAGATTGTTTACGCAGATTAAAGACCAAACTTCATGGGCTTCTTACTCAAAAAGCCAGATATTATGCAAGACAGACTGTTTAAAGGTGCACTGTTTATAGCTGTATTCAGACTGGATCAGTTTTACCGCTGGACCTCGGGTAAATTGTAATAATTAGGACGTCTGTGTTTCAAACTTTGCAAACTCAGAGGTCCTGGAGTGGTTCTAGTCCCATGTGAATGTCTGTGATGTAGGCTGGTACTCTACGAGCTTTGAAGCTTCTATTGATTCAAAATGTCTCTTCCTCCATTTTACGTCCAAATCTGAACTAAAGTGATAATATGAATTGACCCCGGACTATTCTCCAATCTGATTATTTATATATATATATATATATATATATATATATATATATATATATATATATATATATATATATATATATATATATATATATGTTTTTCAACCATTAAAGACAAAAACAAAAATTGACTGTAAAAAAAAAAAAAACATATACAAGACCAAGTAGCACGGAAACTCTTTAGAAAGGTTTGGGTGTTTTTGGTTTAAAGTTTGGATCAAGGGGCAAAGGGTGAATGGATTAAAAGAGAAAATCTGACCATTTCATGAGAAATGTGACCACGTGAATGTCATTCTGATCACAACCAAAGTGGTAAAGAATGCCATTTTGTGTTACAGCATAACTACATAACACTTAAAACAAACCTGGAATAGTCCAAGGAGGTTCATTTGGTCTTCTGATCATTTGAATCTAATGGTTCTTATTCCTGATCTGAAATAACAAACTTAAAGATGCTTTCAACATGGATTAATTCAAAGGTTCATTTCTCAGTGTGTTTATCACCTTTTCAAACCTGCTAATCTCGTCTCTCTGAACTCAGATCACCATCTCTGAGACATTCAAAGTGCAAATGGACAATTTTTGCCTTATTTCCAGCGCTGTTACATGAATTAATCTGATTAATCACACTTTGGAAATGTGACTAATCACGTTTAATTCACTGCACGCGTTTTGCAATTCTCATTATTTACACAAATCTAAATAAATAATTTAAAACTAACAACAGTTTAAGTATAGACATTGCATCTCATGTTTGAATCGTGTATCAGGTAAATCTAGGCTCCACCAAACTACAGTTTTAGTGGATTTAGGGCCCTTCATGTACTCAAAGAACTATAGTTACAGAGGTAACTGCCATTTTTGGTTGAATTATGATTTATGATTTTTAAATGGAGCTGGTTTGGTCTGGTGTCCTCAAGTGCTTCCTAATAGTTTGGTGAAATGTTCGGCCCATTTCACTAGTTTAGCGCTCACATGTGTGTTTTGCACACACGATTTAACACATGAGTTAACACATGAGTTAACACGTTAAGTTTGATAGCCCTACTTATTTCCATCAGTTTGTCTTTTTATAGATCACAAACTTATCATGGAAAATGACATGTGCAACATTTTATTCACACGCACGTCTCATGTTCAAGGCCTGGATCATGAGACAACTGAGCTACACGACCAACGTCACCCAAACATGACTAATGTTTTATTAATAAATCCATCCATTTTGGTCCACTTTATTCGAGCCCAGCTTTTCCAGGGGGACCTCGCAACGTACTTGCCAAGAGACACAGTCCCTCCAGCGTGCCTTGGGTCTTCCCCGGGGCCTCCTCCAGGGTGGGACATGCCCAGAACACCTCCTGAGGGAGGGGTCCGGGAGGCTCTGGAACAGATGCCCGAGCCACCTCAGCTGCTCCTCTCGACGTGAAGGAGCAGCAGCTCTACTCTGAGCTCCTCCCGTGTGACTGAGCTCCTCTCTATCTCTAAGGGAGCGCCCAGCCACCCAGCAGAGGAAGCTCATTTCGACGCTTGTATCCGAGATTTTGTCCTTTCGGTCATTACCCAGAGCTCATGACCAGATGAGAGAAGAACATTGATTGACAGTAAATCGAGAGCTTTGTCTTTCGACTCAGCTCTTTCTTTACCACAACGGTCCGATACAGCGAACACATCACTGCAGACGCTGCACTGATCCGCCTCTCAATCTCACAATCCATCATTGCCCATTTATTTTATTAATAAATAACATTTAAATCCTATCTCAATCGTAAGGTTGATCTCAGGAAGTCACAATAAAATGTTTAGTCATTCAAAGTTTGTGGCTGTGAGAAGTGGCTAAAGCAAGAGTAACAAAATTCCAGTTTGTTCTCAGCCTTTTTTGCATTTATTTCCCTTCTCTGCAAAGCCTCTATGCTGCGTTTTAACCTCTTTTTATGTAATGTATTGGCTTTGGATTACAGTGATCCCTCGCTATATCGCGCTTCATCTTTCACGGCTTCGCTGCTTCACGGATTTTTTTTACAGTGCGGATATTTTTACAGTGCATTGTGCTCTGAATCCTGATTGGCTCAGGGGCTTTACTGTTGTCTAGAAATAAAATATTGACGCTGTACTGTATTGGTTTTTCACTTGTCAACAGTTTTCGTTTCTGTACATTCTGCCAACTTTACGTTTGAATTTTTTTTCTCTGTGACAAAACCCACAATGTCGAAGAAACGCTCTGCGCCGACAACATAGAAACAGAGGCTACAGCGGAGCGGAGTCAGGACGAAGAGGCACAGACTGTGAAATACACCAGTGACAATGTTTCCAACCTGGTATTACTATATTAAAATTATTGTTTTCAACAAATTTTGGGCTTTAAAACAGGTTTTGATTTTTGGTTTCATTCCATAGTTCAGTATTGCATTGTAAAATAATAAAAAATAAAGCTGTGACTACTTCACGGATTTCACTTTTCGCGTGTTATTTTTGGAACGCAACTCCCGCGATAAACGAGGGATCACTGTATATGAGATTCATTATGCACTGGAATTATCATATTTTCCAATGCATAAGTGCTGTGTGTTTATAAACCGCAAACAGTTTTGGAAGCCAATACACACTTTGGATCACTTAGACAGACAGAGGCGACTTAACCTCTCTTTGTGCAATGCTTTGGGTTTGAAGAAGAAGAAGATGTGTAAATATAATAAATATGAGTTATCCAATCACCTCACTGTATTGCCTTGGGAGCAGCTACCCTGGAGTGTCTGTTTCCTTAAACGGGCCGGAACGTTCACTCAAGACAGTGGAGACACTTTTGGACCTCTTCGATCTGCTCCTAAACGAACAAATGGAAACATACGCTGTACACTTCCTGGTTGAAATCATACATCTGTTCTCCTGCACTGAACATCTGATCTTCTCATTTGACCTCTGACCCGTCTGAGCCTCGGCTCGCTACAGACGCTGCTCATGTCTGCATATCATCTCCGCTCACATAACTCTGCTCCTCCGCTGCCTCCATGGCCCACATAAAAGCAGGACGTTTGAAAGTGTGTTACATAATGTCAGACAGCGGTGTGTTTTCTCCATCGCAGTGTTGGTGGTTGTCACGGTAACACACTGGTAGATACAGATGAGTGGTCTAGCAGAGCGACAGAGGGGGAGTTTTATGAGGCCGGCTGTCAGTCAGAGAAGCAGACACGTCTTTGGGGAACATGTCCGACTGTGCGTTAGAGGGAGATCTGGGCTCTGGAGGTTTCACGCTGTGTGGAAATGTAACATGGACAAGATATGCAGTGTTAGCCAATACCTAAAAGCACAGCAGGAGGTCGAGCATTTAGCCACCACGCTCTTGTGTTATGGAACCAGCTCCCTGTTCATGTAAAAGAGGCCACACACTCTACATTTAAGACCAGGCTCAAAACGTTCCTCTTTGAAATAGTTTATGGTCGGTTCAGTTAGGAACAGAAATAAAAACCCTTCAGTTTGAGCTACACTGCCCCAGGAGCAACTCTGCTGGGGGAAGTATGGAGCTTTAATACTATCCTCTGGTTCTCATACTGTCCCTGTCAATACTCTTTACTGTTGTAGTTCACCTGTAGTCTGGTCATTGCTGTTCACATGTTGTCCCTCTCTCTCACTTCCATTTGGAGAGTGCCACAGCTTCAGATGCTGCTGCTGATCCTGATCACCGCATGTGTCAGTTACCTATGTAACTATAGTTCTATGATGGGCCCTGAACCCACGAAACTAGTTGTTTAGTCAACCTACATTGAAATTAAATACAAATACAGTCCCTAGACTTAAACTGTTGTTGGCCTTTTAAATAATACATTTAGACATGCCAAATAATGTAATTATTTACTAAGGGAAAATATTAAGCCTTAAATTTGCCATCTCATGTTTTGAAAAAAAAAAAAAAAAAAGTGTATTATGCTCTTACTAAAAGGAATTGATTGCATGACACACACTGAGTGCATCAGCAATAGTCTTATAGCAATAGGCAGTAGCTAATGTGTTTAGATGGCATAAATGCTCAGCATGAGTCTGGCTATGATTTAAGGACTTAAAACAGTGGAAGTTTCTGTGATAAGTGGCATAAGAGGTCTGGAAATTACATCCAGGTAGAAGGAATTCAGCAGGATGTGTGTTTGACACTCAGAGGGGGAAGGGTTTTCTAATAAACATTCCTCAAAACAGCGTGAATGCAGTGGAATGCTGCTAACGGTATGTTTTTGATGACGGATCATTGTTAGAGCAAGATCAAAAGCTCAAAAAAGTCACTGTAGCAGAATGTGTCCTTTAATTTTCTTGAACCCTAATCTGATTAAAATTAAAATTAAATGTGGGCATCAAAATATAACCTGGGCGGATCAGGCATCGGTGAGGAGTCTGGGTTTGGTTCATTTTCCTATAGAAGCTCTAATTTCTTATTTTTTTCCTTTAAAAATGAACAAAAATGAGTAAACCTGTTGTTTCTGTCAAACTCATCCCAAACCTTTGGGCCTTCATGCCACACTCAAACTGGCACACTTCAGTGTTCTTCTCTTTCCCTTCGGGAGCGATGTTCCCATGTGCTGTGGTCGTGAGAAGTGCAGAGATAGGAATTAACTCACAGATTGGCTCAAGTCTTTTAAGACAACTTGGATAATCAGATCTAGAGACGAATGGAGAACGGAACAAAGTTAGAAGAGCTTCATGAGCAAGTTTAGAAGTTAGAGCCCTCAACAGTCAATCCATAATAACGCACAAATTACAAATCGATACATGCATTATATTTATTGTTTGGCTACAAGCAGGAAAGCACTTTCATCGGCTGCTGTGAGGAAGTTGATATTGCTACAACTGTCAACAATAAAAAGATTTAGAATATAGTTTTCTGTCTTGATTTGGTGTTTATGATCCTGAGCACAGATCTCGGCCTGCTCCTCTCGGCAGAACTGAAATACTCTCTCCATAATGCATTTTTCATCTGTGGTTAATGTTTGTTTCATCGGTCCAAGTCTCCCATCTCTCTCGTCTCCAAACGGCGTCTGCTCTCGTCCTGTTTACGCACTGATTATTGTCCCTCTGAGCAGCTCCCAAAAAATATTTATTAAATACTATGACTCAGCTGTAATTTGGCTTGCATCACAACAGACTTCAGCAGACAGTGTGAAACTCTGAAGTGCTGCGGAGTCGTTTTCTCGTCTGTTTTTGCGTCTCCCTCTGCTTATGCGTGCAGTCAAATTAGACAGGGTTTTACATTTTCAGGGACTCTACGGCGACAGCGCTCGTACTCACAAGTGTAGTTACAAGTGTAGTTTTATAGTCGAGACATGGGAGTGAGGCCGGAGGAAACCCAGCCAGGCACGGAGAGACACATGCTGACTCTGCACAGGAAAGCTCCAGGGAGGAACCAGGACCCTCTTACTAAGTGCTCACTTAGCCACGATGGTTGGACTGCAGCAGGACGGGTTGAATGTGCAACAGAAATGAAGAAAAAATCCTCCCGAGTGCACATTCTCCTTTATTATCCCGATTTTCTTGGGGCCAGATCATGATTTAGATTCTATCACGATACATGTTCACCTTGTTTTTTTCTATTGCCTATAACAGAGCTGCGCCATTTAGAAAAAATATCTAATTGTGATTTTTCTGATTTGCTATTTATGTTTTAACTATTGGATGCAGTTCAAATTAACATTTTAATTGCATTTTTGTTGCGTTAAGCTGCGTTTTTGTTGCTTTTAGTCACGTTTTTTTGCTTAGTGTCGTGTTGTTTGGCATGTTTTTGTCACTTTTGAACGCATTTTTGTTGCTTTTGGTCACACTTTGTCACTCGTTTCTGAACTTGTTTGTACAAATCCAAACTACAGTGGTAGCAGTTTTTATTCAAATCAAAGCAAGACATTTTGTTATTGCAGTTCAAACTTTGCAGTCTTTGTGATTTGCTAATTCCATCCATTAAAATTGTGATCTGTTTGATTAGACAGCTGCATTAAAGAGACAAACAGTCAATCACGATACGACGATTTCATGAAAATAGCAGATTGTCACAGGGACGAGCTCAGGCTTCATTTTATCACCGTTTGGCCCGGCCCTACAACAAGACAGCGTCCTCCTCTCACAGCCTCCTCTGGATCCAAACTCTGCCCCTGAGGCGTTAAAGCTCCCATATGTTGCTCTGTTTCCTAGTCTGCCTGAGGGACATTTATGATAATATTTTACATTGTGCAACATTATTCATCACATAATAAAAACCACAATCTCCTGAATCAGCGCGCTCACCCGGGAAATGGGGAAATGCTCTGGGCTTCTCTCTGGCGTCCCGCGCCGTCCTGTGGCTCTGACCTCCACTCGCCGAGGTTATATACAAGCGCTTATGGTATCAGCAAGGAATGTTGGGAAAATGACTTGTGTTCAAAGCAAAGTAAAGTGAAATGACTATTTGTGTTGCCCTGTGTTGTTTTGATGTGGTGCTGAGCCTGTGTTGAGAGCTGTGGATGGGAGACACAAGTGCATTTCTGATGTGCATCTGGCTTTTACAAACGATGGAAGTGTAAAAAGATCTGGGCAGAGCCAGAACGCCTCCTGAAGGAGGGTCACCACAGCAGGGTCACATGGTCACATGGTCACATTCAATTCAATTCAATAAATTTTTATAATGCCCAAAATCACAACAACAGTTGCCTCGCTGGACCACAGGTAGAAAGCAGTTCAGATAACTGTCCCAGAATGCCCCTGTCCTTTAACCCTCCTTCGTGGCGAGGAAAAACTACAAAAAACCCCATGGGACAAAGTAGAAACCTCGGGGAGAACCACAGTGAAGGAGAGATCCTACTCCCACGGACGGACAGGCTGCAGATGAACTAGGACTGACATCCACTTGGACTGTGGAGCCACAACCACTCAAGATGGAAGGTGGCTGTGAAAGAGTTCCTCCAGGCGGACAAGGAACAGTTCACCCAGTGTAGAGAGAGCTCCTCCAGCAGGAGATGAGGAACAGTTCATCTAAAGTAGATGGAGTTGGTCCAGGCAGACGAGGTGTGGCTAATCCAGGGTTGAGGGAATTCCTCCAGGCGGGTGGCGCATAGATCATCCAGTGTAGAGATCGATCCTCCAGACAGATGGGGGTGGGGGGGGGGGGGTCGTCACTGGAGCAGCCGCCGCAGTGCCTGAAACAGTCTCCACTCCCCGGGGGAAGTGGAGAGAAAGAGAAACATGTGAACAGCAATGAACAGACTACAGTTGAAGTAATATTAAATATTGTTGATAGGTAAAGTAGGAAGAACCAGAGGATAGTGTTCAAGCTGCCATACTTCCTGCAGCAGAATTGCTCCAAGGGCAGCGTAGCTAAAACTGTAGGTTTTTATTTCTGTTCCTAACTGGCCTGACCATAAGCTATTTCAAAGAGGAACGTTTTGAGCCTGGTCTTAAATGTAGAGACAGTGTCGGCCTCTTTTACATGAACAGGGAGCTGGTTCCATAACACAGGAGCTTGGTAGCTAAATGCTCGACCTCCTACTGTGCTTTTAGAGACTCTGGGGACTAACAATAGTCCAGCATTTTGAGAACGAAGAGCTCTGTTTGGATGGTACGCTACTATTGCATCTTTGAGGTAGGATGGGGCCATATTGTTTAAAGCTTTATAAGTCAGGAGGAGGATTTTAAATTTGATTCTAAACTCAACAGGAAGCCAGTGAAGAGACTCTAACACTGGTGAAATATGATCTCTTTTTCTAGTACCTGTTAATAATCTTGCTGCTGCATTTTGAACCAGTTGAAAGCTTCTTATAGAGCTTTTAGGACACGCTGTAAGCAGGTGTTACAATAGTCTAATCTGGAGTTTTTCGGCATCGTCTCTGGGCAGGATTTTTCTAATTTTGGCTGATGTTACGCAGATGAAAGTAGGCTGTTTTACAGGCTTGACACATGGTCACGTGGAGGGAAAACCTCATCCCCCTTTAACGTCTCCTCATGTCTCCTAGTGTCTCCTCATCTCTCCTCGTGTCTCCTTGTGTCCCCTCATGTCTCCTCTCCTCAAGTCTCCTCATGTCCCCTCATGTCTCCTCGTGTCTCCTCATGTCTCCTAACGTATCCTAACGTATCCTTGTGTCTCCTCATGTCTCCTTGTGTCTCCTCGTGTCTCCTAACATATCCTTGTGTCTCCTCATGTCTTTCTATTTTCTCTCCCTGCTCTCCTCTCTTTTCCTCCTCTATCTCTCTTCCCCTTCTCTCTTTCTCTCTTCTCTTTCCCTCCTCTCTCTCTCTCCTTTTCACTCTTTCTCTCTCTCTCTCTCTTCCTCTCTTCCCCTTCCTCCTCTCTCTATCTCCTCTCTTCCCCTCCTCTTTTTCTCTCCTCTCTTTCCCTCCTCTCCTTCTCCTCTCTATCCCGCTTATCATCCTTTCCTCTCTTTATCTCTCCCCTTTCCCTCTTCTCTTTCTCTCCTCTCTCCCTTCTATCCCCTCTTTTCCTCTCTCCTCCCCTCTCTCTTTCGTCTCTTTCCCTTCTCTCCTCTCTCCTCTCTCTCTCCTCTCTTTTCCTCCTCTCTCTCCTCTTTTCCGCTCCTCTACTCTCTCCTGTCTTTCCCTCCTCTCTCTCTCTCTCCTCTCTTCCCCTCCTCTCTTTCCCACCTCTCTCTCTCCTCTCTTCCCCTCCTTTCCTCTCTCCTCTCTTTTCCTCCTCTCTCCCTCTCCTCTCTTTCCATTCCTCTCCTCTCTCCTCTCTTTCCCTCCTCTCTCTCTCTCTCCTCTATCCCTCCTCTCTCTTCCCCTCCTCTCTCCTCTCTTCCCCTCCTTTCCTCTGTCCTCTCTATCCCTCCTCTCTCTTCCCCTCCTTTCCTCTGTCCCCTCTATACCTCGTCTCTCTTCCCCTCCTCTCCTCTCATCCCCTCCTCTCTCTCTCCTCTGTCCCTCCTCTCTCTTCCCCTCCTCTCTTCCCCTCCTTTCCTCTCTCCCCTCTATCCCTCCTCTCTCTTCCCCTCCTCTCTTCCCCTCCTTTCCTCTGTCCCCTCTATCCCTCGTCCTCGTCCGCAGTGTCTGAAACAGAGAGAGAAACATGTGAACAGCAATGAACAGACTACAGTTGAAGTAATATTAAATATTGTTGATAGATAAAGTAGAAGAACCAGAGGATAGTGTTCAAGCTGCCATACTTCCCCCAGCAGAATTGCTCCAAGGGCAGCATAGCTAAAACTGTAGGTTTTTATTTCTGTTCCTAACTGGCCTGACCATAAGCTATTTCAAAGAGGAACGTTTTGAGCCTGGTCTTAAATGTAGAGACTGTGTCGGCCTCTTTTACATGAACAGGGAGCTGGTTCCATAACACAGGAGCTTGGTAGCTAAATGCTCGACCTCCTACTGTGCTTTTAGAGACTCTGGGGACTAACAATAGTCCAGCATTTTGAGAACGAAGAGCTCTGTTTGGATGGTACGCTACTATTGCATCTTTGAGGTAGGATGGGGCCATATTGTTTAAAGCTTTATAAGTCAGGAGGAGGATTTTAAATTTGATTCTAAACTCAACAGGAAGCCAGTGAAGAGACTCTAACACTGGTGAAATATGATCTCTTTTTCTAGTACCTGTTAATAATCTTGCTGCTGCATTTTGAACCAGTTGAAAGCTTCTTATAGAGCTTTTAGGACACGCTGTAAGCAGGTGTTACAATAGTCTAATCTGGAGTTTTTCGGCATCGTCTCTGGGCAGGATTTTTCTAATTTTGGCTGATGTTACGCAGATGAAAGTCGGCTGTTTTACAGGCTTGACACATGGTCACGTGGAGGGAAAACCTCATCCCCCTTTACAGTGTTTAATTATCAGTTAGCTAAAAAATGCACGGATGATAGAAATAACCACTTTGGGGGTTGTTTTGAGGCACAAGTTACACTTACAATTTTACATAATAATTTTATTTATTAATTTTATGAAGATTCAATTTGGAGGCTTGTGAAATAGTATGTTTTAATAAAAACATTTTTTTTACTTTTTAATTCAAAATTGTAGCTTAATTTTTGTGAAATAATATGCAGAAAAGCATTAGCGTTAGCATCTGATGTCACTTCAAAATCATCTTGAATGGAGTACTCCATGTTGAATGTGGACTGTCCTGATGACACCAGAGCCTCACGTACCACTGTGTGCCACATGCTCCTGCTGCACGCATGTCTCCTCATGTCTCCTCATGTCTCCTAGTGTCTCCTAGTGTCTCCTCATGTCTCCTCGTGTCTCCTCGTGTCTCCTAGTGTCTCCTCATGTCTCCTCGTGTCTCCTCATGTCTCCTCATGTCTCCTAGTGTCTCCTAGTGTCTCCTCATGTCTCCTCGTGTCTCCTCGTGTCTCCTAGTGTCTCCTCATGTCTCCTCATGTCTCCTCATGTCTCCTCATGTCTCCTAGTGTCTCCTAGTGTCTCCTCATGTCTCCTCGTGTCTCCTCGTGTCTCCTATTGTCTCCTCATGTCTCCTCGTGTCTCCTCATGTCTCCTCATGTCTCCTAGTGTCTCCTAGTGTCTCCTCATGTCTCCTCATGTCTCCTAGTGTCTCCTAGTGTCTCCTCATGTCTCCTCGTGTCTCCTCATGTCTCCTCCTGTCCCCTCAGAGCCTTCTCCTCACTGTGTGCCACATGCTCCTGCTGCACGCATGTCTCCTCATGTCTCCTCGTGTCTCCTCATGTCTCCTCGTGTCTCCTCATGTCTCCTCGTGTCTCCTCATGTCTCCTCATGTCTCCTCGTGTCTCCTCATGTCTCCTCATGTCTCCTCATGTCTCCTCGTGTCTCCTCATGTCTCCCCATGTCTCCTCATGTCTCCTCATGTCTCCTCGTGTCTCCTCGTGTCTCCTCATGTCTCCTCGTGTCCCTCAGAGCCTTCTCCTCACTGTGTGCCACATGCTCCTGCTGCACGCATGTCTCCTCATGTCTCCTCATGTCTCCTCGTGTCTCCTCATGTCTCCTCATGTCTCCTCATGTCTCCTCGTGTCTCCTCGTGTCTCCTCATGTCTCCTCGTGCCCTCTCAGAGCCTTCTCCTCACTGTGTGCCACATGCTCCTGCTGCACGCATGTCTCCTCATGTCTCCTCATGTCTCCTCGTGTCTCCTCGTGTCTCCTCATGTCTCCTCGTGTCTCCTCGTGTCTCCTCATGTCTCCTCGTGTCCCTCAGAGCCTTCTCCTCACTGTGTGCCACATGCTCCTGCTGCACGCATGTCTCCTCATGTCTCCTAGTGTCTCCTCATGTCTCCCCATGTCTCCTCATGTCTCCTCATGTCTCCTCGTGTCTCCTCGTGTCTCCTCATGTCTCCCCGTGTCCCTCAGAGCCTTCTCCTCACTGTGTGCCACATGCTCCTGCTGCACGATGTCTCCTCATGTCTCCTAGTGTCTCCTCATGTCTCCCCATGTCTCCTCATGTCTCCTCATGTCTCCTCGTGTCGCCTCGTGTCCCCTCGTGTCTCCTCCTGTCCCCTCAGAGCCTTCTCCTCACTGTGTGCCACATGCTCCTGCTGCACGCATGTCTCCTCATGTCTCCTCGTGTCTCCTCATGTCTCCTCGTGTCTCCTCCTGTCTCCTCATGTCTCCTCGTGTCTCCTCCTGTCTCCTCATGTCTCCTCGTGTCCCTCAGAGCCTTCTCCTCACTGTGTGCCACATGCTCCTGCTGCACGCATGTCTCCTCATGTCTCCTAGTGTCTCCTCATGTCTCCTCATGTCTCCTCATGTCTCCTCATGTCTCCTCATGTCTCCTCATGTCTCCTCGTGTCTCCTCGTGTCTCCTCATGTCTCCTCGTGTCTCCTCGTGTCTCCTCATGTCTCCTCCTGTCCCCTCAGAGCCTTCTCCTCACTGTGTGCCACATGCTCATGCTGCACGCTCGTCTGACAAGAATCCAAAGATCAATAGAACGCGATTACAGCTTTGGTCGATGTGACGGTGAGTGGATTATAAAGGACAGGCCTGCAGCCCCAGCAGGACACACCAGGGATCTCTCACTCCAGTCAGGACCACAGCTCCTGTCTTTGGTCTCCTAATGTCTCCTAAACGTCTCCTCATCTCTCCTCGTGTCTCCTTGTGTCCCCTCATTTCTCCTCTCCTCATCTCTCCTCATGTCCCCTCATGTCTCCTTGTGTCTCCTCATGTCTCCTAACGTCTCCTCATGTTTCCTCATGTCTCCTAACGTGTCCTTGTATCTCCTCATGTCTCCGCGTGTCTCCTCATGTCTCCTAACGTCTCCTAACGTCTCCTCATGTCTCCTAGTGTCTCCTCATCTCTCCTCGTGTCTCCTTGTGTCCCCTCATGTCTCCTCTCCTCAAGTCTCCTCATGTCCCCTCATGTCTCCTCGTGTCTCCTCATGTCTCCTAACGTATCCTAACGTATCCTTGTGTCTCCTCATGTCTCCTTGTGTCTCCTCGTGTCTCCTAACATATCCTTGTGTCTCCTCATGTCTTTCTATTTTCTCTCCCTGCTCTCCTCTCTTTTCCTCCTCTATCTCTCTTCCCCTTCTCTCTTTCTCTCTTCTCTTTCCCTCCTCTCTCTCTCCTTTCACTCTTCTCTCTCTCGCGCCCCTCTTCCCTTCCTCTCTATCTCCTCTCTTCCCCTCCTCTCTCTCGCTCCTCTCTTCCCCTCCTCTTTTTCTCTCCTCTCTTTCCCTCCTCTCCTTCTCCTCTCTTTCCCTCTTCTCCTCCTTTCCTCTCTTTATCTCTCCCCTTTCCCTCTTCTCTTTCTCTCCTCTCTCCCTTCCATCCCCTCTTTTCCTCTCTCCTCCCCTCTCTCTTTCGTCTCTTTCCCTTCTCTCCTCTCTCCTCTCTTTCCCTCCTCTCTCTCTCTCCTCTTTTCCGCTCCTCTACTCTCTCCTGTCTTTCCCTCCTCTCTCTCTCTCTCCTCTCTTCCCCTCCTCTCTTTCCCACCTCTCTCTCTCCTCTCTCTTCCCCTCCTTTCCTCTCTCTCTCTCTCCTCCTCTCTCTCTCCCTCTCCTCTCTTTCCATTCCTCTCCTCTCTCCTCTCTTTCCCTCCTCTCTCTCTCTCTCTCCTCTATCCCTCCTCTCTCTTCCCCTCCTCTCTCCTCTCTTCCCCTCCTTTCCTCTGTCCTCTCTATCCCTCCTCTCTCTTCCCCTCCTCTCTTCCCCTCCTTTCCTCTGTCCCCTCTATCCCTCGTCTCTCTTCCCCTCCTCTCCTCTCATCCCCTCCTCTCTCTCTCCTCTGTCCCTCCTCTCTCTTCCCCTCCTCTCTTCCCCTCCTATCCTCTCTCCCCTCTATCCCTCCTCTCTCTTCCCCTCCTCTCTTCCCCTCCTTTCCTCTGTCCCCTCTATCCCTCGTCTCTCTTCCCCTCCTCTCCTCTCTTTTCCTCCTCTCTCTCTCCTCTATTCCGCTCCTCTACTCTCTCCTCTCTTTCCCTCCTCTCTCTCTCTCTCCTCTCTTCCCCTCCTCTCCTCTCTTCCCCTCCTTTCCTCTGTCCTCTCTATCCCTCCTCTCTCTTCCCCTCCTCTCTTCCCCTCCTTTCCTCTGTCCCCTCTATCCCTCCTCTCTCTTCCCCTCCTCTCTCCTCTCTTCCCCTCCTTTCCTCTGTCCCCTCTATCCCTCGCCTCTCTTCCCCTTCTCTCCTCTCTTCCCCTCCTCTCTCTCTCTTCTCGTGTTTGGGTAATTACATAAAATAAACATCTATTTTCCCACCGTTTATGAGGGAACTTCAAGAGCTAATCCAGCGCACAAACATTGCACGGACAACATCAGCTGACTGAGGTAATACTAAGTGCACATGTTTCTGCTGATAGCGCTAATGCGCTCGTAAACATGTTTTTGGGAGATGAAACAAAAACTGTAGTAATGCTGGCCCTCTGTTCTCTGAACCTGAAGTCCTGAAGAAACTCGAGATCACTCAATATGGAAGAAACTGTTTCAGTTTGTTTGCCCATATCTTCCAGTCCTACCAAGAGCTAGAGGACCCAAAGCTAGAGGTTTAGCCTTATTTTAACTGCTTCAACATTAATCTTCAAGTTTATTTATTACAGCCAGCTTGTGATGACATGACAGAATAAGCCGCTGTAGTGCTTTGTAGTGGACCTTTTTACTTTTATCTCCATCTTGATGCATTCTCTGTCCATCCCATCACTGGCCAGCACTCTGTCTCTCTTTAGTCCTTTAATCCTGGTTCTGTTCTGAGAGGTTTTGATCTTGTCTGTATCTTTGGCTGTTCCGACAGTAATCCTGGGCCATGAGTGAGTCCACAGCGGTGCGTCAGAGCGGCTCGAGTGGGTGCGTGAGAGACGGAAGGGAGGGAGGGAGCTGAGGATGTGAGGGTGTCCAGAGTTCTAAAGGTCAGGATGTGTGTTCTTAACCAGGGCACAGACATGAGCAGTGACTCAGACGACGAGAAGGAGAGGAAAGGTCTAATGAAGCTCTCTGGGTCACGTCTGGACTCAGAAACACAAGGATGAAGCCTGTCTCAAAATCCTTCTGCTTCACAAGAGATAAGGACGCACAAGTGTGTTTATAATGGAAGACGACACATTATGTATGTTTTGTTCACTGTAAGCTGCAACACCCAACGGATGCAGTGAGCAGCGTTTCATTTCTGTAACAAATGTGGAAAGACAAATCCTGTGGTCGTGGAAAAGATGTGAGCGTTTGAGAAGAGTCAAATCATCAGCATCAAGCAAAGAAAACATCTAAAGAGAAGCACAAATCACTAAAACTGGCTTAAGAACTGTACAACACGTGATTAAAGAGTGGAAGGATCGTCTTCGAGACAGAAGTGGAGTCAGAAACTAACAAACAGGAGGAAAACAACTGTACGACTCAGTGTTTAATAGTGTAAGTAAGAGCATTTCCACAGGAGGGAACTGAAAAGGGACTGAAAAGCTGTGCGGCCTTAAGAAAACCACTAAACACTGAAGCCAACAGCAAAAAAATGCTTCAGGAGCATAAAGAGCGGACTCCAGAGCATAAGGATAGGACACCGGGGCATGAAGACTGGAGTCTGGATCAGTGGAACAAGGTGAAGGTCTGATGAGTCCAGGTTCAGTTCCAGAGCTTAACCCCAATGTTAGAAACTGTAGATCTGATAAGCCCCGCCTCTTTGTGGGGACATTTCACTGTAACCCTACAGGTTACAACTCAAGTCTGAATTTTTAAAAAAGATTGCACTAATTACAGAGCAGTGGGCGGAGACAGGGGGAAGGTGAAAACAGAGCCATTCTGAACAAAAAGAATTAGTCAAACAACACAAGCTCTAAGCCAGGCATGTCCAAACTCAGGCCCGGGGGCCAAATGCAGCCCTCAGACCAATTTTTCTTGGCCCTTAGACTTCCTGGTGAACTGGCCCACATTGTCCCGATAAGTACTATTTACAGCACATTTCAGATTTTCTATCATTCTAACCTGAATAACTAACATTTTGGTGCAATACAGACCTGATATTAAGGCACTGAGACTGAATGTAGATGTGGTGGCGCTTAAAACATCAGATAAATGCAGCTTTTTTTAACATTTCGCGATTGATTTGTGGCCCTCCGCTTGGTCTATATTTCAATATGTGGCCCTCGATGGAAAAAGTTTGGACACCCCTGCTCTAAGCTAACAATGGTCAAAACATGGTGAAAAGCTCAAAAGTCTATTTCACACATATGTACCCTTTAAATATCGGATGTATTAATGAAAGGCATTTTCAAAATAATAGACCAGATATGACTATTATGTGAAACCCTTGTCTCTCACAAAGTGAAATACAATCTGTGGAGTAAGTGTGCAGTGTTGGGGCAGCTATAAGTTACACATCACTGGCTACTTTTCAAACACGTAATAACACTACTTAGTTACTGCCTTTAAAAAGTAGTTAGTTAGTTTAAAAATTATATTACTTTCCGGTTATCTTATTTGTAATATTGTATAAATTAATCAAATATGTGCTTTTATGTTTTATTAAAGACAGAAGTAAACTACTAATTGGTTCAAAACGTCTCAAATGGCACAGCACTAACAACAACAAGAGAAAACCTTTCCACTCAGGCCACAGAAGAGCTGCATTTGTTGGAAAGTTTTGTTTGTTTTCCCTGACATATGTTATATTCTGATTTGATTAGGGCAAAATACTTTCAAACTGCGTTTACTATAAACACACTGACTTCTAATGTTTCCCTGGTAACTTAATGTGTCCCATTAGTGGGAGTTCCACAGGGGTCAATCTGTTCTCCCTCTGCTTTGTTTATTCCGCTTACACTTTGTTCAAAGGTACCAGACAGCTGTGTTTGTCACCTTAACTAACCTCCTTGTTGTGGGACAGTAAAGAGATTTAACAGCACTGTAACAATAAGCTAACATCACAGAAGTACGGATCCCCGGAGAGTCCCGAAAGCCTTTTAAAATAAGCCACAAAAATAAACCTTAAGTCTGTGCAGCGCCAGAAGACTTTCAGAATCCCGGGTGTGTGAGATAAATGTATTTGGTGGCATCGGTTCAAAGTTATCTGAGCAAAAGAGCCAAACAACTGCATTCAGACACTAACAGCCTCACAATGAAATTATATACAGCAAGAGACTAGCATTTTTGTAACACGACCAAAACCCAGCTGCCAGAAGAATATCAGCTTATAGAGAAATCTACTTTTGGAGCTTCAAACAATGCAATAATCTTTCGTGATCAACAACATACTTTCAAGAATGTTTTTCCAATAGATTTTTCTTTAGAAATACAAATGTGTTTACTGCCATGGAAAGCAACAAGATTTCCATGGAGACAGACCAGTTACACAGTCCACCTTTAACAGAAAAATAGTTTGCATTTTTCATATTGTTACTAGCCCTTAAAGGACACATTCTTCTGCAGTAACGTATTTGAGCTTTTAACCCTGTTCTAACAGTGTTCCGTCATAAAGAACATACCTGAAGTAGCATTCAGTTACATTCACTTTTTTTCACATTCACTGTTTTGAGGAATGTTTATTAAAAAATCCTCCCCCTCCCACCGTGAAAAACACTTCCGTCTGAACTTCCTGGTTCAGGGATGTATTTACAGATTATGTTTCCTTTAAACATGCTCTTGAGTACCTTAAGTTTGCCATTGCATGTGTGCAACAAAAATAACTAAATGAACATGTGCCATCTGCCCGACACTGCCTAGTGCTTACACAATTTAGTTATGTTATCACTTTGAAAGACTGCGTGAAATGCAATGAGCAACCCAGTAGTAGCAGTGATCATCTTTAGAGGCAGAGATGTTCAGAACGGGTCTGTGATGATTTAAGGACTAAAACAGCAGAAGATTCTTGGATAAATGATATACATGATCTGAACAAACATCACTGATCAAAGGAGTTCAGCAGGAAGTGCTTTTGACGCTCGGAGGGAGACAATTTTCTAACCAGCATTCCTCAAACTAGCGTGAATGAACCTAAATACAACTCCAGGTATGTTCTTCATGACGGAACATTGTTAGAGCAGGGTTAAAAGCTCAAAAAAGTGACTCTAGCAGAATATGTGTTCTTTAACTTGTGCTTTCTCTCCTTCAATCATGTTTAAAGAAGACAAGAAAAGACAAGGTAAGTCTGAGTGATGAAGGGAAAACAGTGCATAAACCATTATAAAATAACACAAGACACAGTAGCTTTTAGTGCATGGAGGGCAATGGGAGAAATAAGAAGATTAGGACAAGGACAAATATTATGCCAAATTGACTGTGTTGAACTTTTATCCATGTTCTAACATTGTTCTGTGATCACAAACACACCTGGAGGTGCATTTAGTTTGATTCATGTTTGTTTGATGATGCTGGTTTGTAAATCCTCTCTCTCCAACACTATGTCCTGAACTCCTTCATGTGTGATGTTGATGATGCTGACGTCATTTATCCCATAATCCTCTGCGGTTTTAAGTCCTTAAATGGCCAGACTCGCTCTGAACATTTCTTCCGTCTAATCACGATAACTACAACTTCATCAGATCCACTCTTTACTGCAGTACATTGTGGGTATATATTTACATGTGTGTAATTGCCTTTGCAGCCAGTAGATGGAGCCACAGCTAAGTCAATATGGCATCACCCAGTGCAGTTATAAAGTAATGTTTTTCTCTATAAAAGGATTTTATTTTTAGTTCTAAAAATCATACATGAATCATACTTTTTACTCATGAGGTCGATCTCAGCGATTCACAAAAAGACATTTAGTAATTCCAAGTTTGTGTCTGTGAGACATGGCTAAAGCTAGTATAAACAGGAAACTACTTCCTGTTTGTCCTCATGTATTTCCCTTCTCTGCAAAGACTGTGCCGCGTTTCAACCTCTCTTCATGAAAAGCCCTGGCTTTGGATAATGTTAGTTGCATTATGCACTGGAATTACCATTTTGGGTCTTGATACGAGTGTCATGTGTCATGTAAACAGGAAATAGCTGATGCCAATGTATACTAGCTTTGTGTTGCTAAGTTTGTGGGCTCAACATAAGTTAGCATCAGTGGAAATACAACGCTTTATCACAAGATCAAGGCCTCGTTTGGTGAGACATTATTTTCTGTTTCTGTGTTTTTGTGTCTTGTTTTCACCTGAGTTGGCGTGCTGTCTCGTCCAATCATCTCGCTCTGGGGCTTGGCTCCTTCTTAGCTAAAGTGTTTTGGGACACGACTTTGCATTGATAGTTATGCTAGAAAACTTTTTTTTTTTTTTTTCTTATAATGTATTTTTTAACAGTTAGGGTTAGGATTAGGAACAGATCATTTGGTTAAATTTAGGGCTTTGGGGCAGGTGAGCGAACTGGATCTCTGCAGAACTGCATTGTGGGGAAAAATTGTGCTTGACCACATGAGAAGGTAGTTCTTCTCGATGTCCGCTTGGCTTCACTTAAACATAACACTACAGTTCACTTAATATAATGGAGACACTTTTGGACCGTCCTGATTGGCTCCAAAGCAGACCAGTGGAAACACGGCTTTAGATTCTACTGCGTTAAATATCAAGTCTCTTAAACCTGAAGGATCACTCCAGGACGCTTCAACCCCTGCATTTGTCTACCTCAGGACATAAAGATCTGCCTTAAAGTAGATCCTACACCAGACTTTACAATATTTACTTCTTACAGTACACTTTATGTGAGTAAACTACAGGAGAAGTTTCACAATGATAACTTTAAATTCGCAGCAGCGTCTCGCCTTAAATTCTTTTCTTTGCAAACTGCCAACTGACTGTTGTAAAACTATGATGGCTATTTACCACAAGCACGATCAGAAAACATGAAAATCGAACATAGACGCACTTTAATTATGTAAACTGCACGCTTGGCTCGGCTTACAGTGTCGTATCTCAATTAGAACAAAAGTGACTTCCAAGTTTTGGATGGTAATTAAATACTGAGGACGGCATAACTACACTTTTCAGAATGGAGTAACATTTTGAGCAACCAACATAAAATAAATGCGCTTGGCTGATGGTGTAGTCTTTTACGACACCACCTGCCACCGCTCAGGGCCAGTTAATGTGCGAGGCAAGGCTCTGCACAAATAAAAACAGCAAACATCTCCACCCACTGTACATTTTTCAACAGATATTAACCATCAAACGTAATGTAAATGCTGAGCGGAGAGTAAGTGCATTACATTTAGCTCGGGGTACATTCAGCGCTCTGCAGAAGAATCCTTTTCCTGTCTCCGTGGAGGCGTTATTGCTTTTTCTGGAAGTTCCACGGCATTATTTATTATGCGTTTACTCAATTAAGGTTGTTTTAAAGAACTTTGGGAGATGATGACGGCACGTAATGCCAGAAATCAAACTTGTGACAGTGAAAGTGGTGGAAAGTCTGTGGAGAATGAATAAAGTTCATCAGAGTTTCAGAGGTTGTGGAATACCGTTGCTCGTTAGAATGTACAGTTGATCGAGGGCAGAAGAAAGTCAGAGCCGTTTGCAAGATTTAAAAGCTTCAGTTTGACGGAGAAGTGCAAGTAAACAGGCTGAAAGTGAATCAAACCTTCCATTAATGAAGCTGGGAATGCCATTTTGCATTGATTTAGTTTTATTTTCTATTTGGAGACTGATTCAAACATTTCAACCTAAAAATTAGACTGAAATAAACACATTTATTTCATTACAGGTGTTTTATTGTGAGGGTTTTTTTTCCCTGAAGATCTGACTTAAAAAAGTAAAGTGTTTGCCATTTGCTTATCTCAGAGGAAGGGTTCATTCTTTACCTCCAGCATTCCAAAAGAATAGTGTAAAACTGATCTATCTCCATGGAGAATTTTCCAAAGTTTGGTTTTGGATTTCTAACTCTAAAGAGGAAACAGGAATCTCGCTTTAAAGCTCCCCCTGCAGGTCTCTAGTGAAAATACACTCCCAACAAAAAGACGCCAAAGCTTTTTTTTTTTTTTCCTCCATTCTTTTTATTGAAATAAGGAAGTACAATCACATACAAAAACTATTTCATGTCACCAAAGATAAAAAGAGAGCCAGTGTTTCTCAGGAAAGTTGTGTTCAGGTCAGCAGGGGGCGACGGCGGGGGCTTCAAACACCCCGAAAATACATTTACAACCACCACACGGACAAAGACATTTATTAAGGGAAACATGTCACTTCTTAAGAATCTTGAGCCGTATACAGCTCAGAATCGTGGCTCGTAGATCATAGAGTGAGACAGGGACAAACCTGTTTGATACTTTGGAATCTTGGGCTCAGAGTGAGTCTCCTGTTGCTGCGTCTACGATCAATCTTTGTCAGAAATGTAAACACAAGCGCACCTCAAGGTTCAGCAGAGGAGCTCCAGAGCAAACGGGATCTTATCTTCTCATTTCGCTTTCATTCATTATCTTTTACAAAAACACCGTACCTGTTGGCCTCTGCTCACAGGTACAACTCTGATGACTTTATCACACGGAGCCTGATGGTCACACATTTCATTCATCGCACAATGTGACTGCCTTCTGTCTAACGACTTATAATTCATCACGTCTTGCAGTGTGACAGCCATGAATCTTATAAGACGAAAAGAAATCGTACAGTGGACACTCGGCTTTAAGTACCGTCGAGTAATTTGAAAAGAAACAATCTCCAACTTTTGACTCTCTGTTTAACACTGTTTGCATATTTGACTGTTGTGAAACCAATGATTTTTTTTTGTCAGTGTTTATTACATATTACAGCGAAATTAGCCTCTGTCATGTATAAAAACAACACAGCAGCTTTCGTTTTTCACTATTTTATCACATCCCTTTAATTGTCAATATCAGTAAACGTTGTAGGTACAGTGCTTTAGAATGAAGTGTATTTCTCACAAACGTTTCCAGAGACACTTTTGATGAACAGAATGTGGAAAGTAAATGAGATGTCCAGATTTTGCAGATTTAGGGCACAATCTACGCAATCTGTTATTCATAAAAGCTCGCTCGAAGAGTCGCTAAACTTTAATGATAAGTTCAAATATGTAGTTTAAAGATTTATTTATAGCTTAATTTAATGACAAAGATTAATAACTCCACAAGCAAAACTCCAGAAAGATTTGTCACAAACCTTGAATCTCTCAAGTGTGCAAGTTGTTTTGTCAGAATCTCATGACTTTTTGTCAGAATTCCACGTAAAGTTTGATAAATGAGACCCCATGCACTCTAACTTTGCCTCATGGAACAAAAAATGTCAGTGTCATTCTGCGTCAATCCAGTGCAGATCCTACATCAGAAAAGTGACATAATGTGTCTTTAAGTTGGAGTAATTTGTCTTCTATAAAATGACAAAAACCAGCAGGTCGGTTACAAAATCACCACAGAACTGCAATCTTCCACAACATGTTAAAGATGTTAAAGGAAGCTAAAGATGCGATACCACTTTAAATGGTCTGGGTGGACGAGCTGCTCACTGCGGGTTGCCAGATCCTACAGCTGAAGCCATTTGGCCTCAATCCCAAAAAGGACTCTCTATGATCAAAATACTCAGAGCGTAGCCCCGGCACCTGCAGCCAGTCCTTCATCAGGGTTTGTGCCATTTTGTGAAACGTCATGGAAACAGCGCAGAGTGATCACAGCGCTCTAATTAGCCGACCGTCTGAGAGCTCAGGCACGTCCCCCGTGTGTGTCGTCACAGAGCAGTTACAGCCAGTGCGTCGATACAAGCGCAGGACGGGCTTTCATAGAGTCGTTTAACACGTCTGAAGGTTGTCTCTGAATAAGGACTGAAGTGTAACAACCTGCATGAACGCAAAATACACTTTAACAGTAACCGCATCAGAAACTTTCAAGACTTTACTTTAAAAACACCACCAGTTTCAAAATAATGATGAGTATTTGTTTGTATTTTCCCACAGAGAAAAGGACCTCATTGCTTTGTCAAGGCCCACCTCTTTTTTTCCATTCTGACCTAGTGTATTTGAATTTTCCAAATCAAAACAAGTATTAACTGAGTATACTGTCCAACGTACATGTGTGATACGCCATTTGACGGGTAAAAAAATCTAGTTTCTGATTATATGAATGAAAGCAGCGAAAAAGGTGCACAGGCAAAGCTATACCACTTTTAAAATGAATAAAATGTTTAGTTTTTTGAATATGAAAATAATACTTGATTTTAAATGGCTCTAGCAAAGACAAACGTCATAGTAGATTCTCCAAATTCTCTACAGTTATTGCCCGACTACTCAACTTTAACTGTGTGAAATATCAGAGCTCTGGGTCCAAATATGTTGAAATGGTGCTTATTACAATGTGTTTGTGCTTATAACTGTGTAATAGACACAAATGTACCAAAAGTGCAACTGCAATAAAGACAAACACATTTCTTCAAACATGTCAACTAAAGTGTCAAAGTTTACACTAATTCTGACTTGGTGACTTACCACCGTAGTCCTCTTTTTCCCCTTTGGACATTAAAATGTAAATTGGGCTAATTAGCATATGGATTAGCTGCTCCATTGTGCACAACTTCCCCGGCGCCCCCTGGAGGCTTTACCTGGGAGTGTGACACATCTTTGTGAAGCTTAGAGGGAGCACTATATGATTCCACTGCTGTTTTAGGTCAAATCTGTGGATGTTATTGAGCAGAAAATCTATGCCAAAAATGCTAATGCTAATGAGCAAGTTAGCTTTAGAGTTAGCTTTGTGGGTCCTATTCATAATTTAAGGTCAGACATGGATGAGGAAGGGCTCATTTTGAAGAGGAACAGTAGAACAAGGAGATGCCAAATAAGTAAGAAATTGATCTATACAAGGACAGTGAAACAATCTGCAACACAAGAATATGGTGTTTTATAAGCATTTTGACTATTATTCTATTTTTGAAAGTTCCCTAAATTACCAAGCTAAAGTTTCCATGGGAAGGTTTTGTAACATTTCTTGTAAATTTCGGTCCCAGCAGCTGACATTTTAAGAGATTCATGCATGTTTGAATAATCCTGTCCTGTCCAGCATTTGAGGCGTCTCGAGAGCTGAGAAAATGTCCATGGGCCCCTTTCCCCTGTCCTCGCGAGTCCAGGATTGCAATTATTTTGAAAAGATTCCGACTCCGAGTCATCAGAAGTCAGCTTGTTAGGGTGAAATGCTGGTATGAAGAGGCAGGAGCTGCAGCTGAGAATCAGGAAGTCAATGGACCTCTGTCTCCAAAGCAAAACTGCTTCTTTCAATTGCGTAATATCTCCAAATAGAGAAAAATGGTGTCACAAAAGAGTTGGAGAGGATAATTCCTGCTTTTGTTTCATTGCCGTTCGTTCACCAGTCTTAATGAAAAGCAGTTGCTCGTCTGCAGGTTGTACTAAACTCTGCTGTCCTGACCCGCACAAACAGGATATATTTTATTTGCATATTTTTATTGCAATCTATTGTATGTTATTTTGTACTTACTGTGTTTTTACTGTTGATTGTGAAGCACTTTGTGACCTCAGTCTGTGAAAGGTGTAAAGTTGACTTGCTTACTTTCTATTATTAAAGGTGTACTATGTCACTTTCCAGGAGGGAGTCAGTCACTTACCTGCCTCCATGACATGTCCTTGTATGGAATGTTCCATGCTTATTCTATTACAGGTAATGAGCAGGGTCTCCTCTCCACAGATCTGGCCTGTAAGTTGGCCTGATGTCTCCATAGAGATAGATAAGTTAGATGCCATACTATAGAACCAGGAAAGTTAAATTGAACTCCTTGAAAGTGAATGGCTTTCATTGTCTGTTAAACCTACTTTTTGGCTTTTTAACTTAAAATAATGTCTACATCTGGAAAAGACACTTATGTTGGCTTTAAACATGCTCTAGAGTTTCTTTACTTTGACTTATGTTTAGAACTAAAAGTAAAATGTTTTTACAAAGAACAATATAACAATACAAATTAGAATCAAATTTACAATCCTCCTCCTGACTTCTAAAACCATAAATGATATGGCCCCATCCGACCTCAAAGATGTGACAGTACCATCTGAACAGAGCACTTCACCCTCAAATGCTGGACTATTGTTGGTCCTAGAGTCTCTAAAAGCACAGCAGGAGGTCGAGCGTTTATACCAAGCTCCTGTTATGAACAGCTCCTGTTCATGTTAAAGAGGCCGACACAGTCTCTACATTTAAGACCAGGCTCTAAACGTTCCTCTTTGAAATAGATTATGTTCAGGCCAGTTAGGAACAGAAATAAAAACCTACAGTTTTAGCTCCGCTGCCCTTGGAGTAACTCTGCTCCCCCATCACGACCTTAACCTGTGACCTGGATGTTCCCATTTGCCTGGAGGAACTCTCTCTCCACAGGATGAACTTACTTTTTCTCCACAGGGTTTTTGTAGGTTTTCTTTGCAGATAAAGAGGGTCAGTTGCTAAATTCTCTTGAACATTGTTTATTTAAACTCCTCTCTGTCTGTGGTCCATCGAGGCAACTGTTGTTGTGATTTTGGGCGCTACAAAAATAAATTGATGTGATTTGAACTTTATCACAGCTGGAGACACCATATGAACTTCGTTGTGGCTCCATCTCCTGGCTACAGAGGCAATTACACATATTTGTAAATGCACATTGTTTTGTAAAGCAGCCGTCCTGAGCTGTCACGCAGCTGTAATGATCATGATTAGACGACAGAAATGCTCAGAGTGAGTCTGGTGATGATTTAAGGACATAAAACAGCAAAAGATTTGTGAAACTCTTCATTGTATCACCTGACAATACACTCTGTATGTCTGTTATCACAAAATGTTCAATAAACAGAGTTGGAAAAAAAGAAAAACAGCAAAAGATTCTCAGATAAGTGACGTCAGTTATTGAAAGGAAAAGTGTTTTTGACGGTCAAACCAGGATTCATCAGACAAGCGTAAATGAAGCTAATGCTACAGGTTTGTTTTTGGAGACGGAACAATGTTAGAACATGGATAAAAGCTCAAAAAAGTCAATTTTGCATAATATTTGTTCTTTAAAAACTGAGCAGGAGAAGTCTCGGTTCATTCATCATTCAGATTCATTTTAAGACATACAAGTAACATAATGACCTAATGATACATGTGGTAGTTTATTCCTAATTAGCATCACTAAAAAAGCAGAATGTGTCTTCTTTAAAGGTGAGTGAAAGGCGCTGTTCTGGAGTGAAGCAGCGTCTTTGCAGAGGCAGAGCGAGTGTCTGTGAGGGCTGAGGGAGTGTGAGTGATGAGAGGGGGCCGGAGGTGCTCCTCCTGACAGATGACTGAGGCACGGCATCACTCCTGCCCAGCCATCACACACCATTAAAAGGTTCATATTCACGTCATTCATCAGCGGAAAGAGAGCAGAGCAGAGCGGAGCGGCGAGGCGAGGTGCGCCTTCAAATGTCAGAGGAAACTCAAGGTAAACTCTAACAAACACAGAGAGAGGGACACAACACAAACATCTAAAGGATCAACAGTATCCTAAAAAATGAAATAAGTGAGATATTTAAGGCAAGACACTACAGACACTTTTTGATGAAACAACTTTTTTTGAAACAACACACTTGTCCAATCTGCTCCTAAAAATATTTTATTGTTTCATTTAATCCACTTCATCCATAGAAATCTATGGGACATTGTAACTTCAAAGGCCGTTTTCTTGAAATGCATTTTTCTCCTCTAGAGACCTAAAGATCACCACTTAAAGATGTGTGATCCTACATCAAACTTTACAATCTTGGACTCAACAAGATTTTTGACAAAACGTACAGAAGGATTTTTTGACATCTAATTCTAAAATGTAAAAATTTTAAGTAAAAAAAAATGAGTCGAAATTTGAATTTTTAGGACAATTTCAGTCCAATCAAGTTTACTCAAACTAAATAAGAAATCCAAAATCCCCTCTGTCCTTTTTGTAACTAATATGTAACAAAATGAACCAAGACATTTAAATCGGTTCTGTCCATTTTTCAGATTTAAATGTCCCAACTATGTGTATTTTTGGCTGTTTTTTCACATAAAATGCCTTATTTCTACATGAAAACACGATGAAAAATGTTAGGGTCCACACTACTCGACCCCAGACAGTCTGAGGTCCACACTTACCTGCAGTCATGAGTGCACAATACACAACTCCCACTGACAACTAAATACACTTTTACACACTCTGACGCTGTTCCCGGTTTCTCCTCCCCTTATTTTCATTTGTGGCTAAACTCTGTGTGCCTGTAGTGTCAGGAAACAATACTCTGTGCTGCGAAAGAGTCTAAAATCGGGCTTAAAATTCAAACATGGTTGAATGACTGCGACTGGCCATGAAAACGGCTAAAAATGTGTTCAAGTTGATTTTCTAATATGTCTCCTTTAAGTTGTCTTTTCCAGAGAGCCTTCAGTGTTTATAACAGAGCACTTAGATTCTACGGCTGTGTGTGCACTCTTCTGAACACAAGCACACAGCACAGATCTTTCTTTTTAATTGTTTAACTGTTTGGTGTATTTTGCAATGATCATTAAGTTTCATCATTTGATGACCACCAAAATGTCCGGAGGCTGGTGGATATAAGCAAGAGCTGGAGCACGCTGTGGTGTTCACCGATCCAGAGCAGCCCAAACATGCTCAGTGGGTCACATGTCCAGTGAGTGCAACAACTGTTTGATTGAACTGATGTGGATTTCTAAAACAAGTAAAACAATAAAAATGCAAAGAGAATGAGTCTGATCAATGAGTGGATTTATTCACTGGTACTGAAGTGATCTCTCCCTGATCGACGGACACATCACAGTCAGAGTAGAAGCGCTGTATACTCAGAGAGAATCACAACGACATACGATCATCACATCAACAAAGAACAAGGACATATGTGACTATCAATATTTATGAAAAACAGCAGCTATCAGTGGTGTTTCCAGCTAAAGCCAGATTTCAGAGTGAAAGGACGTCTTAAGTGTCCTCTCTAAGTTGTCTTGACCTGGGTAAATGGCCCCAGCCTGGCAGGGCCTACGCAAGGGGTGGCTATGTCACAGTTAGCCTTAGCAGTTACCCCGGAAATTGCCATTACAGTCCACAATCGACATGAGACCCATTGACCATGTTTGGGAAGAGAGTATCACTATATGTCATTTCAGAATCATGATTATTGTGAGGAAGGAAAAAACATGATTTTACGATTATTCACGATTATCGGTGTAACGGAAACAACCTAAAAACTGAATAAAGTCTGCAGTGTGGGATCATTTTGGGTTAGAAACAAAGTGTCCTGTGCGACATAAGTTAGCCTGAACCCACATTAGTTCACAAAAACAAAAATAAACCTTGGACAATTTGCCACGGTTTATTAGTTCTTTCACATCTTTACTAAATGTAGCAGCAGCAGCAGCAGCAAAACATTTCTTCAGTGACATCCATCGTTTCTGGAAAAGTAGGTCAATGTAATGCAGTCTTTTTATGTTCTGCACCTTCCAGACTCCTGAGGTAATTAGACGTGATGTTATCTTGTTGACTCCAGTGATTATGTCAAACACTCCAGTTCTCATGATCAGGACTTCAGTGCCTCCGGTCTGACACATCACTCACTGTCCACAGAGAAGACAAAACAAAGGAAACTGAGAGAGTTCTGTTAAATTAAGTTAGATTGCCTCCTTTCATATTTATGTATATGTCAGAATCGTGTGGGACCCTATTTTATCTGGGAACTAATCGCAGTGAAATGACCCAGGCTGTCCGTGGTTTCAGTCACGTGACTTATTTGTTGCCGTTGTTGCCCATATCTCCACAGCTACATAGGAATAAACAGCTCTCACTGAAAATGAAAAGGCACGATACTTCAAGAAGTCAGAAGTTTGGGGTTTTGATCCATGTCAGCTGCCGGGGCAATCGCTGACACCACTTTTGTTCCAGCTTCCTCTTGCACAGCCGCTCTCAGCATTCACGAGTCTGAGCCGAGATAATCCACCTGGACAGTAGGACGAGGTTGACGTTAAGACCGTCAGCAATAACGTAAACATAGCCATACAGCTAACATGGCTCTCTAATGTGTAAAGTAGCTTTAGCCAGATGCTAACTGCCTGAAACAAAGTGATTTCTTCAGCTCCACTGGTCTCTCCTGATGGGGGTAATCCATGGCTGGTGACAAAAATCCCATCTTTAGAGACGTTGTTGGCACAGCCCACAGCAGCAGCTTCCGGCAGAAGCAACAAGTGTGTCACATCACTCTAGTCCAGCGGTTCCCCATCTTTTCTGGCCGGGACCTCCAAAATAGCCATGCAACCGACTTGAGACCCCCAAAGTGAAATGAAAAATACTTTAAAGTGTCAAAGCATGTTAAATCAGACTTAATATTGCTTATTTGAATTGTTTATTGTCTTATTAGACACTATTTCA
Source organism: Rhinogobius similis (assembly GCA_019453435.1). Taxonomy (NCBI): domain Eukaryota; kingdom Metazoa; phylum Chordata; class Actinopteri; order Gobiiformes; family Gobiidae; genus Rhinogobius; species Rhinogobius similis. The sequence goes on along the minus strand of CM033633.1, from coordinate 36,436,113 downwards.
CAAAAAGATACTATTTTTGATTAAAAGGGGGTCATATTTATTCAAAATTAGATCTTGAAATCATCTCGCGACCCCAAGCTCATCCCTCTCGGGGGGTCCCAACCTCCACTTTGGGAACCACTGCTTTAGACCCATGAATAGTCACGTTTCGACTGGCCCTGATCCCCCACACTGGTTCACCCCAGAGCGGTTCTTTTAACGGTGTGTGTCCTGGCTCTGCTACATGAACTGTCACCCAAACAGCCACACAAGGTTCTGTCCAAGCCCATCCATCCAGCTTCTTCTGCTCATGGTGAGCCAGGTCGCAGAGGCAGCAGTACCTGAAAGAATTATACTTTTTAATCATGACGCCAACCTCAGCAATTCATAAAAAGAAGTTTAGTCAAGTTTATGACTGTGAGACGTGGTTAAAGCTAGAGTAAACAGGAAAATACAGCACTTCCAGTTTTGACCTCTCTTTATGTAATGCAGTTGGTTTGCATGATGTTATAGATGCATTATGCACTGGAAATATAACATTTTGGTCTTGACGTGACTGCCAATTGTCCATAAACAGAAAACAGCTGATGCTAAGTCATCATCATTGGTAATACGGAGGTTTATCGATCAACTGAGTCTGCGTTCTCTCTCTGATTAATCATCTAAAGTGAGCCAGACCGAAGCTTAGACCTCTCACGGCCCTCTTTGGATCACCTTCAGACCAATTACTGTACTCTGAAGTCGAAATGTGGCTTAAGCGTTGATTAAAATCGTTCAAACTGACAGTGGGAATAGTAGACATTGTCAGTTGCGTTCAGTTGATTCAGCTTCTCTTAGCGGCATGTGCACTGTAAAAGTCTGAAAGTGTGGAGCCGGTCCCACATTCCTGCTCCTGTGTGTTTACTCTCATGTCTGCGCCACATGACAGCGGATCAGGCTGAATCCTGGACCATTTCCTGTTTGTGGCTTCCCTCCCATGGCCCCAGCATCCGTCCACAGCCGTGTATTTACTGACTGCTACGGACCTACCGCTTATCTCCTGTGCACTGCAAAAATGTGTGTCTGCATGAGTGATGGCACGGCATTACGTTTCAGTTTGAAATGGCCAGATTTTTTGGCTGAAAGTAGTAGTCGAAATAGGAACTTACAAACTCGTGTTCACTAACATGCACTGTCCAGACCAAAATAAGTGAATCAATAAATAACCCTTATATTCACCTTATTCCGCCCACTTTTGCCTCTTTTTGCCACAGATCCTTGCTCCTGTAGTAAACACACCATTTTGACAAGAACCCTATTCGTGTAAATGGAGAATGAGGGAAAAGTCTCTCTCTAAAACATGATATAAAGTGGATAGATTTGTGTAAAATGTTTAATGAACACGTGCAACAACAAGACACTATGCACCGATTTCCTGGGGCCTGAAAACGTCTTTTTACTCGTGTAGAACTTATTTTCTGTTGAGCTCGTCTGCCCCGTGGAGACTACAACGTAAAAAAGATGGCGGCGCCCACGGCAACATCCAGAATAAGGTGAATAAACTGCTTATGAACTCATTTTGCAGAAACGTTTGGTAAGCATCAGGTAAGTGAGACAGGCGGCCTGCTGCAAACTAACCAGGTCTGTTGTTATTCATGTTTTTAATCTCTGAAATGTAAAGATTCTTTTTCACACAGAATTCAACTTGAACTCTATTGTGAAGACTTTTTGTGTTGACACCCGAAACATTTTATAAAAATTAGCCTTAATTATTGCTCCTTTTTCTTTACTTTAACTCCTTGATGAATTCGTTACTACATCGCCGCATTACATTGGTAGTAAACAGTTTGTTCATTGTGAATTAAGTCTTTGTTCATTATTTATTAAGGCTAATTAGAAAGTAGTTTCCAATAAAGTGGTACTAGTTTTTGCTGTTGACACTTAATTACACCTTAATTATCCTTAATAAAGCACAAATTCATACTAAAGCACTTAATTCATAATGACTTAATTGATATGCTAACTCCTAACTTATTAATTAAGTAGTTACTAAGCCAGAATTGTGTTAATTAAATGTTATTATTAATTGAGTCTTTGTTCATGCTTTATAAAGTGATAAATGGTCACGTTATATATCCCTTTTCACCTAATTGGCTCAAATGGATTTTAAAATCATAATTTGGACTTTAAAACTGGAAATTAGGATTCCCTGTGAGGCTTTTATTTACTGAAATGGGTTTCTAGTGTCCGCAGACCCTGGGGGCGAAGTGGGTTGAGTTTCTTGCCCAAAGACACAACAACAGCAGTATTCACAGTGTGCGGTCGGACCGCTCTGCCGAGGATGTTTTGTGGTGGTTAAGGCTAAGGCGTAGTTATTATATGGCACTGACAGTCTAGCATTATAAAAAGAAATAAAAAACAAAAGTACTTAAAAACAGAAATACTGTGTTTCTGAGCTGAAGTGAGGTGCTTATTTTTCAGTGGGCTGCTGTATATACTGTATTTGTGTTTTATGGGTCTCTGGCTTTGCTCAGTCTCTCATTTGCTGCGCTCCTCGCTGTAAAACACATGCAGCATAACAGGAGACATGTGTCCTATAGGAGGAATGTAAAAGAGCAGAGTGCACTGGGAGAATGGTAAACAGTGAGTGACATGAGAGCAGAGGCTGCTGTGCTCATGTTTATGGGCCTGTCCTGCTTCTCCACGTGTTAAGAATGCAGTTCATCAAGGTTTGACTCGTTTGTTTCCACAGAGTTTCTAGGCTTTCATATGAGAACTTTATCAATCAAATGATCAACTATGTAACAATACAGGAGATACTGTCAAATACAGGATCACTCCAACAACATGAACATGAGCTGATGATGATGTCACTCTTTTGTCCAGTTGACAGAATTCAGTTTCCTTTTACCTGGATGACTGAGGGATCACACAGACACTGGTAAAAGCTCTTGAATGTGATTGAATGTGTCTCCTTTAACAAGTTACCATAACAACATCACTGGTGACCAGGGACCAACTGTAGCTGCTCTGGTCCAGGACTGGACACAACAGAGAGAGACTGGAGGAGTCTCCACCCACCAGTCCTGTCCTCACTGACGGTCTGAGCTGCAGGAGGCGTCAGGACATTGCTCTTCTGTCCTTTATTACAGTGATCCCTCGCTCTATCGCGTTTCATCTTTCACGGCTTCGCTGCTTCACGGATTTTTTTTTACAGTGCGGATATTTTTACAGTGCATTGTGCTCTGAATCCTGATTGGCTCAGGGGCTTTACAGTTGTCTAGTTCTCAAATATAATCGAAGGTGGCATATCCGTTTATAAAAATCTTCTTGCTCAGAAAAAGAAAGAGCGCCAACACCTAAAGAAAGAGTCGTGCGCCTTCAGTAGAAACAGAGGCTACAGCGGAGCGGAGTCAGGACCAAGAGGCACAGACTGTGAAATACGCGAGTGACAATGTTTACAACCTTGTATTACTATATTAAAATGATTGTTTTAAACAAATTTTGGGCTTTAAAATTTGTTTTAATTTAATTGATTTTTGGTTTCATTCCATAGTTCAGTATTGCATTGTAAAATAATAAAAAATGAAGCTGTGACTACTTCACGGATTTCACTTTTCGCGTGTTATTTTTGGAACGCAACTCCCGCGATAAACGAGGGATCACTGTACACCTGTTCTTCTTCGCGGAATTGAACCCAGGACCTTCTTGCTGTGAAGCGAGAACGCTAACCCCTGCGCCCCTGTACCGCTGTCATCAAACACAGACCGCAGTGAACCTGAGCTGGTGTAACAATCTGTAAGTGACCAGCAGGGGTCCCGAACCGTACCTGCCCTGGAGACAGTGTCCGCCCAGGCGTTTGGTGAAGGGCGGGGCCTGAGGTTCACCAGGGAGGAGCTCCAGGGCGCAGCACAGAGCAGGGACAGGCTGAGGGCACCATCTGGCTCAAGGGAGGACAAACCAGACGTGTTCTTCTGAATGTACGGACCCTGGGCTGGTGGTTTCCCGGCCCTGAGGAAAGGAGGATGAGGAGGCCGGAGACTGAGGGGAGGGTGCAGCGCGGAGGGAGGACTGAACCCTGGAGTGTGAGGGTGTCGGGTGAGGACAGTGTGTGAGGGCTGCTGTTGTTCCTGTTGCTGAATGAACATTGAATAAATGTACCTCTTTCTCTCCCCTCCCTCTCCCCCTTTCTCACATCTTGTTCAACCTTTCTACGCAGCGACAAATTGAACCCTTTACCTTTTCAGTTGGTTTCTAAACCACATCATAATATAAAACCACATTATCTAATATGAGCTGGAGACCCTGCAAAGTACTTTCTCATAAACCATCACTAAAAGTCCTAAAACAAGAGCTCTCCTCTGTTCTCTAACCGGATCAGCCCTCCCCGCGCTCGCTCTCCCGCTGCGCCTGACAGCAGTCAACCCGGCTCCAAAAAACAGAGAAACAAAACAAATCAAATAGTGCAAAATGACTTTCCTGCCAGTGCGCAACAGCTAATCCATTCCCCCCCGAACGCCACATTCACGATTGATTCCTGTTTCCTCTGAGTATTAATGTAGCGGCATATGACAAATGTGCTGCGCGTCTGCAGCTTTTCATAACGCCGGATTGTTTTGGAATAAATACGTCTTATGGCTTTGTTATTGGATAAAGGCGATGAGGTTCAAAGTGTGAGGAGAATACAAACAGGTGAGCAGTACTCTGAACATTACTCAGTCTGTTCGCCTGAGTAACGTTTTAATACGCTTGTAGTTTTCAGACCTCATACTTTAGTAATATGTATTTGACAGACGTTTTTGTGCACAAATAGATCCGTGTGTTCCAAGCGTAGTGGCAGTTCTTCTCAATCGCTTTGACAGATTTCTTCAAAATTGACAAAACAGCTCCCATAAAACCCTGAACAGAATTTCAGTTTTCATAAACTGAATTTTAGCCCATGCAAAATGCAGTTTCAATTCAATTCACTTTATTTTTGTAGCGCAACAACAGTTTCCTCGATGGGCCAGTTATACATTTTGAACTGATAAATGCAGGTTTTACCATCAAAAGCTCCAAACTCTGGTGTCAGGTGTCTTTGTGCAGAAGTGCTGCCCTCAGAGCCGCTGCTGTCACTGACTGGAGTTTACACGTTTCACATATGACTCTGGGGCTGGACCAGCTGTGTTTTTTTCTGAGACCAGTCGATACATTACAACATTTTGGGGGAAAATGTAATTTAAGGAGAGATGCTACAGGCAAAACTTTTTTTTTCAACGTATCAGCTTTCATGTGGAAACAACAAACTTGTATAATCTGCTCCTAACAATGTTTTATTCTTCCATTGAATCCACTTCATCCATAGATTTCTCTGGGACATTGTAACTTCAAAGTTTTCTTAAAATGCATTTTTGGCAGGTACATAAGGATCACCCTTTAAAGTAGCTCCTACACCAAATTTTACAATTGTGACCTCAACAAGATTTTGATGAATATCTAATGATATCTAATTCTAAAACTGATATATTGAAGTTTTAAGTTTAAAAAAAAAATAGGAAAAAGTTGAATTTTTAGGACAATGTTCAGTCCAATCTAGTTTACTTTACTTTACTAAATAAAGAATCCAAAATCCCCTCTGTAAATGATTTTATAACTAACATGTGTACAAAATGAACTAAGAAATTTAAACCTGGTTCTGTCCATTTTTTCAGATGTATATGTCCCAAATATGTATAATTGTGGCATTTCTTTCACATAAAATGCCTTATTTCTGCTTGAAAACATGACATAATGAAAAACTTTTCTTACATTTCTGTGAGTAAACTACAGGGGAAGTTTACAATTGATATCTTTAAATTTAAGATTTTTTCCTCTTCACCACAGTGTCTCACCTTAAATGAATGTATACGTTGTACAAGTTGATGTTATGTATGCTGAAGAAAACTGAGAGGTGAGAAAAGCAAACACTACTACTACTTCTACTTTTAAAATACCTAAAGTATATGTTCTTGTGAAATAAACAAGACATTTACACAAACACCACACTGGACATATTGTCTATAGCAACGTTTTTCAATCTTTTCTGAGTCGCGGCACACTTTTATGACTGAAAAAATACCATGGCACACCACCTAGTAAGACATTAACAAGTCAAACCTTCTAAGTAAAAGAAATGTGGTATGTAGAGTGGCTAATACTGACTGCTGCTTTAAATTTGAAAATGGAGATTGTGTCGCTTACATTTTTGATACGAACGTTTGCTGAGCACACTCTGACGCTGTAAAGTATTCAAATAAACCCACGTGAATCTGTCCACTCAAACTGGACATATTTTCAAGGCACACCTGACAATCCCTCCAGGCACACCGGCGTTCCCCGGCGCTCTGGGATCTGCGTACATCGTCTGAGCTCAGACCACTGGCCCTGTTTGACTCATGCGTGGAATCCTTTGATGCTTGATTTCGATTTTGTTTCTGTTTGAGTTTCTTTGTTGTAAAAGACCCCGTTTGGGCCAGAGTCCTTTACCAGGTGAGAACAGGCCTGTAGTGTAGAAGTAAATCCAAAGAACACGTGTTTCCGAATGACAGCTGTGTGTTCTGTCCTGAGAGAGACACCGACAACTGCGTGAACTGATGAGCAATGTTCTAAACGATCCGTCCACCTAAGACTCAGATAAACGTGAACTATAAATGCATGTACAGACAGTGTAAGTGTCCGTATGTTTGGGACGTGGAGCGTGAATGAGCCTTTGCACTCGGGCCGTCGCTTACAGGCAGCAGCTCTGTCGCACTGCGGCCCGTATTTGACGAACGGTGCTCAGAGTCACCTGGTTTCCTGCACGAATACGTGTCTAATGACCTGAAAACCTCCAGACCGCTGCATAGACCGCCACGGATAGACTACTTGGGCATTCTTTCCACAGACCTGCAGTGCGCCACTATTAAATGATTTGAAATGTGTTTCTTACGTCACCCACAGATGATTTTATGTTTTTTTCATGAGGGATTGTGGTTAAAAGCTCAAAAAAGTGAGTAAGAAAAAGAAACGTATTGTCATTCAGTCCAAAACTGTGAAATTGAGAGTCTGCTTCCTAATCGTGCGTCACTCTGCTCTACAATTCTTCAAGTCAGTTTGTTTTTGTCTCTGCCTTGCCCCTGTCTGTCCGACCTGCAGGAGCCCTACACTCCTGCTCATGCTCTTAGGTCGGCTGATCAAACTTTACTTGTTGTCCCAAAAGCAAAGAGAAAAGCCCTAAACTCTGGCCCTAAACTCTAGAACAGGCATGTCCAAACTCAGGCCCGGGGGCCAAATGCAGCCCTCAGACCAATTTTTCTTGGCCCTTAGGCTTCCTGGTGAACCGGCCCACACTGTCCTGATAAGTACTATTTACAGCACATTTCAGATTTTCTACAATTCCAACCTAAATAACTAACATTTTGGTGCAGCACAGACACAGACCTGATATTAAGGCACTGAGACTGAATGTAGATGTGGTGGTACTTAAAACATCAGATAAATGCAGCTTTTTTAACGTTTCGCGATTGATTTGTGGCCCTCCTCTTGGTCTATATTTCAATATGTGACCCTCGATGGAAAAAGTTTGGACACCCCTGGTCTAGAATGATCTCGTGCCTTGGACAAAGAAGTCACTTTGTTCTTATTTGAAGTCCTATTTCCTCAAGCTTTTTAACACAGTTTGAAATGACTGTTGTTTAGAAAGTGCTCTGCAAATAAAGTTGGCCTGGACTGGGACGTGCTGCTGGACTCACCTCTTCACAGCGGCAGAAGATTCAACACAGACAGTGTTTAAGGTGAGACACTACAGGGGAAACATCTTAAATGGAAAGATATCCATTTGAAACTTCCCCTGTACTTTACTCACAGAAATGTAAGAATGTAAGAAATGTAAAATACTGCAAGTTTTCATCATGTCATGTTTTCATGTTAAAATAAGGCCTTTTATGTGGAAAATGGCCAAAAATACACATAGTTGGGACATTTAAATAAAAAAAATGGACCAAGTTTAAATTTCTTGGTTCATTTTGTAACATATTAGTTACAAAAAAAATTACAGAGGGGAATTTGGATTTAGGGTTAGTTTTTAAGTAAACTAGATGGGACTGACAATTGTCCTAAAAATTCAAATTTCGCCTCATTTTTTACTTAAACTCAATAAATCAGTTTTAGAATTAGATATTTAAAAAATCCTTCTGCACATTTCGTCAAAATCTTGTTGTGTCCAGATTGTACAGTTTGGTGTAGGATCTACTTTAAGGCTGACCTTTATGTCTCGAGGGAGAAAAATGCATTTTAAGAAAACATCTTTAGGAGCAGATTGAATACCGATAAGTTGAGAGAACAAAAAAGACTTTTGCCTGTAGTGTCTTGCCTTAACGTTTTACTTGTAAAAATGCCAACATGTTTAACTCTACCTGTACATTCCATGTACAGAGCCTTTAAATCTTCTAGGACAGTAGGATTCCTCAAACATGCAGGAATCACTCAAAGCACAACTCGGACTGAGGTAATGATGAAGATAAACCATTCTAACATGATTGAGAGCGAGGGCAGGGTTACCACAGGACAGGCTGGAGCACATCGACCGCTGACGCTCCATGTCCCAGAATCCCTCTGCTCAGCCGGGGGTGTGGCCTCTCTCTTTGAACATGGTACCAGTGGATGTTCTCCATGACCTTTTTCCGTCAGAGTCAGATCCAGCTCACCAGGAGGCCTGCAGGAATAGCTCAACCTCTGGAGATGTTTCCTCAGCTCCCAGAAAACTTTAGTCATGTCTCCACTGTCATTGGAGTGGATCAATACGGTCTGAAAGTGTCTCCTCTGTCTTTGGATTGGATGGTCCAAAAGTGTCTCCTGTCTTTGGAGTGGATCAGTACTGTCTGAAAGTGTCTCCACTGTCTTAAGTAAACCGCAGAGTCTTTCTAAGTGATCCAAAGTGACCCCTGTCTACTTCTTAAGTAATCTGGCTCTCTTCTTCATCCCTGAACACTTTGGAGTGAGATGATTGGATAAGAGAGAACACAGACTCCAACGGGAAAAAAAAATTAAAATAAAAAATGTACAATTCAGGATTTGTTTATTAAGAATTAAGAAAACCTGTTTGTGTGACGTCCGTTGCTCGAGCAGGAGAGACAGACACATTCTGTCATCAAAAGAATAGCTCCACCTGGTGTGGGGGATCAGGGCCAGTCCAAACATGGCTCTGGTGGACCATGACTCTCATCTAAAAATAGAAATGTAAGAGCAGGGTTGATTATTTTGTTGCCTGTCGATCGTCTGACTGAAATGTGTTTGCAAAGCTTCACTTGATCCGTCTATCCCTCACTTTATGTCCCTTTGATGTTTGTGAAAATACCTTTCACTCAGCTGCTGCTGAGGACAGGTACCACTGCTGAGGGTGGAGGATATATATTAATACCTCGATATATTTAAAGTGATATCAATAACGATATTTAGATGATTGTTTTCAGAATGCATCAGAAGGGCCGGTCGAGCCGTGGCCCATTGATGTCTTGCCTCTGGCCGTTTTGATCTGGTCGTCGTGTTTGTCCTTACTGCTTTTATTTCCCTCATGGGCTAAGATAAAAAGTGTGACGGTACAAAATGGTTTATTATTCGGGGAATATGACTGGATTATGTGCCTTTGTAACATAATGGAATTATGTGCAATTGTGGACAGTGACAAATGTTTTTTAAAGAATCTAATCAACTAAAAAGTAATTTAATAAATTGAGTATCATACTATGCCTGCTGGCTGTAATGAGCCTGTGTGTGTCTGTGTTATTTTCCAGGTTAAACACGGATGGCATTGTTGGGATTTGTTTTTTATTGCTGTTAAGTTAATAATTACCACCACCCTTTTGCATTTTTTTTAAACGACACAGCCAGGTTTACATTTTTCTCGCTTCACTTTCTTTGCATATTAGACATAACCCTTAAAGACAGGAGTGTGTAAATCCCATTTAGCTTTTGAGTAAACTTGATCTAACTGAAAATTATCATAAAAATTCCAACTTTGTCTCTTTTTTTTAGTTAAAATTGCCTTTGAACGACCTTTGAAGTTGTGTTCCACAGAAATCTATGGATGAAGTGGATTCAATTAAAGATTAAACAAATTAATAAGCTTTCTTTAACCAAGTAAGGACCCACTGAGATCGAAACCTCTTTTCCAAGGGTCCTAGAGGGGAGGAGCCTATTGTACATGTTTTTAGTGGGAGGGGAAGACACGGGGAGAACATGCAAACTCCACACAGAAAGGGCCCGGGCGGCTCAGGAATTGAACCCAGGACCTTCTTGCTGTGAGGCAAGAGCAACTGCCTCCTGACCAACAGGGCAGAAATACATCTTTATTCCCCTGTTTGTCTCTTTTTTGCACATCTCCAACTGCAACTGTTATATTATCCCCTTTCCTAGCCCTGTCCCTCGTCAGGGGCCCCGGTCGGCTCTGTCACTGAGAGCATGTGCCACGGGCCAGATCTGACCCTGTGACCTCTTACCGTCAGGACCCCTTCCCACTCCCCTTTAACGCCGGTGCATGGTCTGTGTCGTCAGCGTCACAGCACACTCCTCCATCTGAGTCCTCCCGCCGATAGATAACACATGTTCAAACCTTTCTCTGATTTACGAGCCTCACCAAAACCCTTGAACACATCCCCCATTGTCTTCATTACGTGTCTACAGTAAATCAGTCTGAACCGGAGTCTGAGGGTCACGGGAGAACCTCTGTGGAGCTCTGACTGTCCTTCTCTCTTCTGTTTCTTCTCTTTTTCCCTCCTCACTTCTTTCATTTGTCTCCACCTCTCTCTCTCTTCTCACTCCTCTGTCTTCCTTCTTTCCCTTCTATTCTTCCTGTCCTCTTCTTTTTCTATCTCTCGCTCCCTTTTTTCCCCTCTTATCTGTCTGTTTTGTGATTTTAAGGCAAAACGTTTAGTTCAGGAGCAGAGTGGACAATTTTGTTGTTTCCACATGAAAGTCGATATGTTGAGAGAGCAAACTGACCAAAAAACAAAACATTGAAAATAATGAGTTTTGCTTGTAGTGTCTCGCCTTAAAGAACAAAAATATTAAACATGCATCCCTAAATAAAACATTATATATAATTACAACGTGGTAAACGCACCAACATGAGAAACATGGTCTGATTTCTCAAACATTCCTCTAGAACAGTGGTTCTCAAGCTTTTTACCCCAAGTACCACCAAAGAAAAGATCTGGCTTTCTGAGTACCATTAAATCTAAATGAGGTCTAGAACAGGACTATTTCAGGCCTAAATTAGGCATAAACCAGGTCTTAAGTTGAATACACCATCGCCACAGCAGTTTAACTGGAAATGTACTAAAGAAAGAGCAACAAATATGAATAAAATGTACTCTAAATGTAGTAAACAATTGAAGAGGTGCCCATGTACCACCAGAAGAAATGTGTATACACCAGTGACATGTACCACAGTCCAGAGACATTGTTCTAGAACATGTGGCTATTGCACAAAAAATGTTCAGTAACACTTTAGAATAACTCCCCTTATTCCTGCCTTAGTAAAGCATTAACAAAGTAGTTCATTAACTACTATTAAATAGTTTATTAAGCATGATTCAGGATTAGTAACTACTTCATTAAGGTTAGGGTTAGGGTTAGGGCTAGGAATTTGGGTTAGAGTATTAGGTAAGTAGTTAATAAGCCTGAATCTTTCTTAATAAATTCTTTGTTCACTATTAATTGAGTCTTTATTCATGATTTACTACGGCAGGAATAAGGAGAGTTATTCTAAAGTGTTACTGAATTTTCCAGTATTTCACTTACCACCCCAAATGTATGAACCTGTTCAGCCACAAGTAAAAAAAAAAAGCTTTCTTTCAAGATCAATTCAAGAAACATGACAGAAAAGTTATAGAAACTCACACTTGATGAGGAGCCTAATTTTGCTTTGGGCCCCATATTCGTAGGTCCGCCCCTGTTCATGTGCACAGTCTGGTGAGTGGTCAGGAGCCTCGCGGGGGGCAGTGCCACGCCCCACACATCACCTCTACTGCTAACAGTTCTTTGAGCCGGAGTCTTGTTGTAGCCGTTTGGTCAGAGCCCTGGCTGGAGTCCTTCAGAGCTGGTCCATTCACCTTGTTCTGGAAGTTGCCATACGTGCCGCCGTCTTGTTTCCGTTGTAGTTTACACGGGACAGATGAGCTCAACAGAAAATAAGTTCTACATGGACTAAAAAGCCGTTTTCAGGCCCCAGGAAATCGGTGCAGTGTGACCTGTTGTTGATCATGTACATTAAACATCTTAGACAAATCAATCTACTTTATATAAAGCAGCGACACATTTCCCTTGTTCGTCATTTGAGAGAACGTCAAACAGGAAGTGATATTGTACCAGTCTGTGGCAAAAAGAGGCAAAAGTGGGCGGGGCTGAATCAGGTTTACAGTGGTTCCATGCAGAGGTGGATGGCGCGTCGTGGGCACATGTGAAGCTGTATGTTTTTCCCTTTGCAAATACAAAGCCTTCTTTCTAGCTGTGGGGCCGGCTCATCTGCTGCCCTCGTCTTGTTCCTCATTTGTTCCTTTAAATCATTCGTCTTGTGTCTCTTCTTGGCCGAGCCAAGTGTGGACATTTGAAGATGCACACGGACATTATTTGTGAACATTGTGATACACAAAGGAACTGGTGCAAAATAAGCATTGAACTCTGAATAACACATTTCCTAAATAAAAGTACATTGGTTTAATTATGGAACACATTTCTGCCTCTTCAATGTTTAAATGAACCTGTATGTCATTATATCTTTTTTTTGCGTAAGTAAATATTTTAAAACAGTAATAATATATAGCCCACTCGACTCATATTTTACCTTACCAACATGTGATGTATAATACATTACAACAAACAGCATAGAATGCACATTGCCTAAGGGCTTCATTTATTTATTCCAGCAGTACCTTGCGTCTTTTTCAAATGTAGATATTATTCCACAACTCAATTCAACTCAATTCAATTTATTTTTGTTGCATTCAAAATCACAACAACAGCTGCCTCGATCTGCCACATCTAGTGTAGAGAGAGGTCCTCCAGGCAGATGAGGGGCAGTTCATCTAGTGTAGAGGGAGGTCCTACAGGCAGACGAGGAACAGTTCATCTAGTGTAGAGAGAGTTCCTACAGAGAGTGAGATGGGGAGATGGGGGTCGTCACTGGAGCAGCCGCTGCAGTGAAAGACTGAAAAAGAGAAAAAAACATGTGAACAGCAATGAACAGACTACAGTTGAACTAAAATCTTAAATATTGTTGATTAAAGTAGAGGAAGCAGAGGACAGTGTTCAGCTCCATACTTCCCCAGCAGAGTGGCTCCTGGGGCAGTGGAGCTAAAACTGTAGGTTTTTATTTCTGTTCCTAACTGGCCTGACCATAAGCTATTTCAAAGAGGAGTGTTTAGAGCCTGGTCTTAAATGTAGAGACTGTGTCGGCCTCTTTAACATGAACAGGGAGCTGGTTCCATAACACAGGAGCTTGGTATAAACGCTCGACCTCCTGCTGTGCTTTAGAGACTCTAGGACCAACAATAGTCCAGCATTTGAGAGTGAAGTGCTCTGTTCGGAAGGTACTGTCACATCTTTGAGGTCGGATGGGACCGTATCATTTATGGCTTTAAGTCAGGAGGAGGATTGTAAATTTGATTCTAAACTCAACGGGAGTCAGTGAAGAAATTCACCGGCTCTTTTCTACTAGTGTCTGTAAATAATCTTCTAAATGCAGAATATGTCCACTTAAATGCATTTTTACTCCTCTGTTCGTCTCTCCTCTGTTTCCTCTCTCGTTCCCTCTCTTCTCTCTCATCTCCTCCATCACATCTCCTTGATTGACAGCAGACTACAATAGCTCATGACACACTTATACACACATTTATACACACACGCATGCACACACACACGCACACACACACATATACACACACACGCGCACACACACACACTTATACACACACACGCACACACTTATACACACATTTATACACACACGCACACACACACACACACATGCCCACACTTATACACACACACACACACACGCACACACACATACACACACGCACACTTATACACACACACACACACACACACACACTTATACACACACACACACACACACACTTATACACACACACACACACACACACACACACACCGCACAGGCCTCACCAAACCTGACCGGGACACGGACCAGGGCTCAGCTGCGGATGTGAGGGAGAGAAAGTGCATCTATCTGGGCTCATGGAGAGATTATGGAGCGCAGACACATGGACTGTTCTCTGCGCTCGGGCAAACACAGGCAGGATTAGCCTTGTGCGGTCACAGAGTCCACATCCGGGCTAACTGTGCGTGACTGCGATGAAAGGATGAAGACAGGAGCTAAGTTTAGAGGCCGCTGGATATGATCAGAAGAATGTCCACAAAAGAAGTTACAGTCTGAGGAAATACGCTGCTGCTCCCAATCAGACGAGCCAATTAACGGTGCACTGGGGTTTACGTTCTGTAGGAACGTTTGCAGTTCCTGGGACATCCAGTTCCAGTTCCCATTTGATGGCACAGAGCAGGAGGTACTTTCAGGAACCTTTTAAAACATTAACTTAACTGGAAATATGTTAGTCTAAAAGTATAATTCGTTTGAGCATCACAGTGTTTTGTTCAGGGTTTACACAGAGCTTCTGTGATTCTGGTGAAGTGGAAAACACATCTGTAACCTTAACTTGATGAATATTTAAAAGTGCACATTTTATAGTCAGTTATGGAGCTTTCCCACCAGCCAGGTGACTTACCACCTTATTCCTCCATTTCCCCTCCAGGTGCCACAAAGTAAATTGGGCTAATTGGCTTCTCCATTGTGCACAGCTTCCCCTGCGCCCCCTGGAGGCTTTACCTGGGAGTGTGACACATTTGATCACAAATTACATTCATTTTTTATAATTAAAAATGACATTTTAGAAGATTTTTGGAAAGAGGTACTTGAAGGAAAATATGTGTGTACAGTCTTAAAATCTGGACAAAACTAGACCCATCAACCCACGACTGGACACCCAAAGCCAGCATAAAGGCAAGAAAAGAACTGTGTTCACTGGGCAGTGTTGCCCTGTATTGCTCTTTTGGTTTACATTGTACAATGAATGCAATAAATGTTTTGTGAAAAAAAATGTAACTTTCCAACAATTATGCAGCATGTTGCTGCTGCATAAAAAATATCTTCTCTATTGGACTGAATGGGAACAGAACCTCAAACAAGGACAGTGGGCCGAATGTAGTACATTTTGAAATCCCATAAAAGTACTGTCTTTATTATTTGAGAAACATTTTAGATACCCACCTCTGCTCTCCATCTCAGTTTTGAAGTACGGGCAGTTTAAATCCTTAAAATTCAACAAACCAAAGGTGAAATTTGATGATATTTGCGTACAAATCTGTGGGTTTACCCTCAGTGCTCCGTAACATTTCCTGGAAGGCGCTTTTTATGTCTCCTCAAACAGTGAGTGGAATGTGTGTGTTAGCTCTCACCTTGTCTCCGTCAGCTGCTGTTTGCTCCCAGCGCTGCCGTCTCCCACCTCAGCGCCGCTCTCAAACACAGCACGGCTCACCCCCGCTGTCCCCGAACGCACCGCGGCCTGACATCTGACTCAGGATGGCTTCACACACCGGCTTTGAATGCACCGCGGCGGCGCATGAGGCGGAGACGGGGAGGCCCTGGCGAACGGATCAAAGCCACGGGATGTTTAGGAACAGCGTGGAAAATCCATTCTCCGAGCTCCAGCCGAGGAGATCAAGACGCGAACAGAGATCTTGTGATGTGGGATGTGTTTGATTGTGATGTAGTATTAATAATGTATGGCGTACTTTAGTTCAGGAGAAGTGATCCGTCTTCAACACCAGACACTCAAAGGAACACTATGGAACAGTTGGAATAATTTACTTTTATAATTAGAAACACCACTTAAACTTAATATACTTAATATATCAGAATTTTAGAACTGAGTGTGTTTTATTTCATGACCTTGTAGGACCATTTTAAAAAGCACATATTCATTCATTGCATTATTTAGTGTTATTGTTCTTCAAACGTGCTCTTATACTCCTGTTTTAGGACACATATTTTGCAAAATTGACTTTTTGTTGAGCTTTCAGTCATGTTTTGACATTGTTCTTTCGTCACAAACACTTGGAGTTGTATAAAGGTTCATTCACACGAGTTTGATCCTTTCTGAGAGTCACAAACATCCCCGATCTGTGATGTCACAGATTAAGCCCTGAGGTCTCTTGTGTTCCTCGTCTGCCTGTAGGAACTCTCTCTACACTAGTTGAACTGTTCCTCATCTGCCTGGAGGAACTCTGTCTACACTAGATGAACTGTTCCTCGTATGCCTGGAGGAACTCTGTCTACACTAGATGAACTGTTCCTCATCTGCCTGGAGGAACTCTCTCTACACTAGTTGAACTGTTCCTCGTCTGCCTGGAGGAACTCTCTCTACACTAGATGAACTGTTCCTCATCTGCCTGGAGGAACTCTCTCTACACTAGATGAACTGTTCCTCATCTGCCTGGAGGAACTCTGTCTACACTAGATGAACTGTTCCTCGTCTGCCTGGAGGAACTCTCTCTACACTAGATGAACTGTTCCTCGTCTGCCTGGAGGAACTCTCTCTACACTAGATGAACTGTTCCTCATCTGCCTGGAGGAACTCTCTCTACACTAGATGAACTGTTCCTCGTCTGCCTGGAGGAACTCTCTTTACACTAGATGAACTGTTCCTCGTCTGCCTGGAGGAACTCTACAACTTTACAAGTTATCATGTTATGTTTTCATGTAGAAACAAGGCATTTTGTGTCTGAAAACAGCCAAAAAATACACATTTTTGGGACATATACATTTAAAAAATTGACAGAACCAGGTTTAAATTTCTTGGTTCATTTTGTAGCATATTAGTTACAAAAAATGTACAGAGGAGATTTTGGATTTCTTATTTAGTTTTTAAGTAATCTTTTTAAGACAATTTTCTGAACTGAAAATTGCCTTAAAAATTCAAATTTCACCGAATTTTCTGACTTAAAACTTCAATAAATCAGTTTTAGAATTAGATAAAAAAGTAAGTAAGTAATCTTGTTGAGTCCAGATTGTACAGTTCGGTGTAGGATCTACTTTAAGGCTGATCTTTATGTCCCGAGGAAGAAACGTGTTTTAAGAAAACGGCCTTTGAAGTTAAAATGTCCCAGAGAAATCTATGGAGGAAGTGGATTCAATGGAAGAATCAAATATTTTGAAGAGCAAATTGGACACTTTTGTTGTTTCCTTATGAAAGCCGATACGTTGAGAGAGCAAACTAAACAAAAAACAACAAAAAAAGTTTTGCCTCTCTTTGCTCTCACGACACTCATTCATTCATGTCCTTTTGTACATGTCTACAGTGGGACACCAGGGCACCCAGAGGAACCCTGCAGACACGGGGAGAACATGCAACTTCACACAGAAAGATCCACACCCAGGAGTGGAACCTTCTTATTTGAAGCAGGCCAATAAAAATGCAAATAATGCAGAATGCTTGTCCTTTAAGATAGTATATGTACTAAAACACTTCTACTTCAAAAATGCATCGCACACTCAAAGGGCAGACGGCCAACACTTTTTTTTTTTCTTTTTTTGTGTGATTACTTTCAGCAAATGGCCTTCATCGGATTATTTTCACTTTTTCTTTCATTCATTGTACCTGGCAGCAGAGAAAATTACTAAGGAGAAATAAACAAAAGCTATCTTGCTTCGACCTGCTAATGTAAGCATGCAGTTTAAATTCATGTTTAAAGGTCGACCCTTGAAAAGAGGTCTCGATCTCAGTGGGTTCTCATTTGGTGAAATAAAGTGTAATCAAAATTATAAATAAATAAATAAATATATTGGTGTTATTGTGCTCTTATACTCCTGTTTTAGGACACATATTTTGCAAAATTGACTTTTTGTTGAGCTTTCAGTCATGTTTTGACATTGTTCTTTCGTCACAAACACTTGGAGTTGTATAAGGTTCATTCACACGAGTTTGATCCTGATTTGAAATTCTTCTCCTTTCTGAGAGTCACAAACATCCCCGATCTGTGATGTCACAGATTAAGCCCTGAGGTCTCTTGTGTTCCTCGTCTGCCTGGAGGAACTCTCTCTACACTAGATGAACTGTTCCTCGTCTGCCTGGAGGAACTCTCTCTACACTAGATGAACTGTTCCTCGTCTGCCTGGGGGAACTCTCAATCAATCATCAATCGATCATTTGTAATCAAAATTATAAATAAATAAATAAATATATTGGTGATTTGATTTGAGATGCATGAGTTGGTGATTGTGTTTATGGCCTTAAAAACAGCACTAAATCTGGGACACAACAGAAACCGAGTGTTTTTGTGAGGCTTTTGATGAGGGAACAGTCTTATAACATGGTTAAAAGCTCAAATAAGTACATCTTGCAGAATCTGTGTCTTTTAAAACAGTCAGACACCATTAGTTGGCAGCTCCACTTGACCTACAGCTGAGGAGGGGCCCTTTAGAACCACAGAGTCCTCCACACAACGGGACGTAACCACAAGACAAACTGAGAGGACGTCAAGTTGTTATAAAGAAGAAATAAAGTCCCATCTGCACTTCAGCTTAATGTTTAGCTTGTGAGAACTTCAATATTAAAATGAAAAACAAAAAGCTTCCCTTCTCTTATCCCTCCGTGTCTGGCGTGCACCTATTGCTCAGAGGAGATTAACAAATGCTCTCTAAATTGGCCGTTGCTTCTGTAATGTCCCTCCTCATTTCCATAGCAGTCTGGGTTGATGGCCCGGTGTGGCTCGGTTTGTGTAAATGGATTTGCACATTCCGTCAGTGTTCAGCATCACCATCTGGAGCTGTGTGCAAACGTGTCGACAAAGTGGAAGTACTTTAGATTTATCCCTGCGCTGTAGGAGATAAAGCAGGTGTGAGTGAAGCCTGTTGTGTTCCAATCAAAGATCCACTTTCTGTTGTGTTCCACGCACACAGCCATTATGTCTACACTTTAATTTTGTCCTTTACACTGATCTACAAGTTGACCGCTTGAACAAAAATACACTTCCTTGAAGCATAAATAGTTGTGCATAAATGTTTTGTCGGCTCATTATAATCATAATAATTAACTCTAGTCCAGTCACAAGCGACCCCTAATGGGAACAAGCGGTAAAAAATGAAGATGATAAAATAAAAATGGGTTTTATATTTGACCAGTGGGCATGCCGCACATTTGTATATGCTATGTAGGCATGTACATCAGTTAAGCTCCTATTTTATTCATTAAAACAAACAAACAAAGCTATGAAAAGAAAAACATCCCATAATAGTGGCTGGTGACAGAAAGGGCATCTGGCCTAAAAACCTGCCAAATCATAGCAAAAAAATCTCTTCTCCTATGCACCTTATTCTGCCCCACCCACTTTTGCCTCTTTTTATGTTTATGATCCACACTCTTGTAGTAAAGGGACTCCTGTTTGACGCTAACGGTGTTCGAACAAAAAGTCTCTCGCTAAAACATTATATAAAGTAGATTGGTTTGTATAAAATGTTTAATGAACATGTGCAAAAACAAGTCACACTGATTTCCTGGGGCCTGAAAACAGCTTTTATTCCGTTTTTTTCTGTTGAGCTCGTCTGCCCCGTGTGAACTACAACGGAAAAAGATGGCGGCGCGTACGGCATCTTCAGGAATAAAGTGAATATATCTACTCTAACTGTCACCATTGGTCCATAAGTGTCAGTGCTGTCACACCATTGGTCCATAAGTGTCCGTGCTGTCACACCATTGGTCCATAAGTGTCAGTGCTGTCACACCATTGGTCCATAAGTGTCAGTGCTGTCACACCATTGGTCCATAAGTGTCAGTGCTGTCACACCATTGGTCCATAAGTGTCAGTGCTGTCACACCATTGGTCCATAAGTGTCAGTGCTGTCACACCATTGGTCCATAAGTGTCAGTGCTGTCACACCATTGGTCCATACGTGTCAGTGCTGTCACACCATTGGTCCATAAGTGTTCCACATGGAGTTGTTGGTCCCATAATGCTTTGCCCAGGTCCCCGTGCTCCTGGTGTGTCCTGTGACTGCACGAGTGTTTACAAGCTTCCTGTTCTGTGCTGTTGATGGGCTGAGCAGTGGTTTACAGAGCGGGCCCCCGGTGTTAAGGAGGTGACCCGTTGAGTTCAGGCAGCAGTAGCCTTTACAGATTGGGCCCCATAATGTTACAATGGCTCCGAAGGCTCCTGGTCTGGTGCCAGTCTGCTCAAAGTGGTCAAAAGTGCTCCATTTTGAAGTTTCCTCTTTGTATACGGATACTTTTATGTGGAAACAAAGTAAATGTAGGCCTGCAATCTATACACGATACAAACGATTTCTTGTATGTTTTTTGGAGGTGGCACATCACTGCAGAATTCCATGGATATAGAAACTCACAACCATTCTTCTGAACATGAGTTTTATGCCATAAAACAGCACCAAGAACTAGTCCCTATAATCCGGTCCAGTCTGACGTCAGAGGAGCCTCCCGTCCCCCTCACATTCACACACAGACAGTTACTAAAAGTGGGTCTAACTGACTACAATATTTAAATAATCATCAAGTTGGGAATCCAAAAGTCTTGTTTTTCCTTCATCACACTTCTTGTGAGCTCTGAACATAAAACTGTCTTGCACAAAAAGCTCAAAGAAACAAAGAATTTAGCAATAAAACATAATTATTCAGTTTTTATCAAACAAGGATTGTATTTCTGGAACGTTCTAGTTAACTCTCTTTGCATCAAAACTGTTGCATAATTCTAAAAATTAACGCAGTGGCTAGCACATATGCCTGCTGTGTGGGGGAGCTCTTGTCCCTGTTTCACGCTGCTCTGTCCTGTCGATGAAGGTCAAAACATCCTTGGAAGAAAGAAAGAAAATGAATTCCCTGAGAAGTAGCTAAAAAAGGGTCACCAAATTTAAGTCAAAATCTGTGTCTGTCTCCATGTTAAAGCCACAGTATGTAACTTTCTGGATGGTGAATCACTGCAGAATTCCACAGAAATAGAAAATGTAAAACTGAACATGAGTTTTATGCTTACTCTGTGTGAAGGTGCATCACATGGGACTGGAATGAATTACCAGGAGCTGAAAAAGGTTCCTACTGTGCTGCTATAGAAAGAGGAACATTTGCATACAAACAAGCAGGAAGAGGACACATGGTTTACAACCTTTTTATGTGCAATAAAATCGTCCAAAACGGAAAAAAAGCTTTTGTTTCAGTCTATATTTTTTGGCAAAAAAGTTGGAGCTTAAGAGCACCTATGACTTTCTGGTCTGTGACGAACACTTGGCCGACTGAACCTGTTGTTGAGTGGGAATAATACAAGAACCAATGAAACAAATCTACTCTCACATTCTGCAGTGAAATGATTAAAACCCTCACTGATGTCTACAGTCGGACATGTTTTTTTATAATCCATCTGACCTCCTGTGTCCTGTCACAACCCTCCTCAGATCTGCTCCGTGTCCCGTCTAAACCTCTGTTTAATATGGATGAACCAGCGAGTGTGTGGAGTCGTATTTAAAGTGTGAGGGTTAAAAAAAAAAGAGTGGATGGGAGAAGAGAGAGCGAGAAGAGGAGATGGAAGGAAGACGTAGATAAGAGAATGATGAACACTTCACACATTTCTATCGCGATTCCTGGAGCCAGAAGAGAGCCAGACCGCAGAAGAAGTTAGACCTCTCGTGGCGTCTTCTGGATGGCTTCAGAGTTGGAGTACAGTTCACTTCAGGGGCTGGAGACGTGCTCGGGCCGTACCAACGTGAACCAAAGTCGGAACGTGGCTTTTGTGAATGCAATGGGCCTTTGTGGGCTTCCTCACCAGCCAAATCTAGCACTATCCGCCATTCTCTGACTGTAAAAGGAGTCCAAAGTCAGTCTAGAATGGAACCAACCACCCAATATCAGTGGGTGGTTGGTTCCATTCTGGGTCATGAGTTAAGTTTGCCACATTTGTCATTTTATAGTTGTCTGAGACTGCAGTTGCTTGTTCAGTTAAGATCCGTTTTTAGAGTAGCCACCTTGCCATTCTGTTGTAGTTTTTTGTGTATTTTAGGCATTAAGTCTATGTGTAATAGTGCGTAATATACTGTAGTTAACAACATCCAAACTGTAAATGGTCCGGGCCCTGGACAAGTGTCAAAATCCAATGTGGCCCTTCAGTCAAAATGTTTGCCCAGACCTGGTTTAAAAAGACAAATATTATGCAAAATTGTACTTTTTTGAGCTTTTAACCATGCTTTAACATTGTTCCCTCATCAAAAATTCACTTGGAGTTGCATTGAGTTTCATCCATGCGAATTTGATCCCATCCTCGTCTGAATTCTTTCGATGTGTGACGTGGCTCCGAGAATCTTCTTTTCTGTTGTAAAAGCCTATGGCCAGGCTCGTTCTGAGCATTTCTGCCTCTAAACACGATCATTACAGCTGCGTCACCGCTCAGGATGCTCAAAACATTGTGTATATACATATCTGTGTAATTGCGTCTGCAGCCAGTAGATGGAGCCATAGCTAAGTTTATCTGGCATCTCTCAAGGCTGTAATAAAGTATTGTTCTTTAAAAAAAAAAAATAAATAAATAAATAAAAACTAGTGGTGGGCATAGATTAATTTTTTTAATCTAGATTAATCTCACTGTAATCTTGGAATTAATCTAGATTAATCTAGATTAAAATGGCTCATTTGAATTCTGACGAAGACATTCAGAATATGTGTGCTACCCAAATAATGACTAAAAGTAAGTCTTTGAGAACGGGTTTCTCAAGCCAGGTGGCGCATTAGACCAGGGGCTCATCACATCAGTGCTTGGCCCGGCATTAGCTAAGGGATGCTTTGCGTTTAGGTGGTACTTGAGACTGGAAGAACTCCTACAGTAAACTAATTCCACATTGCACAAGGTGCAAACAACCTTAGTCTTGTCGAGATTTCCATTGGGAAGCTTCTTAAAAATAAATTTTCTAGTCAGTGTTTCTCTGTGAGCTGCACTGTCCTCCTCTCTGATCACAGCCCCTCGGCTATAATTTGGTTTAGGTAGAATTAATAATCAAAAATGGATATCATCATTAAGTTGTGTTCAAATCAGAGTCATGGTGTTTTTTCCCTCCAAAGCTTTCAGTTTTCTGATGCATTTTAATATAAAGATTGACTCTTATCCAGCAACACTTCTGTGCAATATTCATTTAATTCTGTATTAATTTAATTCTGTGCTTAAATTTCCCCTGGAAGCCTCTGGACAAAGTAACCTGTGTGTCATGTTTAGATCATAAGCCCATGTTTCAAATAGGCCTAATGATAATTTACAGTTAATTCTTGAAGGATGTCATTGATTAGACTTTACTGTAGCTCTGACACAAGAAGACAGTCTTCAAAGCCTAAATAAACTTTCCGTCAGTGGCCATTCATTTTCATTCTTCCAGTTTTCGCTTGGGATTATTCTGTGCATAAAGCACCTAACGCCTCGTTACGCACGCGGCTAATTTACAGATCAATACACGCGAAAACTGTGCAAAGCGCTAAACTTTGTAGATGCGCTGTGGCGTTTGCTCTGATTGGTTCATGATTCTTCACTGGTGCTGAAGACACAGGAGTCTGTGTGTGTCTGTGCCGCGCTGCTCACGGCGCTCACACCGCTGCCGCGTAATGACGCGTAATGACGCGCGGAGACAAGTCAGATCCAAAATGAATGAACTCAAATCAAGTTTGTCATCGTGAGTTCAGGGTTGGACTGATTAAATCTCCAAAAGTGCACAGCCTGACCCTGGATTAAGTTTGTGTCTAATGTGATGGTTTGACTCCAGAGGTAATGACTTTAGTGGGACTACTTTTCCGTGCGTCAGGTGGAGGAGCTCGTTTACGTGCCTGCTGGTACAGCGTGCTACCACCAAATGTTTTAGGTGTCTGCAGTAACGGGCCGGAATACGTTACTTTCAGTCACGATGGGGAGCGCAAATCTTCGCGGTAATTTGCGCTATTCTAGACGCAATAGTTCGTCAGCTGTTCTCAAAACTACGAAAAATACGAGGCGGGTTGGTCCAGAAGAAAGACTAGTTAAAAGCGTATGGGATTTTTAGTTCCGAGCCTTTGATTTGGCGCTATGTGTGTGTAGCTCGCGTCTCTCGCTCTCTTCCTCTCTCTCTTTCTCTCGTGCGCGACAAAGATTTTCTCTGCGCGATGCCTGGGAGCTGTGCGCAATTGCGCACGCGCGCAGTTTAGAGGGAACAGTGCTCCCAACCCAACTTTGAGAATAGATTAACGGCGATATTTTTTTTATCGCCCGATAAGAGTCTCACGTTAACGCAGCACGTTAACGCCGTTAACGGCCCACCACTAATAAAAACATATATTAATGCATAATAGTTGTCCTTTAAAGTGCGTATGACAGGTTTTCATGATTTTCTAATTTTGACTTTATTTGGTGTATTAATACCAGTTGTACAAATACATTTTAGTTTTACACCAATCAAGCAGCCATTTGTGGAGAAAAGTTGATAAATATGTTGAAAATAACAGGAAGTAAACAAACTGATGACATCACACTGGGGAGACAAAGGTTATGCATAATTTACACAAAAGAAACAACTTTTTTTGATCCTTTAAACATTGATTCAACGAAATAAAGGCTTTCACATCTATTTTTATTCATAAAATAAAAATATCTTTAACATTAAATGACTTTTGGCCCCGTGTACAGGATGGTTGCTATGGTAATTTCCTAGTGTGACGTCATCATTTACAACCAGGAAGTAAAACGAAAAAACGAAAAAATTGCTAAACCGTGATAAAATTTGTAAAGTACTTTGACAAAATTTTAAATATATTTAACTTAACTGCATTTTTGTTAAATGAGTGGTCCAACCTGTCATAGGCCCTTTAATGTCCAATTCTTGTATGGATGAGTAGATCTGGTTCAGTGGTCATAATCACATAGATGTTACAGTGCTTTGTGGATGGCAAGTCAGAAGTTACCACACGTGCAGCCTTTTTCTGAACTCTTTCCAGTTTGTCCTTTGCTGGTTAAGGATCCCAGACGGCAGCACAATATTCTGACAAAATGGCAAATCAATCTTGATGGCCTCTTCAGAGAGGCAGAGCAAACATACAACCTCAGAGACCAAACCGCTGTTCTAACTTTAGTCAAGGACAAACGCTCAGAGCAGCTAACAGGAATAACTCACCTGTTTAACCCAGTGAGCTAAATGAGACAAAGCTCTAATGGTGACAATAGTTGTGTTTAACATTGGCCTTGGCAGGGACATTTCGGTCATTTCAGCACCTCCATCTGTGTTTAATCCTTCCAAACACACGAGAAAGGCTAACTCTCTGATTACCCGACATACTGTTATAAGAATGCAGGAAACGATGACTCAATACATGACATAGAGGTTATTACTGAAGATGTAATTGCATGTTTTATGGACCTTAAACATTATTTGGCTATGAGAAAAGATTGTCAATAATTACTGGTCTCTTCACCTGTTTTTAGTCAAATCTGTTTTGAACACGTTTAGAAATCACCAAACGACTTCCTTACAGGATTTTATGAAGCACTTATGGAGTATAACGTGACATTTTGCAAAGCGTGCGCTGTGCCTGAGCAGGTCACAGCTCCACAGAGCGCACGTCGTTTGGTGTTACTTCAATTTAAAGGGAACATGTTCTGCTACAGTGACTTTTGTGAGCCTTTAAAGGAAATAAATGTTAGGAAAAAATATATTACATGTAGTGTTTTCATGTAGAATATAAGGCATCTTCTGTGTAAAAATGGCCAAAAATAAACATATTTTGTACATTTAAATCTGAAAAATGGACGGAACCAGGTTTAAATTTCTTGGTTCATTTTGTACACACATTAGTTACAAAACAAATTACAGGTTTTGGATTTCTTATTTAGTTTTTAAGTAAACTAGATTGGACTGAAAATTGTACAAAAATGTCTTATTCGCCAATAAAAATTAAAAAATCAGTTTTAAAATTAGATATCAAAAAATACTTCTGTTTAATCAAAATCTTGTTGAGTCCAGATTGTCGATCTACTTTAAGGCTGATCTTTATGTCCCGAGGGAGAAAAATGCATTTTAAGAAAACGGCCTTTGAAGTTACAATGTCCCATGAAATCTATGGATGAAGTGGATTCAATGGAAGAATCAAACATATTTAGGAGCAGATTGGACAAGTTTGTTGTTTCCACATGAAAGTTGATGTGTTGAGAGAGCAAACTGACCAAAAAAAACCAAAGAATTTAAAAAAAGGAGTTTTTCCTGTAGTGTCTCGCCTTAAAACCATGGACCTGGCGACACTGACAGCGCAGCGTGCAGAAGGTCAAAGCTCTTCGTGAATATAAAACACGCTTTGTGTTCTGGTTCTCAAGCCCATTGTCCTGTCAGACATCAGAATGAGCTTTTCAGTTTGAGTTGCCAGGTAAGAACACGTTAATCCTATACATTTTACATCTGAGGACTGTCAAATGTACTCTTTGGACCAATCTCATTCTAACAATTCCAATTATCAACACAACCTAGAGCGCAGCCTAAAGTTACTGCGCTATATTTAAAAGAGTAATTAGGCCTCCCTCAAGTGTATGTTCTCAGGCCAGCACTTTAAACATCCTCACCCAGCGTGGAGTGTCTTTATGGAGCCCGGCCTGGACACTTTTCCACTGGACGATTACATAATGACCGCAGTGAAGAGGCTAATCACCGCGCTGTGTTGTGACACCCTCAAATTAGCCTAACGAGTGGTGTCGGCGCGTCTCCGGCTTACATAAGGAGAGAGGGGGTCTGGGGGAGGACGGAGTGGCACAGATGGTTACTATGACAACTGCGAAACATAACCTTGGATGATGGGCAGGTAATTGCAGGGTTTACACTAAAAGTATTCTATTAAAAGAGGTTTTTGTCTCTGTGCTCCTTTTCAGTCGGGTAACGAGAGAATGTTCTGAAACACTTTATGATAATAACACTTTAAGGAGCATGAATAAAACATGAGCAGAGACTTAATGCACAATGAACAAATAGTTTATCAAGAATGATTCAGCCATAAAAGGAGGATTATTAGGATTAGGAGTATTAATTAAGCAGTAATTAAACCTGAATATATCTTACTAAACTATTTGTTCATTAAGAGTTGGGTCTTTGTTTGTGCTTTATTAAGGCTAATAAAAGTGTTAGTATAGGTATAGTTAGAGGAAACAGACACACATATCTATCCTAAAATAAGTTTGCAGAAAAAGAGGGTGCAGAAATGACAAAAAAAGTAGAAAAAAAAATAAAATAACCCACGTTGATGGTCTCTGGTTCAGCATTATCTTTTGGTTGTGGGTTGAAGCTAAAAAGAGTCATGAAATGGAAAAGGAAATAATGAAGAGTAAACAAAGTAAATAAATAGATATGTGAGATGTAAATGGGAAAAACAACGGTGCAATCTGCCATCATTATTTTTGACAGAAAGCTCACGGCAGACAAACAATCATTACGTAATACGGAAAAATAAAAACACAAGTGAACTTATGGTGATAATATATGATATTTTGTTTTAAACATTTTTGGATTAATTAATGCTGGTCGCTTTACAATTCCATGCATAATTCTGTTTCCCTGCGCCTGAGCCCATCAGACCTTGAAGCTAAGCAGGGCAGGGCCTGGTCAGTACTTGGATGGGAGACCACTGGAACACCAGGGGCCACAGGGGGGCGCTGCAGGAAATGTTGTTGTGTTCTTAGGCAAGGCACTTCACCCACATTGTCTGGTACAAAAGTAGTGTGTGCATGGCTGTCGCTTCTGTCTGTCGGCCCCAGGGCAGCTGTGGCTACATAAGTGGCTTACCATCATCGAAGGTGGAGTGAAAGAATAATGGCAACAGTGTGGTGCTTTGAGCGACTTCGACAAGTCTGTAAAGTGCATCACAAGAGTAAGGCATCATTATGATTATTACTATTGTAGCCACAGCTGCCCTTGGACAGACTAAAGTGAGGCTGTCAATCTGTGCCATCGGCCCTCCCACCATCACCAGCCACTCTAACTACATTATTACACGGTAAGGTGACGTTTCTTATGCACAGGCCTCTGTTTTCATCATGTAAGTGTCACTGGAGGTCCAGGTTTATAAAACATGTGTACGTTCAAAATGAGGTCAAACGTAATGTACTCGATGTTCCACGTGTTTGGGATTTATAAAAAGACAAGTTGACGTGGTATTGTACGGCTGGGTCTGAAACGCTGCACCATATGTACAGAGACGAGAGACGAGTCAGAATCTGCACTGACAGACAAGGAGCCAGTTTGAGGAAGTTTGTCTACTGTGCATTAGATCACATTTATATCCTGCTTGTGTAGGGAATTACAAGGGGCTTTAATATAATGTAATTGTAACTGTCTTTGGGCATGTGCACGAGCTGCTGGCAGATGGACGCTGGACAGAAAGTTTATCTAAAGCAAGTGTTTAGCTGTCAAAAGCGCTCACACACAGTCACCCGCGACCCCTAACGGGAACAAGTGGTAGAAATAAATATCAAATATTATAACGTAGTTTGTAATATAGTTTGGTGAGGAATTACTATTTTCTGTTTCTTGTTACTTATTTTTGTATTTGTACATTGCTCACTGAAGAACCTGAAGTCAAAGATTGTAGGATATTCACTTTGGATTTGGTTTGAACTCTGTTTGAGATAAAACCTTTTCCCATCCTGTCTTATCTGGTCCACATTCGCAGGTTGTCCCTCTCTGCAGTGATCCCAGAGTGTGAGAGTGTGAGTGTGAGGGGGAGCAGGGGGAAAAGTTGATGTAAGTGGCCCCAACAGGAAGCCCTCCTCTGGGTGTGAGTCTGGGAGAGCTGCCTCTGGGTGTGTGACAGCACTGTTATTTCTGCTCCTTTTACTGTCCACAGCAGCAGCACCAGCAGCAGCAGCAGGAGAAGCAACAGCAACAGCAGAAGCAGCAGGAGAAGCAACAGCAGCAGAAGTAGAAGCAGCAGTAGCCGTCTGGGAATGAGTGGCGCTGCAGGGACTCCGACTATGGTGCATGGCAAATGTTCTTGTTCTTCTTATTATTTTATTGTTTCGTTGTGTGTTACCTGTGAGAAATAATGATGATAGTTTAACAACAGTTAAGTGGAGTTAAGTTAAACATTACAGAAGTAGTGCTGCGTTCTAAAAAGGAGTCCCTCTGTGATGTCATCAGTACACTAAATTCCTGCCAAAATGCAATGACAACACAAACACAATTCATTAAAAACAAAGAAAGAGTTATGTTAAGTATTTTCAATGGAGCCTGTGCACAGAAATGTTTGCTAAGATAACTGTCTCTCAAAGTGTATGCTAACATTTATTAAAAAGTAAAATATAAAATAAACAACTCATTAATTAATTGTTCTTTAACATGTTTGAGAGACATCCACCACAACTCATTGTTCACTGCCTGATCGAAGTCATTTTAGACTCACTTAGCCAAAATCCCATAGAGGTAGAATTAGACAGGAAGTACAGACGCTAACACTGAGCCAACCATGGATGTATTAAATGAACTGGATAAGGTACGCCCCCTCTGTCTGTGGTCCCAGATTGATTTGTGGCCGTGCGAGGTACTGCAGCCTCTTGGAACCAGCCTTTTTCTAAAATTGCACATTATCATCACAGACAGGACTGAATTATTATCGGTATTTAAATAAAATAGAAGGAAATGTTCTTTTCTACCATTTCTAAAATCACCGAAATTACCGTTTTTATATGAAGTGGGGGATTGTCGTCACGTCGTGCCCTAAAGCAAAGATGGCAGCCTCCGTATCAGGAAGTAAAGCAAAGATGGCAGCCTCCGTATCAGGAAGTAAAGCAAAGATGGCAGCCTCCGTATCAGGAAGTAAAACAAAGATGGCAGCCTCTGTATCAGGAAGTAAAACAAAGATGGCAGCCTCCGTATCAGGAAGTAAAACAAAGATGTCAGCCTCCATATCAGGAAGTAAAACAAAGATGTCAGCCTCCATATCAGGAAGTAAAACAAAGATGTCAGCCTCCATATCAGGAAGTAAAACAAAGATGTCAGCCTCCGTATCAGGAAGTAAAACAAAGATGTCAGCCTCCGTATCAGGAAGTAAAACAAAGATGTCAGCCTCCGTATCAGGAAGTAAAACAAAGATGTCAGCCTCCGTATCAGGAAGTAAAACAAAGATGTCAGCCTCCGTATCAGGAAGTAAAACAAAGATGTCAGCCTCCGTATCAGGAAGTAAATGCGGAAGTAAGAAACTTTTTTGGGGTCATGCGCCAATGAGCACTCTCCCTAGGGATAAACAGGGCGGCCATTTTGGATTCATCTTCCAGGTTTTATTATAGTTCTAACGAGCCAACCCATGGATCTGTTAAGCTTGCCAGGGGTTGTTGTGCAGAGAGGGCTAAATCAGACGAGCTTTGACCCTTGTATACTGTGTGGTTGCTAGGTAACAGTTGTGGAATTACCTCTACCTATTTCTCACCTGCCCTTTAAAGTCTACATGACAAGTTAGACAATGCATTTTACTGAAACGTAGTGAACATGATTATATTTAAGATTTTACTAAACATTTTTCCTGTTTGTCCCCAGTTTGACAGTTTTTGTAAAGTTTATCATTTCACTTCCTGGTTGGACATGGGCAGCAATGGGCATGGGTAGAGGTAATTCCACAGCTGTTACCTAGCAACCATTTTGAAAACAAGGGTCAAAATCTGCATAAATTACACAATAGTTATGATTTGACAAATATTGATACCTGATAACAATTCTATTTTGTTGAATCATTGTTTAAACTGTCAGAAATGTGTCATTTTTGTGTAAATCTCTTTGTATTTTCAATGGAACGTCGCCTTTTGATGACATCACAGAGGGATTCTGATTTAGAACTCAGCTCTTTAGAACTTCCTGTCATTTTCAACTTTTGTTTTTCAAAATTTTCTTGACAAACTGCAACTGATGTAAAACTATTTACCACAGACTCTATCCACCAAACTAAGTCATCATTATAAAACATGAGAATCTGTCATATGCAGTATAAGCACATTGATCCTTTAACAAAGGTCTCAGTGCAGGACTGGTCAGGTAGGGTCAGCAGGAAAGAAACAGCCCTCAGGACAAAAGCCAGTGTCCAGGGGGCACCAGGTGAAGTCTGGAGACAGGTAAAGAAAGTAAAAAAATAACAGAGGACTGAAAAGTATCACAGATTTCTACAGAATCCATGACAAGCCTCTCTTTTCCCACGTGTCACAGAAATAAACAAACCATAAACCAGTAAAGGGGTTTTCAATAACGCAAAGACCTACAGCGCAATTATTTTCAGGTCAAAGGTCTAATTAAAACTGCAGACTTAGAGGCGTGTACTAAAACTGCACCTAACAAGAGCACACATGACACGTTCTACCTCATATTTTGTCTAGTTACATTTCGAGAAAATTGCTTTTATGGTTTGGGGAAAAAAAACAATTTCCCGTGTCTTTATTTTGTTTTTGTTTTCCACAGACAGCACACATATGTCACACGGCTATACTTTTCTGAATGTGGTCCAATTACCGCGGCTGGTTCCCCCTCTCTCTGACACCGTGTTTTTCCTACATGCTGCTCCTGGATGTTAAAGTAAATGAGCCCGCAGAAGTGTTTGTGTGTGAGAGAGAGAATGAGGCCCCTGGGAGCCGGCAGGAGCAGCGCGGGGCCCGTGTTAGCTTGTTACCGCTGCCTCAAAAATAAGCGTTATACAGCCCAGCGCTAAACGGCACCCTCGGAGTAATGCACCGTGTAAGAACAGCAGAAGACTGGTACTAAGAGCATAAGACTGGATTTCTTTGTCGTTCAGCTGCGTCAGCCAATCACAGCCTGCTGCCTCTGCCTCTCAGCCAATCACAGCCTCTGCTTCTCAGCTAATCACCACTGTTTGTTGTTGTGTCTGCCTTTTAAGCACGAGTATCTGGGTAGCTATTGTTAAAGGAGACTTATTATGCAAAATGGACTTTTAAGAGCTTTTAACCATGTTTTCCCTTCATTTATGTACTCAAAGTGTTTGAACGTGGACCGGCCTCCTGCTGGTGTCAGAGTCAGGACTAAACATGGACCGGCCTCCTGCTGGTGCCAGAGTCAGGACTAAACATGGACCGGCCTCCTGCTGGTGCCAGAGTCAGGTCTAAACATGGACCGGCCTCCTGCTGGTGCCAGAGTCAGGACTAAACATGGACCGGCCTCCTGCTGGTGCCAGAGTCAGGACTAAACATGGACCGGCCTCCTGCTGGTGCCAGAGTCAGGACTAAACATGGACCGGCCTCCTGCTGGTGCCAGAGTCAGGTCTAAACATGGACCGGCCTCCTGCTGGTGCCAGAGTCAGGACTAAACATGGACCGGCCTCCTGCTGGTGCCAGAGTCAGGACTAAACATGGACCGGCCTCCTGCTGGTGCCAGAGTCAGGACTAAACATGGACCGGCCTCCTGCTGGTGCCAGAGTCAGGACTAAACATGGCCCGGCCTCCTGCTGGTGCCAGAGTCAGGACTAAACATGGCCCGGCCTCCTGCTGGTGCCAGAGTCAGGACTAAACATGGACCGGCCTCCTGCTGGTGTCAGAGTCAGTTGTGTTTAGCTGTGCATACGACTGACAGATTTGAATGCATCTTTTCACACTCTGTAAAACACTTTGAATTCATTTGTGTACAAATTGTGCTCTACAAATAAACTTGCCTTGCCATTTAAACATTCCAAATTATAAAATAATGATACAAGGATGTCATAGATACTGTATAACTAAAGATATAGTAGAACTAAAAATAAAAGCATAATATAACATGGCGGCATTAGAGGTCAAAATAAGGTTTATTGGTAAACAAGGCATTAGCGTGTCATATAAATGCTACTAATATATTACTAACGCTTGTAAATGCTTTATAAATGGTTAGCTAGTGTCACTAGTGGTTGAGTGGATAGCACATATGCCTGCCGTGTGAGTTCCAACCTGGCTCTCGACAATTTGCTCTGTCCTGTCCAATAAAGAGCAGTGCTGCCTTCAGGGGGAATAAATGAAAAGGTTTAGGGTTAGGCAAATCCATCCCCAATGTGTTTGTGAACATTGTCTTGTAGCTGGAGTGCGTTGACACGTCCACATCACATCGGGGTGCCCGTGCCGCTGTGAGTGATGAGGTCTGTGCTAATAAGCTGTCAGAGCGCTGTCACAACACGACAACACAGACCGTGTTCCACAGCTTCAGAGCGTCTGATGTACCAGGCACAGCACACCTCGTAATGATGAGGCTGCACTCGCACAGATACCTGACATGTTAAAGGGCCTGAACCGTGAGACAGGAGCATATTTTTGTTTGAACCGTTGAAGCCCCGCCCACATAGTCCTTTCGTTTCCTCAGTATTGTACCATGACTCAGAAACGACTGTCTTCCATAAAGTTCCTCTAATGCTCTTTACAATGAGCTTTTAGCACTTTTAAAACTGCAACATGAAGAGAATCACATGTCTGGGAGAGTGTCAAGCAGTTATTCTCCCATGATTCATAATGTACAATGTACCTGATTGGCTGAAAAGAGGTGACCCTGGCAAACGCTTCTGCACTAGTTTAATCCTAACAAAGTGCGTTTACAATACATTACAAACCCAAAGTCTTTCCATGAAGTTGCTTCTATCAAACAACGTGTAATGTATAGAGAATTTATCTTAACTAGAGTAAATAAAAATCAGGTACAGACCCTTTAAAGTTGTAGAAATGTGCCCTTGTTATGCTTTTTTTTAGCTTTTAACCCTGTTCTAACAATGTCCTCTCATTAAAAACACACCTAGAGTTGCATTTAGCTTCATTCACACTGGTTTGAGGCATCCTATTTACAAAGCTCATCATCTCTGCTCCTTCCCCTCACAAAAACACTTGGTTTAAAATTTCCCAGATTTGTGACATCAAAGGTAGAGATCTGTTTTTGATTCCATAAATCCCCAGACTCGCCTCAAGTCAGGTTAATTAAAACTGCATGCGAACACTGTGGCACATTAGTGCAGCGGTTCTCGATCACAGCAAGAAGGTCCTGGGTGGACTCCCGGACAGGATGGGGCCTTTCTGTGTGGAGTTTGCATTCTCTGCCTGTGTCTGGGTAGGTTTCCTATGGGTGCTCTGGTTTCCCCTATAGCACTGAAAACATGTACAGTAGTATGTGGGGTAAAAGGGAGTGTGTTGGAGAATGAAAACAGATGGAAATTAACCCAAGGCTACAACATCATCATCATCATCATCCTGTATGTTCATTAACACAGTGGGTCACGACCCCCAAAATAACAACATTTGACATTCATGACCCCCAAACACAAATAAACAGGCGACCCGCGGTGCAATAAAGCAGCCTTATGTCTAATGTTTGATTATATTTTAAGAATATGGACCTAGATCCTTGAACTCCAATAGGCCGACCTATTCCACACTCCATGACTTTGAATCTGGCCCACAAACTGTAAGAAATACAGTGCATACAGTATTTTCTTCATTTCAACCTTGTAATCTTCCAATGAATCCCTCGTGTTTACCACCAGGACATTAAGAGTCAGAGACTGACTGACAGGTGTTCATGTTGGACAGTGTGGCACACATTACAAGCCACATTTCACATTAATTGTCTCTACAAATCGGTGCCCCTTCTGTCATTAAAAAGTATGCTGAAAATCAAAATGTATACAGTTCAGTTCTGCTGTGGCGTTTGATTTAATCCACACAGTTGTTTTACTCTGGGTTTAACTATTTGTTCGATGAAATTACAAAGTATTCATTCATAATTCCTTTATTTGTTAGTAACATAGTAGTTTTACACTTACACTACACATCCATTTAGAAATGTTGGTGAAAGCAGTTTTTGGCAAATAAAACACCGTCTACAGACAAATGTTTTGTGGACCCCAATGTTAAAGTTTGGAAATGCCCCTGGGGAAATTCTATTGGGGACCCCTAACCGAGATAAATAACTCTGACAGGAGTGTACTTTTACCACTTTGAAGCATTTGAAGGGTGTTACGCCTTGTTTAAGCCTGTAGTATCATTTTTAAATTTGTCCCCATATCATCTTGGGACCCCAGAGATGATTTCACGACCCCCAGGTTGAGAACCACTGTATTAACATACACTGTCTCCACCTAATAAATCATACAATAGCATGTTGTTAGTTTTTGTTTATTTCCCCCATGGTAATTCCCTCTGCTGCCAGTGGATGGAGTGCTGACGCCTGACTGAAAGAGAGTCGTTATTTGATTTTTTTTTTCGTTGTATGTGGTCTGGTGTGTGGAGCTCTTTAGAATTGAAAAAGAATAGCGACTGTTTCATTGAAAGTTTGGATCTTGTCCGCGCTTGTCAAATCTGTTCATATTTGTTTTGTTCTGTAAAGATTTACATTGACAAAAACGATTAAAAAAGGCTGCCTCTGACCCACCTGCGCTCTGATCTCACTTCCTAACGCCGCAGCCTTCTCTCCACACCTCCATTATCATCAGCCTCCCGTCACCGGTGTTTGTCCCAGTGTACACAAACCTCCTCATTCAAAAAAACTTTAGTATCAACATCCTCACGGCAGAGCGATGGTCCTGACCTCAGCCGAGCGGGTCGGGATGGGTGAGGGGTGTAAAAGGAGTTTATAGGGCAAAGATTCTGCTACGGTGACTTTTGGAGCTTTAAACCATGTTCTAACAATGTTCTTCATCAAAAACACACCTGGAGTTGCATTCAAGCTTTTTTAGGAATGTTTATCAGAAACTCCTCCCCCTCTGAGCGTCAAACACACGTCCTGCTGAACTTATTTTTGGACACATTTTCAGACTTCACTTATGGGAGAATCTTCTGCTGTTTTTAGTCCTTAAATCATTGCCAGACTCGTTCTGAGCATTTCTGCCTCTAAACACGATAAATGCTGCTGCAAATCCACACAATGACATCTTTTCAGCGCTAACTTCACTAGATTGTATATAGCACTGGCGCCATCTGCTGGCTGGATGCACTCAGTAAGTGTCATTTCATAGTGACTGATAACAGGTCATAGAATGAATAAGAAACTTTTTTTTTTTTTTGAACATGCAATGCAAATTTAAGGCCCTCAAGAGCAGGTTTAAAGTCTAACAGCCATATGAAAATGCAGAATATTTTTCCTTTAATTCCAGCTCTCACTTGTGTACATACATTGTTGTGTTCTTGGGAAAAAACATGAATGTGTGTGAAAGAGCTGATGCAAAGTGTTGAGGGCTGGACACAAGAGACAACTGGTGAAAATTGTTTGGGGCTTTCTACCAAGTTATAACATTATTCCCTAATCAAAAATATGTTCTGTGTAATTCATGCATGTTTGTTCAGTTCAATCTACAAAGGTGTCTTTTATACAGGGGACAGCCCATGGACTTTCATGACCTGGAAGTCTCTGCAGCACTCTACCGCTTCACTTTTTCCCCCAACCCACTTAAAGGCCCTGTACCTAATTTTGACTGTTTTGAAACGTGAAAAACAGAACGAGTTGATGTTCATCAGTCACATGTATCTCCCACTTTCCTAATGCAGTCACAGCATCCGAAATGTTCATAGCGAGAAGTTTATAATGACTGTTCTGAACTCAGAGTGTCACAGACCGTCCCGGGTAAAGCTAACAGACATTAGCATGCTAATGGTCCACTTCCTGCTTCTCTGGAAGGATAAAAGGCTCTATAAACTGATGCAGAGTAAAAGTTGTGCTCTCATTTTCACCAGAATAGATGCTTTTACATTATATCTGTGCTGGGGAAACACAGACTTTATTACAAAAAATTGTGGACATGGACTAGCTGTTTATCCCGTTTCACAACAGTAAAAATCAGGTACAGGTCCTTTATGCTAAAGACCGTCACTTTGCATTGGTGGCTATGCTAGCAAAAGTAATATTTTTGAAATGTATTTTTGCACAGTTAGGGTAAGGTTAGGGTCAGGTTTAGGAACAGAACATTTGGTTAAGTTTAAGTTGGTTTAAGGTTAGCTAACCAGGTCTCGGCAGAACTAGGTTGGAGTAAAAAAGGACGTTGCTCTCCCACATGGCCCCTCCCTTCAGGTAGTGTTGCGCCCCCTCCCCCGCAGGACAGAGCCCCTCCCCCTGCAGCACGGCAGAGAGCGCTGCACAGCTACAAACCTGGATCTATTATACTATCTGGATAGGGGATTGTTAGCTTAAACCTGTCGAGTAACCCCCAGTGGTCACTCCATTGGTACTGCAGCGAAAAAATCCTCTACAGCCCAGAAAGCATTTGTCCCATTGAGTGACTGACAGGGGCTGACAGCTTTCACAAAGGTTGGATTTTCTGGCGATTTCTATCTATTTTCCGATCATAAACGTTTTTCCGGGTCAAAATCCTTCAGTTTTCTTTTAAACAGCTTTTTATTTATCTCCACTAGCATGGCTGTTGGCTTCAGCTGGCAGCCATCTTGCTCCCTGGGGGCTGACACTAAGTTATTTACGCTAATTAACACTCATTAACTTTTTGGCTTTTTATTGAAAATGTGTCCAGACAGAAAGTGCATTTAGATGGACAGAAGACACACGTCCTTTCTTGTTTTCCAGGGACGACGTGACTCCGGGAAAAGTGCCTAGTGTTTATTTTGATGTCAGGCTTCATCTGAGAGAACGTGCTGTTTGTTTACTCCATTTTACCGAGGACTATCCAACTAATGGACAGAGTCTAAAGGAGGATTTCCTTCCGACAATGAAGAGTTTGTTGAGTAAGTTGTAACTTGTTCTGGAGAGCAGATTTGGCCGTGACTCCTCCATGAGCTGCTGCACGCAAAAGATGAGTTTAAAGTGCTCCCCTTTGTGTTTATTACCCTCATTATTACATTTATAATCCTCCAAGTGCTTGGGTTGGGCTGACGCTCTAAAGGGGGAGGGGCTTAGTGCTGGGACCAACTCCAAACCAGATCCAGACCAAGACAGAACTATGTCCAGACCAAGTTCAAACTTAGTTCAGACCTCGTCCAAACCAGGCTCAGACCAAGTCCAGACCAGCACCAAAGACCAGGCCAAGTCCAGACCAGCACCAAAGACCAGGCCAAGTCCAGACCAAAGACCAGGCTAAGTCCAGACCAAAGACCAGGCTAGGTCCAGACCAGCACCAAAGACCAGTCCAAGTCCAGACCAGCACCAAAGACCAGGCCAAGTCCAGACTAGCACCAAAGACCAGGCCAAGTCCAGACCCAGCACCAAAGACCAGGCCAAGTCCAGACCAGCACCAAAGACCAGGCCAAGTCCAGACCCAGCACCAAAGACCAGGCCAAGTCCAGACACAGCACCAAAGACCAGGCCAAGTCCAGACCAGCACCAAAGACCAGGCCAAGTCCAGACCCAGCACCAAAGACCAGGCCAAGTCCAGACCAGCACCAAAGACCAGGCCAAGTCCAGACCCAGCACCAAAGACCAGGCCAAGTCCAGACCCAGCACCAAAGACCAGGCCAAGTCCAGACCAGCACCAAAGACCAGGCCAAGTCCAGACCAGCACCAAAGACCAGGCCAAGTCCAGACCCAGCACCGAAGAAAATATTATTTCTTAGCCTCAAAATTGTATTTGAGCTTCGCGAAAACTATCATTTGTGGTTAAATATGTAACATATCTGCAGATAAATTGGAAAACTCATGTGGTCAACCTTTCTTGAAATATTTGTAAAAATTGTGTACATGTCTGCAGACATGTCTGGTACAATCTCCAATTGAAAAAAGAAATGATGGAGGTAACGCTTTATATTAAGGTTCCTTAGTAAACTATTTATAAAGCATTAATAAGCACTTGTTTATGAGCACTTACGAGGCATTTACAAGTAATTATCACATGATTATTGAAAAAAATATACAATAAGCAGCTTTTTGATGTTCTGTACATGTGGTTTATTAACAGATACATGTTTAGGGTTATTGGCTATTAACATTTATAAGGTATTTTTTGGGTTATTGGCTTAGAACCTTAATCTAAAGCGTTACCATAATGTAAAATATAATGTTAAATATGTTTAAACCGGGCTCACATGTGTCTGAGTGCTTTTCATTTGACAAAACCACATAGACTTTTCATATTTTGTGATATTCAGAGGTTAATCCTCCAGTGAAATCACATGTTCTGAATGTAGAATGTTTCTCTTTACAGTTGTTTAAAGGGTCTATTACACAAATGCTTCACAGTACATACTGTGAACATACTTTGCTCATCCATTCATGATTATCTTTACATGAGGCCATATATAATGAATTTGCTGCATCACAATAAACCAGTCGGAGCTGCTGCGGCGCTCACAGCTGACAGATGTGGTCGTGGCTGAACAACAGAACATGATTGTGGTTGGAAGGTTCAGCGGTCGTGGGCACAGAACGGCACAAGAGCTGGCACAGGCTTAATGAACAACATATCTAATAATAATAAGGGCATGTACTGCAATAATTAAAGAGGAGAGAAGAAAGCCGTCGGGTGAGGATGTGGTCAGTGGTTTGTTGCTCAAATTGTCCAACAAATAATGAAACTATGTACAGTCATTAGCCACTGTTCTGAAAGACCATAGATCTTTGAGAATTTTCACTCAAAGGCAAAAACGATGCTGTGGTGTAGTTTGAAGTAACATGCCAGCGGGGAAACTGAGCTTTGAACTTTAATCATAAAGTTTAAAAAGTGACCTGGCAAAATGTTTGGCGAAAATGAACTTTGTGCTTTCTAACCTCAAATGTGTCGACACTTTTGGTTGTTTTACTGTATGTTCCCCAAAATGTTGTTGTTATTATTATTGTTTGATAATGACATGTCAGACTAGGGCTGACACTGAGGATTATTTTAGTGGTTGAATAGCCAACAACTATTTTTTTGATTAATCACCTAGTCAAACGATCCATTTTAACCAAAATAAGGGACTGAAGGCTTCTGGATAGAGAATATTTAAAACATTTCTATTCTTTCTTGACATTTTGATGTAATAATGATCTTTTGACATGTGTTCTAGAGTCTATAGCTCAGTTAAGGATTAGTCGATTATCACTAATCGATTATTTCACATTGCCTGGAGTGTGGTGTGTGAATGGTTGTTGGTGGTGGGAGGGGCCGATGGCGCACAGTGGCAGCCTCACTTCCATCAGTCTGTCCCAGGGCAGCTGTGACTACAATAGTAGCATATCATCATCGAGTGTGGAGTGAATGAAGAATGCATGTGAAGTGTCTTTGGGTGTCATGTATAAGTCTGATGCATTATTATTGTTATAGTCAGGATTAGTGGATCACTAGTGGCAGGTCTACATTAGACAGGAGTGGTGTGTAGAGTGTCCTGTGCTCATATGAATGTTCTATCTCATTCATTTTAAAGAGACCGCATCATTTTTAAGTTTGTGGACAGCAAAGACAAATGATTGCTGTTGCACATGGCAAGGTGAGGGTTAATGATGGGAGGTTATTTGTTATTTGTAGATTTAAACTTCACATTCATTGTCTTACCCTCAAATAAAGGTCAACAATAATTCAGTTTAATCGTTTAGTCTATCATTTTGATTAATCATGACTTTATGCTGAGCAGCAGATAAGTAGCCACCAGCACACAGCACACACGTGTGTGTGTGTGTGTGTGTGTGTGTGTGTGTGTGCGTGTGTGCGTGTGTGTGCGTGCGTGTGTGTGCGTGTGTGTGTGTGTGTCTGCAGGACCTACATCGGTTCACTCCAACCGAGATACGCACTGTTCAGAATCAGAATCAGAGAAGGTTTATTGCCATTGTCAGTCATCAAAATTCACAAACTTCCTGCTGCAGCTGAGGAAAGACAAGCTGCAGTTCTACACGGCCATCATCGAGTCCATCCTCACCTCCTCCATCACCGTGTGGTCCATCCTCACCTCCTCCATCACCGTGTGGTCCATCCTCACCTCCTCCATCACCGTGTGGTCCATCCTCACCTCCTCCATCACCGTGTGGTCCATCCTCACCTCCTCCATCACCGTGTGGTCCATCCTCACCTCCTCCATCACCGTGTGGTCCATCCTCACCTCCTCCATCACCGTGTGGTCCATCCTCACCTCCTCCATCACGTGTGGTCCATCCTCACCTCCTCCATCACCGTGTGGTCCATCCTCACCTCCTCCATCACCGTGTGGTCCATCCTCACCTCCTCCATCACCGTGTGGTCCATCCTCACCTCCTCCATCACCGTGTGGTCCATCCTCACCTCCTCCATCACCGTGTGGTCCATCCTCACCTCCTCCATCACCGTGTGGTCCATCCTCACCTCCTCCATCACCGTGTGGTCCATCCTCACCTCCTCCATCACCGTGTGGTCCATCCTCACCTCCTCCATCACCGTGTGGTCCATCCTCACCTCCTCCATCACCGTGTGGTCCATCCTCACCTCCTCCATCACCGTGTGGTCCATCCTCACCTCCTCCATCACCGTGTGGTCCATCCTCACCTCCTCCATCACCGTGTGGTCCATCCTCACCTCCTCCATCACCGTGTGGTCCATCCTCACCTCCTCCATCACCGTGTGGTCCATCCTCACCTCCTCCATCACCGTGTGGTCCATCCTCACCTCCTCCATCACCGTGTGGTCCATCCTCACCTCCTCCATCACCGTGTGGTGCTGGAGCCACCACCAGGGACAAACACAGACTCTGCTGAGAAGGTGATCAATTGTCCAGGACCTGTGCGTCTCCAGGACTCTGGGACGAGCAGGTCGATCACAGCTGACCCTTCTCACCCTGGACACGGACTATTTGAGCCACTCCCCTCGAGCAGAAGGCTACGGTCCATCCGGACCAGAACCTCCCGCCACAAGAACAGCTTCTTTCCTTCTGCTGACTCATGAACACCTTAGAACACCTGCCACTTTAACAATATATTATATAAGAACTATCTATGTGCTATTTGGCTGCTGCCATGGTGACACCGTGGGTTCGACTCCTGTCCTCAACCTTTGCTGATCACAGGGGCCAAAAACAGAAAGGCCTGGATAAGTAGAATGCCACTGCCCAGCCAAAACAGCCCTGCTTTTTCTTTGTGTGTAACTTCCGTTTTGCATCAGAATTCAAAGTGCACATGATGCTTCTGCACAAACTACATCTGATCTGCTATCAATGTCTTTGACTCTTTGAACATGTTTATTTTAAGTTAAATATGAGCCTAACACAAGTGAAAATTTAATTGAATTAAACGGCCAATAAACTTGAGCAAACAGATCAGAGCAGACACACATCACACTGACTGAGTCTTAGTTAATGTGTTTGATTACGGCAGGTACTTGTGTCTTTATCTAAAACTGAATGTCATAAAACTTTCTTAACTCTCGGTTTAACTTAAACGACTGACAAACTAAGGCTCCGGCTGACAGAGCTGCACCAGGCGTTCTGTTTACAAAGACTGAAAGGGTTAACTGGAAATGCCCAAAATAGAACCAATCACAACCAATCCAGAACTCAACCTTTGAGAGTTTAGAGCAGAGCTATTCAACTTAAGGCCCAGGGGCCAAATCAGGCCCTCCAAGGGACATGATCCGGGCCTCAACCATCTTCCACAACTTACATCAAATATTTTATTTAACTCTTGTTATTTGTTTAGTATTGGATTATACTTGGTTTAGTTCTGGTTTATACCTGGTTTAGTCCTAGTTTAGATCTTGTTTAGCCCTGATTTAGTCCTGGTTTATGTCTGGTTTAGACCTGGTTTAGTCCTGATTTAGTCCTGGTTTAGTCCTTGTTTATTCTTGGTTTAGTGCTGGTTTAGACCTCGTTTAGTCCTGGTTCAATCCTGGTTCAGTCCTGGTTCAGTCCTCGTTTAGTCCTGGTTTAGTCCTGGTTCAGTCCTGGTTCAGTCCTGGTTCAGTCCTGGTTCAGTTCTGGTTCAGTCCTGGTTCAGTCCTGGTTTAGTCCTGGTTTAGTCCTGGTTCAGCCCTGGTTTAGTCCGGCCTTTCGTATTTCATTTATTTTGTATTTCAAAAGTGCTGGACAGGTTTCCGGCCCAGAGGACAAAACCATTCGATAAATCTGGCCCTCGGTGAAACAAAGTTGAATAATAGTTTCTTTGATTGGTTTAAAATAAATAACAGACAGCAGTCTCAGTGGGACCAGGGCAGACCTCAGCCCTTTCAAGTGGACAGCACTTGACCCAGACTCTTGTGACCGCTGCATTATTAATAGTGCTGAGGCTCCAGTGCCGTGGTCCTGACATGACCTCTGTCTGACCCCTGCCGCCCGGGGTCAGGGGTCAGTCTGAGAGGCAGGAGTCAGGACGGCTGCTGTCACCACCACATGATGTAGTCTTCATTCTGAGTTTAAGACGTGGTCCTGGTTTGGAAATGCAAGTGAGAGCTGTCTGAACATCACAGCGGAGTTATCATTTTGAAGTTATTATCGATAAACATTATTCTCTGACTGCATTTACTCCTTTTTATCCACCATCTCATAAAAGAGTCAAATCCACCATTCTGGCTCAGTTTGTCCAAATCTACAAATAAAAAAATAAGCCTAAGATTCTTAACACTACAGGCAAAACTCTTTTTTTTTGTTTTTTAGTCAGTTTGTTCTCTCAACATATCGACTTTCATGTGGAAACAACAAACTTGTCCAGTCTGCTCATTAAAATATTTTATTCTTCCATTGAATCCACTTCATCCATAGATTTCTCTGGGACATTGTAACTTCAGAGGCCGTTTTCTTAAAATGCATTTTTCTCCAACAAAGACATAAAGATCAGCCTTAAAGTAGATCCTACACCAAACTGTACAATCTGGACTCAACAAGATTCTGATGAAACGTACAGAAGGACTTTTTAATATCTAATTCTAAAACTGATTTAGTGAAGTTTAAAAAATGAAGCGGAATTTAAATTTTTAGTCCAATCTAGTTTCCAAAATCCTCTCTGTACATTTTTTTGTAGCTAATATGTTACAAAATGGACAAAGAAATTTAAACTCGGTTCTGTCCATTTTTCAGATTGAAATGTCCCAAATATGTGGATTTGTGGTCATTTTTACACATAAAATGCCTTTTTTCTACATGAAAACATGACATGATGAAAAACTGTCTTCCATTTCTGCAAGAAAACTACTAAACTACATTTAACATTAACATTGTCAAACATTTTGTCCTGTTCACCTGTAGTGCTTTGCCAGGTGAGGTATTCTGCCTGTTGTTGTTTTTTTTTTTTTACTTTATTACCAGTTCCTAAATCTTATTTTTAGTAATAGTGGCATCTGCTTTTGAATAGAATTGACAAAGCCCCACAAAGTCTCAGTGTGCTGTCTGCCAGTCCATTCCTCCAACTGCAGCTTTGCTCCCAATTATATTTACCCCAAAAATATCCAGACGGGATTTGAAAACTGATTTTTCATCCATTTGACTTAAAGAAACAAGGCTTTTACAGGTTCTTCCAAATAAGGAGTTCTTACCACAAAGACTTTAA
Organism: Rhinogobius similis; assembly: GCA_019453435.1. Classification (NCBI taxonomy): domain Eukaryota; kingdom Metazoa; phylum Chordata; class Actinopteri; order Gobiiformes; family Gobiidae; genus Rhinogobius; species Rhinogobius similis. The sequence goes on along the minus strand of CM033633.1, from coordinate 36,391,694 downwards.
ACAAAGCAACGCCGACCACTAAAACGCTCTGATTTAAATCTTTAGTAAGGCAGATAGATCAGAAGTATCAAGGGGAAAATATCTACATGAAATAAACATTAATAATCTGGACAGCCATTCTGCTAAATATGTCAAAATGAAGTGGGAAAGAGAAGGTTATTCTGTTTGAACAGAAAATAAGTGTACATCACAATGGAGGAACACAAAATCACATGTTTGGAGGGAGTTCTGTCGGAAGAATGTGTCTGGTTTTATATAACTCCTTGTCAAAGTGCTCACTATTCACAGGGAAACTGTGAACCATGTGTTTTGGGATTGACCTACTGCTCAGAAATATTGGACTGAGATTAACAAAGTTCTCCAGACTTCAGTTTTTGACTTCCCCATCTCACTCAATTTCAGAATTATGTATTTGGGCCTCAAAACTCCTGCCAAAGTCTCAATAAATGGATACACTTGGAATACAGAGGGACCTGTCCAAATTAAGCCATTAAACAATGCCATAAATAAAAAATAGACCTCATGAACTAATTGTGACCAGTCGAGGAGCAATGGCATGAATTAAATAAGATATCAGTATAAATGTTTTATCTTGGACCAACAACACCATCCCATGAGGGAAATAACTAAGAAAAGGCCCCCAGGTTCATGGACGGAGGCATGATTCATTCAAGAAAAGCATGGTTTATTTACATTATCTTGGTACTTTGACTTTGGTCCATGACATAAGCCTGTCCAGTCCTTCCTCAGCAGACACTGAGGTGGTGCATAAAACAAGAAAAAGGACAAAGCCACGGCTCCATTCCACTCACATCTACTTTGTTTTGAGGCTTTTGCTTTGACTGGCTGCTACATTGACCATGCAATACTTTAATAAAGCCTACCAGGCAGGGCGGGGCAGGGCAGGTGCGAGGCTGAGCACAGGGGCGTGGACCTGTCTCCACACAACCCCCTGCACGACCCGCACAGGCTGAGTGCTTGCAGGACAGGACCAGCTTCACCACAGCACTGCACCACAAAAGACAGCACTAAACATCACGAAAACCTTTACTCATTTTACATAAAAACATATACACCCCACCTGAGAGGATGGGACGGGAGACAACACGTAGCCCAGGACATGTGTGTGGGGTCAGAGGGCGTGTGACCTAACATGTGGCCCTTTAACAGAGCCACGGCTTGATCGAACAACCAATCAGATTTGCCCTTAAGTGGTAGAGCCCGCCTGCAGGCCAGGCTGCCGCATAATCATATTAAACATTAGCGACCCTTATGTGGCTTCTGAGCCCTAAATCTGCAAATCTGGACGTCTGCTTCACTTTCTATCTTTTAATATCATCAAAGAGTGTCTCTGGAGATGTTTGGGAGACATACACTTCATTATAAAACCCTGTACACATAATGTGGACTGACACTGACGAATAAAATTATGTTAAAAAAATAGTGTAAACATTGCACTATAACAGATGTGAAGCTGGTGTACAGGACAGAGGCTGATTCACTATTTCAATGTAATAAACACCTGAAAATCATTGGTTTAACTTTAGTTTGTGACTTTATTAAACAGTCATTTATGCAAACAGTGTTTTTGAAAAGCATTTGTGATTGTTTTTCTCTTCAAACATCTCTCTCTCACTTAATTAACGGATTACTAATACAATCGCCATTACACAAGGTTTTGAATCGTTTTGAGACGATGTTAAATCCTTCCCCAAATAAAAACCTAAAAGCTTGACTCTCTTCAGTCAGTTCAGTTGCAGAAATCCACTTCTCGTGGAACTGGAGCTCTGTGAATCCTGTCAAATGCTCTGTCGTTCTTCTGCCCTCCATCATTTGCACATTCAGTGGCAAATTATAATCCACAATCTCTTCAAGTTTAAGTTTGTTAAGGTTGTTAGTTTCAGTGCCACTGTGGAGTGTGGAGGGTGGTGTATGCTGGGATATGCTTATGTGTTTTTCATGTGTGCTTATACAAGTCAGTGATGCCTGGTGTTGGCGTGCTCGTTGGGGGCGGAGCTGGCAGAGTGGTTAGCCGTCAGCTTCAATCAGCACGTCTGCTTTGTTTACGAGCCACACTTTTAGAGCTGAGGTCACAGGCCACACGGAGCAGCCGCCTCTGCTGTGGGCGCGCTCCACTTTCCCTTTCACTGACGCTTTTAACTCTCTGCGTCAGCAAACCACCACGAGCTCCTCCGGGTTCTTAAAGTCCAGTCATGTTTGCTCGTTTTTGGGCTGTACTTCCCAAGAGCTCAACACGTTCTTCCACCTGCCTTTCACTTTTCAAATGCATTCTGAGCATCCTGATTATTGAGAAAGGTGTTATAGACCCCTCATTTCAGAATGGAGGCTATAGTGGGAAAATGAAGTTGACAATAATACACTTTTAATGATTAGCTGACATCAGATCAAAAAAGTAATTTAAAGTAATAAAGTTTTTGTGATAAAAAAATAAGCAACAATTTTGAATTTCCAGGCTAGAAATGTCAGTTAGTTTGCTTTTCTTTTACAAAGGACGGTGAATATACACATTTCTGGCCTCAAAATTGTATTTTAGCTTCAAAAAAGTATAATTTGTGCTAAAATCTATGGTATATCTGTAGATAAAATGAAAAAAAAATACATTGTGGTCTCAACATTTCTGAGTATTTTTCCAGTAAAATCTAAGAATCAGGATTTTGTCGATAATAAGCTCCTATTAAATAAACAAATGTCTTAAAATCCAACAGTGCACACGTTTAAACCAGGCTGTGATGGAACATATTTTGTCATATTCTGAAGTTAATCCCAGTTTCTCCAGTGAAATCGAATTATGTCACGGATATTTGGTAAAAAATAATGTCAATCTGTGGAGCATTTGAGGCAAAGCACCATGAGACATGGCACCAGCAGGTGGCCAACCCCCCACCATAGGGCACCTTTAACTTGATGATTCTGGTGCAGCTCTCTGCTCGTGTAAATGATGTCATTGGTGTTTTTATGGTTGAGCATATGAGGACAACAGAACGTGTGGCTTTGCTGTAACAGTCCCATGAGGACAATGCTTTGCTTTTGGCAGTTCAGCTTCTTCTAAAATGTATTTGTACATTTACTGATGCCAAGAGTTAGAGCTCTGAATCTGCTACAAACTGTACTGGACCATTTTAGCTTTTTTAATTTTACTTTTAATTCTCTTGGTCCCTGAAAAATAAACTTCACAACACTTTATAAAGATGTACTTGACTCAGTACATCTCCATGCAGGTTGGGAAAACTGGATAAGTAGACTGTTTGACCAATTTAAAGGGATTGTCCAAAGTCGACTGAGGGGCCAGGGATCGATTCCCCCCAAACCACGGGACGTAATGGTCCTGACCTCTTCTCGTCTGCATTCATGTGTCATTTAAACAAACATCATCTAACACGAACTTTAGAACAGTCGACTTGTGGACCCCTCAGGTTAGGTTATTCTGTACAAGACCAGCGCAAACAGAACCTACGTCTTAAAGGAAAAATATTATGATTTTTTTGTTATTATCCTTTAAACATGCTCCAAGTCCTGGCATGTTTTTGATGACGGAACATTGTTAGAACATGGTTGAAAGCTCAAACATGTCACTGTAGCAGAATATGTTCCTTTAACATTTGTCACATGTGCCCTAACAGTATGGAGGTTTTACCATACTTGTACTTCAAGGACACTGTCAACTTACAAACAATGTATTTTACTTTTGCACCAACAAAAATAGGTTGAGAATAAAAAGTATGCTGTTTTTGGTTTTGTTTTTTTCACTGTGGAGCTGACACGAGCACAAACACAGCCAGGTGCCACCAGCACTGGAGCAGGATCACGAGGCACTAGTGTGGACCAGTGAAGCCCATGGATGAATTAAATGAACTGGATAAGCCACGCCCCCTCTGTCCATGTCCCAGATTGATTAGTGGCCGTGCGAGGTACTGCAGCCTCTTGGAACCAGCCTTTTTCTAAAATTGCACATTATAATTGCAGACAGTACTGAATTATTATCGGTATTTAAATAAAATAGAAGGAAATGTTCTTTTCTACCGTTTCTAAAATCACAGAAATTACCGTTTTTATATGAAGTGACGTCACCGCAAACATGTACGAGCCGCGTGAACGAGCACGTTGGATGATACAAACAGAAGTACGTGGAAAAGGCTCGACTAGCGACACCTGTAAGTTGTATTTTATTTCATTTCAGATGCTTTCACATTTAATCTAACATGAAGAACACAATTACAATCACACAAGCTAACGTTAACACAAAAACTTGTAAGCTGAGCGGTCGTTCACGTCGCTCAAAGCATCATGGGGGATTGTCGTCATGTGGTGCCCTAAAGCAAAGATGGCAGCCTCTGTATCTGGAAGTAACGCGGAAGTAAAGAACTTTTTTGGGGTCATGCACCAATGAGCACACGCCATAGGGTTAAAAAGGGCGCCATTTTGGGTTCATCTTCCAGTTTTAATTACAGTTCTATGGTGAAGCCTCACTAGCCCGGACGTATTGAGGGTCAGAGGTCGGTTGCACCTTTTTATTCGGGCATTTATGGGCAAAACCACCTCCAGTCACAGTCTGCAGTGCAAAGCTGAAGTCAACCTCATCTACACATGTAAACATTTTTTTAAACCTGTTATAAATCATACTTGTATTACGTCTGTGATTCTCAGCTCATGTGTACAAACATGTGCCTAAATGTCACTTTTGTTTTTCCCATATACAGCACTATGCCCTATATATATTACATTCCAATAAAATACAGATTTAATGTGTGGTCTCCCCTACAAGGTTTTTGTTACACATTTCTGAGGCTTCACTGCACCAGCTTTGGCCGTGATCAGAGTAATACGGCTAATATAAATCTGCACTTACCTTTGAGGATTTTTCATGATCATAATTTATTGGGTGTCAGCTGCTGAGGGGAAAAACATCATCTCATATTCATGTTTCCATCTCTGAGTGAGGCGGGGTGCTTCCTCCACAGAGACGGCTCCTGACATCTGCTGCTCCGGTTAGGACCCACCAGCACCAGAGCAGGACCAGAGCAGGACCAGAGCAGGACCAGAGCAGGACCAGAGCAGGACCAGAGCAGGACCAGAGCAGGACCAGCACCAGAGCAGGACCAGCACCAGAGCAGGACCAGAGCAGGACCAGCACCAGAGCAGGACCAGAGCAGCACCAGAGCAGGACCAGAGCAGGACCAGAGCAGGACCAGAGTGGGACCAGAGCAGGACCAGAGCAGGACCAGAGCAGGACCAGAGCAGGACCAGCACCAGAGCAGGACCAGCACCAGAGCAGCACCAGAGCAGGACCAGCACCAGAGCAGGACCAGCACCAGAGCAGGACCAGAGCAGGACCAGCACCAGAGCAGGACCAGCACCAGAGCAGGACCAGCACCAGAGCAGCACCAGAGCAGCACCAGAGCAGGACCAGAGCAGCACTAGAGCAGGACCAGCACCAGAGCAGGACCAGCACCAGAGCAGGACCAGCACCAGAGCAGGACCAGAGCAGGACCAGCACCAGAGCAGGACCAGCACCAGAGCAGGACCAGAGCAGGACCAGAGCAGCATCAGAGCAGGACCAGAGCAGGACCAGCACCAGAGCAGGACCAGAGCAGGACCAGCACCAGAGCAGCACCACAGCAGGACCAGCACCAGAGCAGGACCAGCACCAGAGCAGGACCAGAGCAGGACCAGCACCAGAGCAGCACCAGAGCAGGACCAGAGCAGGACCAGCACCAGAGCAGGACCAGCACCAGAGCAGCACCAGAGCAGGACCAGAGCAGGACCAGCACCAGAGCAGGACCAGAGTAGGACCAGCACCAGAGCAGGACCAGAGTAGGACCAGCACCAGAGCAGGACCAGAGCAGGACCAGCACCAGAGCAGCACCAGAGCAGGACCAGACCAGAGCAGGACCAGAGCAGGACCAGAGCAGGACCAGCACCAGAGCAGGACCAGCACCAGAGCAGAACGAGAGCAGCACCAGAGCAGGACCAACACCAGAGCAGGACCAGAGCAGGACCAGAGCAGATTCATGGTTTCTGAAAAAATAAAAATCCACAAATGTTTTTTTGTCTCATTAGTTTGAAATTGGCTTCACAAACTTGTCAGATGAATTTGACGGTTTAAAGTCCTTTCAACCGACAACAATCACACCTTTGGAGTTGGATAATGGCACCACTTTCTGAAGTTATTGTGCATAAATAATTTGACTTTAGTTTATTTGTGCGGACAGAGAACATTCACAGCAGTTTTTAATTGACGTCAGATCTAAACGCTAATTATCTGAAGTCTTACAAATACCAACGATTTTGAATTCTCAAGGTGTAAATTTTAATTATTTGCTTTTTGACAACAGTAAATAATAAAAAAAAAAAAACATTTCTAGACTAAAAACTGTATTTAGGCTTCACTAAAAGTATAATTCGTCAAGTATGTAATATGTCTGTAGATAAAATAAAAACTATCGTGAGCTCAGTATGTCTGTGAGTATTTGTTCAGTAAAACCTAAAAATCAGCTTCTGGTCAGTTCATGTGGAGGATCATTTCTTTAATCAGATTTTGTTGTTTTAAACTGATAAAAAACACACTCAAAATGTACACAAAAAAATCAGCAACTGAAGTTCAACATAAACGCAATGGAAACATGATTTTTAATTAAGAATTAAGCAAAAGGCACAATATGCAACATTTTGAACCAAGAAATTGACGAAACAAAAGCGTGTTTTTTCCATTTTGAATGTTTTTGCACCAAAAATCAAATCAAAACCATTTGTCCTGACTTTGAGCAGGCCTGCATCTTCACAAACCTGACTTGTACGTGGTCTGGAGATCCATGGAATCATCCAGGTGACTTTCCACCTCCAGAAAGTTCTATACTGTTACTTTAACATGAAAGAACGGATTATCATAGTCTTCGATCCAACACTAAACTAATCCATCTGTGTTAAATGTTTAAAGCAGACCTGATATCGTGCATGCGTCTGAGTGCTTTTATTTTGACAAAACCACCTGGACTTTTTACATTTGGAGCTATTCAGAGGTCAGTCTTAGTTTCTCCAGTGAAATCACATCATGTTCCACTTCACTTTAGCTGTGGTCCTCGGCTCTGATTGTGTAAAATGCTCCTCATGACATGGTTATAGCACAAATGAAAGGTTGATTTCCTGTGTTTCCTTGACTGAGTGACTGTTGTGGCTGAGGAGACGCCCTCAGGAGACAACAGCTGACAGTATTTATACCTGCTCCTCTTTTAGACCTGGGTTTATTTTGAGACACGGGCGAGAGTGATTGACAGCCACGATCTCGTCTGAGTCAGCTCATCTGAAAAGGTCCAGGCGCTGAACGACCCTTTCAATAATAACTGTTGGATTTCACTGACAGTGTGTTCTTTTTTTTCTTTTACTTTTATACAAATTTGGCTTTGTTGTTCCTTTGTGTAATGTTAGAGCGAGTAAAACACAAATAGTCAATTATCATCACATCATTATTTTCCCAAAGCGTCTTTTCAGAAAAACTGGTTCAGTGAAGAGGATTATTATGTTATCATTAACAGTAAAAGTGAGTAGAGCTGTCAAAAAGTCCACACAAGAAGAAGAAGTCATGAAATATTACCCCAGGAAAAAGTATTTGGGCAAACTGCTCATACGACAGTAAAAACTCTGATGTGACCTTGGAACAGAATGTGACTAAACACAATGAAGCTCTCTGGACTGGACACTCCTCATCTGACTGGACGCTCTTCATTTGACTGGACGCTTCTCGTGTGGCTGGACACTCCTCATCAGACTGGACGCTCCTCATCTGGCTGGACACTCCTCATCAGACTGGACGCTCCTCATCTGACTGGACGCTCTTCATTTGACTGGACGCTTCTCGTGTGGCTGGACACTCCTCATCAGACTGGACGCTCCTCATGTGGCTGGATGCTCCTCATGTGGCTGGATGCTCCTCATCTGACTGGATGCTCCTCATCTGGACTGGACGCTCCTCGTGTGGCTGGACGCTCCTCATCAGACTGGATGCTCCTCATCTGACAAGACGCTCCTCATGTGGAGCGCTGACTCTTCATGTGGCTGGACGCTCCTCATGTGGCTGGACGCTCCTCATGTGGCTGGACGCTCCTCATCTGACTGGATGCTCCTCTGGACGCTCCTCATGTGGCTGGACGCTCCTCGTGTGGCTGGACGCTCCTCATCAGACTGGACACTCCTCATCTGACAAGATGCTCCTCATGTGGAGCGCTGACTCCTCATGTGGCTGGACGCTCCTCATCTGACTGGACGCTCCTCTGGACGCTCCTCATGTGGCTGGACGCTCCTCATGTGGCTGGACGCTCCTCGTGTGGCTGGACGCTCCTCATCTGACTGGACGCTCCTCATGTGGCTGGACGCTCCTCATATGACTGGACACTCCTCATCTGACTGGACGCTCCTCATCTGACTGGACGCTCCTCATCTGACTGGACGCTCCTCATGTGGCTGGACGCTCCTCATGTGGCTGGACACTCCTCATCAGACTGGACGCTCCTCATCTGACTGGACACTCCTCATCTGACTGGACGCTCCTCATGTGGCTGGACGCTCCTCATGTGGCTGGACACTCCTCATCAGACTGGACGCTCCTCATCTGGCTGGACACTCCTCATCAGACTGGACGCTCCTCATCTGACTGGACACTCCTCATGTGGCTGGACGCTCCTCATGTGGCTGGACGCTCCTCATCTAACTGGACGCTCCTCATCTGACTGGACGCTCCTCATCTGACTGGACGCTCCTCATGTGGCTGGACGCTCCTCATGTGGCTGTACACTCCTCATATGACTGGACACTCCTCATCTGACTGGACGTTCCTCATCTGACCGGACGCTCCTCATCTGACTGGATGCTCCTCATCTGACTGGATGCTCCTCATCTGACTGGACGCTCCTCATCTGACTGGACGCTCCTCATCTGACTGGACACTCCTCATGTGGCTGGACGCTCCTCATCTGGCTGGACACTCCTCATCTGACTGGACGCTCCTCATCTGGCTGGACGCTCCTCATGTGGCTGGACGCTCCTCATCTGACTGGACGCTCCTCATGTGGCTGGACGCTCCTCATGTGGCTGGACGCTCCTCATCTGGCTGGACACTCCTCATCAGACTGGACGCTCCTCATCTGACCGGACGCTCCTCATCTGACTGGACGCTCCTCATGTGGCTGGACGCTCCTCATATGACTGGACACTCCTCATCTGACTGGACGCTCCTCATCTGACAGGACGCTCCTCATCTGACTGGACGCTCCTCATGTGGCTGGACGCTCCTCATGTGGCTGTACACTCCTCATATGACTGGACACTCCTCATCTGACTGGACGTTCCTCATCTGACCGGACGCTCCTCATCTGACTGGATGCTCCTCATCTGACTGGATGCTCCTCATCTGACTGGACGCTCCTCATCTGACTGGATGCTCCTCATCTGACTGGACACTCCTCATGTGGCTGGACGCTCCTCATCTGGCTGGACACTCCTCATCTGACTGGACGCTCCTCATCTGGCTGGACGCTCCTCATGTGGCTGGACGCTCCTCATCTGACTGGACGCTCCTCATGTGGCTGGACGCTCCTCATGTGGCTGGACGCTCCTCATCTGGCTGGACACTCCTCATCAGACTGGACGCTCCTCATGTGGCTGGACGCTCCTCATCTGGCTGGACACTCCTCATCTGACTGGACGCTCCTCATCTGACTGGACGCTCCTCATCTGACTGGACGCTCCTCATGTGGCTGGACGCTCCTCATATGACTGGACACTCCTCATCTGACTGGACGCTCCTCATCTGACCGGACGCTCCTCATCTGACTGGACGCTCCTCATGTGGCTGGACGCTCCTCATGTGGCTGGACGCTCCTCATCTGACTGGACGCTCCTCATCTGACTGGACGCTCCTCATCTGACTGGACGCTCCTCATCTGACTGGACGCTCCTCATGTGGCTGGACGCTCCTCATCTGGCTGGACACTCCTCATCTGACTGGACGCTCCTCATGTGGCTGGACGCTCCTCATGTGGCTGGACGCTCCTCATCTGACTGGACGCTCCTCATGTGGCTGGACGCTCCTCATCTGACTGGACGCTCCTCATGTGGCTGGACGCTCCTCATGTGGCTGGACGCTCCTCGTGTGGCTGGACGCTCCTCATCAGACTGAACACTCCTCATCTGACCGGACGCTCCTCATGTGGCTGGACGCTCCTCGTGTGGCTGGACGCTCCTCATCAGACTGGACGCTCCTCATCTGACTGGACACTGCTTTGTTTTTTAATCCTAGAGTTACAATTCTACTTTTTACTTCTACTTGAGTAACGTTATTCTTCAGGTGAGACACTGCAGGCAAAAAATATTATTTTACATTTTTGTTTTTTTGGTCAGTTTGCTCTCTCGACTTTCATCTGGAAACAACAAACGTGTCCAATCTGCTCCTAAAGATGTTTTATTCTTCCATTGAATCCACTTCCTCCTTCCTCCTCGGGGACATTGGAACTTCAAAGGCCGTTTTCTTCAAATGCATTTTTCTCCCTCGAGACATAAAGATCAGCCTTAAAGTAGATCCTACACCAAACTGTACAATCTGGACTTAACTAGATTTAGACTAAACACACACAAGGATTTTTTTTTAAATATCTAATTCTAAAACTGATTTATTGAATTATTTAAGTAAAGGACAATTTTCTGTCAGATCTAGTTTAATGAAAAACTTTGAAACTTAGATGTGTGCAAAATAAACAAACAAAAAATGTTAACCTGTAACCATTTTTCTCACTTAAAGGTCCCATAACATGCTAAATGGACTTTTCAGAGGTTTTAACCTTCCTACAGTGCTATTTGGGCCTCGTATGTTGTGCCCAAAGTGGTTTTTTGATTGATTCCCTCAGGCTTTCGCTACAGAACTGTCTTTTCCGTCCCCCCTGAGCAGCAGACGGGGGCTCCTCACCAGGATGACGCGCTTCCCAAGGATGACACGGTGTTTAAGCCACGCCTCCAGGAAGTGCAAGAATAAAAACAGCTAATGCTAATGCTACACAGTAATTACACGATGGATACGACAGATCGAAGAGTTAGCTTGTTATTTACCAAACGGCAACGTCCGTCGTCGAGGCCCTGGAGCACGTCAAACTCCAGGTCAGATCCAGGACGTAGGACTCAGCACGACGCACCGTCAGGACGAGAAAAGGTTTATTCCCGTGTTTGTGTATCGCTGTTTACCAGAGCACACGGCGCATGCACACTATCTCTGCTCTAGGCTTCGTCACGGGTTGGGAGGGGGAGGCGCGCGGGTTGGGCGGGGGAGGCGCGCGGGTTGGGCGGGGGAGGCAGCCTGCTCTCTGTTCGGGGGGGTCAGATCTCAGAGTGAGCCGTTTGCTTTTACAAGGAGGGGGGCCAGTCCAAGAAATGGGTGTTTTTTGGAAACTGTTATGTTATGGATATTGCACAACGCAAACATTTATCAACAAAGCCCTTAGAATAGACTGTGTAAAGGGCAAAAGAGCAGAATATGGGACCTTTAAATATCCAAAATATGTTCTATAATAATGCTTTATTTCTATATGAAAACATACATAGTAATGCTTTTTTCCCCTTCCTTTTATCTGAGTAAACTAGATTTTGTTTCAAATTGATCTTTATATTTAAGAGTTGTTCCTTTTCCCCTGCAGTGTCTCACTCTAATTGTATCATAGTATTTGTTAAATGTAAATGTAGAGCGTAGTGTGTTTTAAATCAGGGTCAAGTACAAGTTGAAAAAAGGGGCAAACAACACAACATTGCTCTTCTTTGCTCCTTTTCATTTTCAGTTTGTTTAACTATATCACTGATGATGTATTTTTCTATTTTATGACATAAACACTCCTCTTGGCCGCTCACGTCTCTGTTTCTTTCCGTCTTGCTGCAGAACATTTCCATAAGACCAGGACAAACACTGACCTTCTGCGTGTTATTTGTACGACGTCCTGGACAGTGGTGTGGTCTGACTCACAGGTCATCATCACGTCCCTCTGCACACCCTCTCCTCCTGCTCCTCTGACAGGGACGTGCCACTGTGTTGTCCTCAGCTTGTCCTCCTCAGTCATTCTTCTCCACAAGCACTGGCCTTCCCCTGCACTGGTCTCTTTTCCATGAAAAAGGTGACCAAACCATGCAGGACTGTAGCTGCTGCACCAGGACAGTGTGGGTTTGTTACCCACGCAATAAAACAATGTGTGGCTGGACAGTTTTGTTTTCTGATGTGGAACTTTAGGAGAAACTGGGGGAAGTTCATTTTTGTATCATCTGGGAAAGCCGTTTCCTAAGTAATTATTTTGCTCCCTCTTTCTTACTATTATTTTTCATCATATATCTTGGGCCATTATCTTTTGTTTCAACGGCCCTGTTCATTCACAGGACGCCCAGAACCCCTTCTTTGAACAAAGCCTCTGACAGAATTGTATGTCCAGTGGTGCTACAGTCACACACAGTCATGACATTTGGAGCAAAGGACACTGACATGATGAGGAACACAGCATTATAACATTACAGAGTTTATGCATGTCAGTTTCCATTTATTAGACAAATCCTCTTCACAAACCATTACATTGTGACCCCAAAACATGGCATTACTGTTCCAGGTGTATAAAAAACTCCCATCGTTCTTTGGCCTCATTAGCTAAAGATGAGCTCTGTATCTAACGGTTCACCTGCTGTAGCTGAAGTAATATCCTCCCAGACGACACACAGAATTCTCATTCATTTGTCCATAGAAAGACTATGGGACCAATTTATGGAAAAGATGCACATTTCAGGAAATGAATTCAGACTAAGCACAGTCGATGCTTATACATTAAAGGTCCCATAACATGCAAAATGGACTTTTCAGAGGTTTTAACCTTCCTACAGTGCTATTTGGGCCTCGTATGTTGTGCCCAAAGTGGTTTTTTGATTGATTCCCGCATGCTTTCACTAGAGAACTGTCTTTCCGTCCCCCTCGGCTGAGCAGCAGACGGGGCTCTCACTAAGATGGCGGCTTCACAAGGATGGCGGTGTTTACACTCACGCCTCAGGACAGTGCGCGGCCGCAGAATAAAACAGCTAATGCTAATGCTACACAGTAATTACGATGGATACGACAGATCGAAGAGTTAGCTTGTTATTTACCAAACGGCAACGTCTGTCGTCGAGGTCCTGGAGCACGTCAAACTCCAGGTCAGATCCAGGACGTAGGACTCAGCACGACGCACCGTCAGGACGATAAAAGGTTTATTCCTGTGTTTGTGTATCGCTGTTTACCGGAGCACACGGCGCATGCACCATCTCCGCTCTAGGCTTCGGCACGAGTTGGGCGGGGGAGGCGCGCGAGTTGGGCGGGGGAGGCAGCCTGCTCTCTGTTCGGGGTCAGATCTCAGAGTGAGCCGTTTGCTTTTGCAGAGGGGCCAGTCCAAGAAATGGGTGTTTTTTGGAAACTGTTATGTTATGGATATTGCACAACGCAAAATTTTATCAACAAAGCCCTTAGAATAGACTGTGTAAAGGGGGAAAGAGCAGAATATGGGACCTTTAAATATTATCTGAGTGAAATGTGAGGTTGAATTATTTGATTACATTTTTTTATATTTTCTTCACTTAATGTTCTAATAATTGTAACATTGTCCTCTCGTGTTGTGTTGCTGTGCTCCTCATCATCCCAGTGTCCTCTGCTCCACATGTCATGACTGTGTGACACTCTGTGACTGCACCACTTTTCACAAGATTCTGTCCAGTGGTGGAAAGTAACCAAGTACAAAAGTAAAAGTACTGTACTTAAGTACATTTTCAAGGTATCTGTACCTAGAAAATGTACTTAAGTACAGTACTTTTATTGTAAGAACAAAATGGAGCACTTCATGCACCGCCTCCGTCAGACATTTGGTTCAGAGGGTTTGGGCCGACGATGATCACTTGAGTCACACATAATATACTATTGTGGACTCCTTTGTTTGATCAAAAATAACTGAAAGGATATCACAAAAGGGGTGACCTTTTGTCTTTTTAATACTTAACTCTGAATGTTCTTGGAAATGTAATAATGCTATCAAACTTTAGTGATGACAAAAGATCTGAAATATGTTATAAGGAAGTATAGAGATAAAAGACAATATATTTCCATTATAAGAATTGTTGATATCTGGTATTTATGGCATTTTGAGTCTTTATAATGTTTATTTAGACTTACAAAAGGGCCAAAATGACCCACAATATTCAAACATACCGTCCCAGACCCTCTAAAATGCCTCACAATAATTGTTTACCTAAACATAACAGAAACAGAGCGGCTCTAGTCGCTAGAGCTTCTGCCTCTCAATAAGGAGATCGTGGGTTCGAATCCCGGGCCACCCTAACATCACACGATCTCTCTGGGTGGAGTCTGCATGTCCTCCCCGTGTTACCGTGGGTTCTCTCCAGGTTCTCCGGCTCCTTCCACCGTCCAAAGACATGACTGTGTAGGTTAATTGAGAACTCTAAATTGTCCCTAGTGAGTGAATGTGAGAGTGAATGGTTGTCTGTCCTTGTCTCTGTGTCAAACCCTGCGACGAGTTGGCCACTGTCCAGGGTGTACCCCGCCTAAGGCCCAAAGTCACTGGGATAGGCTCCAGTCACCCGTGACCCCGGGAACGGGAATAAGCGGTAGAAAATGAATGTATGAATAACAGAAAATATAAATTATTTTGTTTGAAACATTTTACAAACAAAATGCGCCCTTATTTTTGTCGTGGTGTTAAGTCATTCACTGTTTTCATCGTTTGAGTGTCTTGCTTTTTACCTCAACAAACGACGAAAAAAATAATGGATTACCAGATGGACAACCAGTGTGTCCAATATTTAGTTAAAGCTCAGGGATTCAACTTTTATTCTCATAATTGATCCATTTTGTCTTTCTCCTCAGAAAGTGTAATGTAAAAGTCAGACATCTGAACACTGCATGTTTTCATCAAATAATGAAACCTTTTCTCTGTTCTGAAGCGGTGCTCGTGGGCCACAAACCCACCCGTGTGTTTACCAGGAGATAAGAGTTATAAATCTACTGTCTTATTTCAGTGTTTGAAAAAGAGGATCCCCAGCTTTAAGAAAATGAGGTTAAATCAATTAAAACAAGAATAATTTACATTTTCAAATATTAAGATGTGTCCTGACTGTTTATACAAATAAACAAATGAAAAAAAAAGTGTGCAAAGAGTGATTTTATACGGGCAAAATAAATATATTTTGAGAAAAAGACATAGTTTTATGCAAAATAAGCCTAAAAAAAGCATCTAATAATTATTTGTTTTACGTTGCCATTGTTTCTTATAGGGGTAGGGGTAATTTACACCTTTTAAAAAATATATATATATATTTTTAGGAAATACATTTCTGTTCACTGTTAATATGAAGCTATCTTTAACTTCTCAAACCAGCAGGACACTTTTTTGGTTCTAAACTAAATTACTTTATTGCAGCAGTTTTACCTAAAAACTTTTTTGTTTGCCTGACAAAAAAGTAGTTATTCCCTTTCCAATTCACCCAAACTTTTGTCTAGCCATGATTTAACGTTTCATTTTAAAACGCCACATGTCAGTAAACGGTATCGCTTTGGAGATTTAATGAGAGGCTCGATTTACCGAGTGGAAAATGAACCTACCACTTCCCCCAGTCTCCCCCACGCGCCATAATCTGACAATAAACTTTACAAAACAATGAAAAACTATCAAATCTACAATGTGCAACGGCGTGGGACGAACCCTGCGTTTGTGGGTCACCGGATTTACGCTCCAAACTTCGTGCGTAAAAGTTGTCCATCCATCGCCTTTTTACGCACGCTCACTCCTCCTCCTCCCGCACTCTCTCCGCGCTCTCGTGTCCTCGCTCCACTTCTGTCAAGACTCCGCGACCTGTTGGACACTTCCACGCTTCCATTTGGACTAACGTAACTTTTTACCACCTATTTCGGCTGTTTTATGTTCCTTTTCCTTCGTGGCACGTTTCCTGGATACTTTGAACAGCGTTTTCCATTCAAGCGGCGGCAAACTAATGGGATATTTTCACTTTTTATGCAGAATTTCCCCTTTGGATTACGATTAACGCTTATTACGCATGAGATGTATGAGTCCGTGAGATAAAATAGATCCATCGACGGCGGTTTTTTAAGGTAATGTTGCTTTTTTCAGCCCTGGGGCACGCGTATTATCATTTCAAATCAGATGTGCATTTTGAGTTCGTTTCTTTCATGTTGTAAGGCGTTTCTTCACTACTGATTTGAACGGTGCGTTATTTGGCACGGTTTAAATCAAAATGGAGAGGCCACAGGAGTTTTATCTCGCGGTTTGAACCCTTTCCCTTTTGGGATTTTATGGGCTTCGTTTGCATTAAGTGTGATTTATGTGCCAGGACTTCCCTCGCGTCGTTATTTATTTGACCTGAGGGTTTGGGCGCAGTAAGTGGATCCAGAAGGCAGGTGTAGAAGATGGAGGTTAAAAATAGTTTAAATATAAACGTGGTGCCTAAAGAACATGGAGGTTTATGTTGAGGTTTGAGTTGGAGTTAAACACTGGGAGGGAAGGACTACAGTGTGGAGCCTAAGGCAGACCCTACAGGCAAAACGCTTTTTTTTATAAATGTTTTTTGGTTGTTTTGGGTCTGTTTGCTCTCTCAACATATCGGCCTTCATGTGGAAATTTGTCCAATTTGCTCTTGAAAATATTTTATTCTTCCATTGAATCCACTTCATCCATAGATTTCTCTGGACATTGTAACTTCAAAGGTCGTTTTCTTCAAATGCATTTCTCTCCCTCGAGACATAAAGATCAGCCTTAAAGTAGATCCAACACCAAACTGTACAATCAGGATTTTGTCTAAACGTACAGAGGGATTTTTTGATATCTAATTCTAAAACTGATTTAATGAAATTTTAAGTCAAAAGAATGAGGTGGAATTTGAATTTTAGGACAATGTTTAGTCAGATCTAGTTTACTTAAAATCTATAGAAAACTAAGAAATCCAAAATCCCCTCTGTAAATGTTTTTGTACCTAATATGTTGCAAAATGAACCAAGACATTTAAACCTGGTTCATTTTTCAGATTTAAATGTCCCAAATATGTGGATTGTTGGCCATTTTTTTACCCATAAAACGCATTATTTCTATGAAAACATGATGAAAAACTTGTAATACATTTTGTCTTACATTTATGTGAGTAAAGTACAGCAGAAGTTTCCAATTGATATCTTTCAATGTAGGATTTGTTCCTGTCACTGAGGCTCCAGTGCTCAGAAAAGTCCTGTTTTCACCTACCCCCTATCCCCGCCCACATCCTGTACTTAGCTGTGATTATTTGAAACATGAAGACTCTGAGTTCTAAAATGTCACATTGTCACATTTCAAATCTAAGAACATGTAAATGACAATGTGCCGCTTGTTACAGTGAAATGTGACGATGAAGAGGCGGGGCTTATCAGTTTGAACTTCTTGAACACAAAGTCAGTGGACCTGTTTCTATTAATAAGTCAATATTTAAATAAATATTGTGGTTTATAATGAACAAAATGTAATAATGTAAAAATAAAAAGTCGTATGTCTCCTTTAAGTTAAAGGTCCCATATTCTGCTATTTTGCCCTTTACACAGTCTATTCTAAGGGCTTTGTTGATCAAATTTTGCGTTGTGTAATATCCATAACATAACAGTTTCCAAAAAACACCCATTTCTTGGACTGGCCCCCCTCCTTGCAAAAGCAAACGGCTCACTCTGAGATCTGACCCACCCAACAGAGAGCAGGCTGCCTCCTCCGCCCAACTCGCGCGCCTCCCCCTCCCAACTTGTGCCGAAGCCTAGAGCGGGGATAGTGCGCATGTGCCTTGTGCTCCGGTAAACAGCGATACACAAACACGGGAATAAACCTTTTATCCGTCCTGACGGTGCGTCGTGCTGAGTCCTACGTCCTGGATCTGACCTGGAGTTTGACGTGCTCCAGTACCTCAACGACGGACGTTGCCGTTTGGTAAATAACAAGCTAACTCTTCGATCTGTCGTATCCATCGTGTAATTACTGTGTAGCATTAGCATAAGCTGTTTTTATTCTGCGGCTGCACGCTTCCTGGAGGCGTGGCTTGAGCGCCGCGTCATCCTGGTGAAGCCGCGTCATCCTTGTGAGGAGCCCCCGTCTGCTGCTCAGCCGAGGGGGACGGAAAAGACAGTTCTCTAGTGAAAACATGCGGGAATCAATCAAAAAACCACTTTGGGCACAACATACGAGGCCCAAATAGCACTGTAGCAAGGTTAAAACCTCTGAAAAGTCGATTTTGCATGTTATGGGACCTTTAAGAAACAATAAAACATAAATCGTAGACAATGGAATCTTATTTTCAACAAAAAGTTAAAAAGAAAATGCCTCTGCTGTTATGTTTTTTTTTCAGGTATTTAGGCTGAAACTTTAACATACGTCGATCAAGACTGACATTTTATTTCATATTAGGATAAATTAGGATATGTATATTGTTGTCTGAAAAGGCTCTTAACAATAGAAACAGGTTCATTGACTTCTGTTCAAAATTGCAGAACTGATAAGCTCCGCCTCTTCATCGTCACGTTTCACTCTAAAAAGTGTGTTTTATTGTGGAAAATGGCTGTGACATTTCAGAACCTCATGTGGAGTCCGACCGTTTGAATAACGGTGACAGAGTCCAGAGCTGTGGGCGGGGAAAGGGGGTGGGTGAAAACTGATATTTTCAGAGAAGTCAAGCCTTGACTTCAGGACAGTAGGATTAACTCATGTAGGACTCAAGTAAATCCTCATGGAACAGCGTCATGACATCATTACAATCTCATCAAAGATTTGACTTATGTCCCTTTAATGTTCCACCTCGGTCTGAGCAGCTGTAACATCCATCAGGACCTTTTAAAACTATTCAGGCCTCATCAAATGCTGTCCTGTATCTGATTTATGTCAGTATTCAGAGTTCAAATGAGAGTCTATTTTGGTAATATCTGGAGACAATACATTCTTATCTTATCTGTTTTAGCTCATCTTAGTTTTAGTATCGATTAGTGCTGGGTGATACGGCAAAAAAATGTATTTTATTTTATTATCACTATTTTCTTGGGACCAGATCATGATTTTGATTTTATAACATTTCGTGTTCACTCTGTTTTTGTTTTATTTATGCCTACAATAGAGCTGCTGATTTAGGAAAAATATCTGTGATTTTTCTGACCAGTGCCATTAGATTAGCGATTTATGTCTTATTTTGAAACACAATTTTGTTGCTTTTAGTCACGTTTCAGTCACGTTCAGTTGTGTTTGTCATCTTCAAATGTGTTTTTTTCGTGCATTGACTCACTGTTGTTTGTAGCCGAGTTTTTATCACTTTTGGTCGCGCTTTTGTCGCTCGTTTCAGAATATGTTTGTACAAATCCAAAGTACAGTGGGAGCAGTTTTTAGTTAAATCAAAGCAACATATGTAGTTGTTTGTGGAAGAAATGATTGCACTTCAACAATTGCTACCTTTACGATTTGCTAAATGCATTAAAATTACGATTTTGTGTGGATTTAATTTAATTGTGCAGCTGTAGTCTAGAAGAGGTAAATAAAGTCATCTGCTCAGAGGCTTCAGAGGCTAAACAACAGGAGAAAAAGTGTGTTTGAAGTAGCTGTGTTCATGGTTAACGATTAACGCTGAACAGAGTGAAGAGCTCCTGCCCGGTTAAACTGGTTCACTTTCTGCCTGGTTTACAATGTTATAATACACAGTTGCACCACCAGAGGGCGCCCGAGAGAGCACCTCATGCGACTGTAACATCTGAGTGAAAACAAGTGCCGACAACTTCAAAACGGTGGATTAATCTCATAAAGACGGAGCAAACCTGAGACACTGCAGTATTTATGAATAATATTAAAGGTCCCATAACATGCAAAATCGACTTTTCAGAGGTTTTAACCTTCCTCCAGTGCTATTTGGGCCTCGTATGTTGTGCCCAAAGTGGTTTTTTGATTGATTCCCGCATGTTTTCGCTAGAGAACTGTCTTTTCCGTCCCCCTCGGCTGAGCAGCAGACGGGGCTCCTCTAAGGATGACGGTGTTTAAGCCACGCCTCCGGAAGCCGCAGCGCAGCGCAAGAATAAAAACAGCTAATGCTAATGCTACACAGTAATTATACGATGGATACGACAGATAGAAGAGTTGGCTTGTTATTTACCAACGGCAGCGTCGTCGTCGAGGTCCCTGGAGCACGCCAAACTCCAGGTCAGATCCAGGGACGTAGGACTCAGCACGACGCACCGTCAGGACGGATAAAAGGTTTATTCAGTGTTTATGTATCGCTGTTTACCGGAGCACACGGCGCATGCGCACCATGTCTGCTCTAGGCTTCGGCACGAGTTGGGTGGGGGAGGCGCGCTAGTTTGGCGGGGGGGGCAGCCTGCTCTCTGTTCGGGGGGGTCAGATCTCAGAGTGAGCCGTTTGCTTTTGCAGGAGGGGGGCCAGTCCAAGAAATGGGTGTTTTTTGGAAACTGTTATGTTATGGATATTACACAACGCAAAAATGTATCAACAAAGCCCTTAGAATAGACTGTGTAAAGGGGAAAATAGCAGAATATGGGACCTTTAACTTTGCATGGTTTATTTCACTTGGATTTCACGCTGGTGAGAAAACAGACAGCTTTTAGCCTCAGATGGAAAACTGTCTTTTACCTGCACAAGCTCAGGTAAGCGGCTAATGTTAGCGACTTTATCACGACTCACGACTCGATCGTATCGTCCAGCCCCAGTACCTGGGCACGGATGACCCTCAGGACCAACACGTGCCGCGTTTGAAGATTTCTGTAAATTCATTACTAGGACTAAACAGCTTGTCGTAGTGTCCTTACCTTATTTATGTGCAATATAGTTCTAACCAGTTACAGAGCAAACATCCAGAATGACACACGCAGCAGAATGAAGGTGACACACTATGGGGGAATGGGAAAAAATCTTAAATTTAAACTTAACTTTAAAAATTGTAAACTTTTCCTGTAGTTTACTCACATAAATGTAAGAAAAAAATGTATCATACGTTTTTCACCATGTCATGTTTTCATGTAGAAATGAGGCATTTTATGTGTAAAAATGACCAAATCCACAGATTTGGGACATTTCAATCTGAAAAATGGACAGATCCAGGTTTAAATTTCTTGGTTCATTTTAGTTACAAATGTACAGAGGGTTTGGATTTCTTATTTAGTTTTTGAGTGAACAAGAATGGACTGAAAACAGTTCAAATTTGACCTATTTTTTAATTTAAAACTTCAAGAAATCAATTTTAGAATTAGATATTAAAAAATCCTTCTGTACATTTCGTCAGAATCTTGTTGAGTCCAGATTGTACAGTTTGGTGTAGGATCTACTTTAAGGCTGATCTTTATGTCTCGAGGGATAAAAATGCATTTGAAGAAAACGACCTTTGAAGTTACAATGTCCCAGAGAAATCTATGGATGAAGTGGATTCAATGGAAGAATAAAACATCTTTAAGAACTGATTGGACAAGTTTGTTGTTTCCACATGAAAGTCGATATGTGAGAGAGCAAACTGACCAAAAAACAAAAAAAATTAAAAATGTAATGTAAATGTAAAATAATAATTATATATAAATATATATATATATATATATATATATATATATATATATATATATATATATATATATATATATAATATTATATATATATATATATATATATATATATATATATATATATATATATATATATATATATATATATATATATATATATATATATATATATATATATATATATTTATATTTATATATATACTGGACTGGATAGCTCAGATGGTAAGTCAACTGACTTGCACACGGGGGACCCGGGTTCGAATCCCCCAGGGAACGAACGGTACAATGGGCAGTTACCATCATCCAGTGTGGGTCCTTAGGCAAGACCCTTAACGCTACTGCCTACCTCATACAATGATGAGTGACAATGAAACGCATGAGATGCCGGCTCAGACATCGCCCGGCCAAACAAGGTCTGCGTCAGGTGCAGGGGAACCAGTGCACCTTGATGACAAATGGGCTACTGGAACAAGGCACAGATGGGCGAGATGCGAGAATAAGGCTCTGAAACCCACGATCAAAGCTCACGGCGAAACAACTAGTAGCTCAGTGTTCCAACATCCACAAACGGCAACTGCTATCACAACTTGAAATTGACGAGGTACAACACAAATGCTATGACAAGAGCCAGGACGCCAGGTCAGAGGGGAGATAACATCAACTCCCCTACCAGATATTGGGTACGAAGCCCCAACAACCGTGATAACGCTGAGCGAGGCAGCGACTGACCTGAAAGATAGGATTGTGGCGAGAATGAAGTCAAGGCAAGTCCACACAGAAGGGGTCTCACTCCCAGAGGGAACAATAGCAGACATTGAGGATGGGTACAAATACCTTGGAATACCACAGGCAAATGGCAACCTCGAAGGGGCAACGAGGAAAGCAGCAACTGCCAAATACCTCCAGCGAGTAAGGCAAGTCCTAAGAAGCCAGCTCAATGGCAAGAACAAGTCCCGGGCGATAAACAGCTACGCCCTGCCAGTGATCAGATACCCTGCAGGCATAATAAGATGGCCAAAGGAAGAGATACAGACCACAGACGTTAAGACACGAAAGCTCCTGACCATGCATGGAGGGTTCCATCCCAAATCCAGCACCCTGAGACTGTACACTAGCCGTAGGGAAGGAGGCCGTGGACTAGTGAGCGTGAGAGCCACTATCCAGGATGAAACATCCAAGATCCACAAGTACATCAAGGATAAGGCCCCAGATGATGATGTGCTCAGTGAATGTCTCAGGCAATGGGGAACAGAAGGTGAGGTGCCGGAGGAGGGACCATCATGGGAGGACAAGCCCCTACATGGGATGTACCACCGGAACATAACTGAAGTGGCTGATATCAAGAAATCCTACCAGTGGCTAGAGCGGGCCGGACTAAAGGACAGCACAGAGGCACTCATCATGGCTGCACAGGAACAGGCCCTGAGCACCAGAGCGATAGAGGCCCAGATCTACCACACCAGACAAGACCCACGGTGTAGGCTGTGCAAAGAAGCTCCTGAGACAGTCCAACACATAACTGCAGGGTGTAAGATGCTGGCAGGGAAAGCATACATGGAACGCCACAACCAAGTGGCTGGTATAGTGTACAGAAACATCTGTGCGGAGTACGGACTGGAAACCCCAAGGTCAAAGTGGGAAACACCTCCAAAGGTGGTAGAGAATGACCGAGCGAAGATCCTGTGGGTACAGGATACAGACTGACAGAATGGTAATGGCAAACCAACCAGACATCGTGGTGGTGGATAAAGAGCAGAGGAAGGCCGTTGTGGTTGATGTGGCGATACCAAGTGATGGCAACATCAGGAGAAAGGAACATGAGAAACTGGAGAAATACCAAGGGCTCAGAGAAGAGCTGGAGAAGGCCTGGAAGGTGAAGGCCAAGGTGGTGCCCGTGGTGATCGGAGCACTTTGGTTACAACAGATCCCTGGAGGAACATCAGACATCTCAGTCCAGAAGAGCGCAGTGCTAGGAACAGCTAAGATACTGCGCCGAACCCTCAAGCTCCCTGGCCTCTGGTAGAGGACCCGAGCTCAGAGATGGATGTGACCACCCGCGGAGGGTGAGCAGGGAATTTAAAATTATATATATATAATTATTATATATAATATATATTATATTGTGATTAATATTGTGATTCAGAATTGAATTGGAGGACGATACTGACGTGAATGTTCTGGTTCTAACTTCTCTCTCCCTCTCAGTCTCTCAAGGAGGTCTGGGTCTCTCCTGCTCTTCTCTCCTTTAATCCTCTCCTTCTCCTGCTCTTCTTTCTTCTGCTCCTCTCTCTCTTCTCAAGCTTCTCTCTCTTCTCTCCTGCTCCTCTCTCTCCTCCCCTGCTCCTCTCTCTTCTCTCCTGCTCCTCTCTCTTTTCTCCTGCTCCTCTCCTGCTCCTCTCTCTTCTCTCCTGCTCCTCTCTCTTCTCTCCTGCTCCTCTCTCTTTTCTCCTGCTCCTCTCTCTTCTCTCCTGCTCCTCTCTCTCCCCTCCTGCTCCTCTCTCTTCTCTCCTGCTCCTCTCTCTCCCCTCCTGCTCCTCTCTCTTCTCTCCTGCTCCTCTCTCTTCTCTCCTGCTCCTCTCTCTCCCCTCCTGCTCCTCTCTCTTCTCTCCTGCTCCTCTCTCTCCCCTCCTGCGCCTCTCTCTTCCCTCCTGCTCCTCTCTCTTTTCTCCTGCTTCTCTCCTGCTCCTCTCTCTTCTCTCCTGCTCCTCTCTCTTCTCTCCTGCTCCTCTCTCTCCCCTCCTTCTCCTCTCTCTACCCTCCTGCTCCTCTCTCTTCTCTCCTGCTCCTCTCTCTTCTCTCCTGCTCCTCTCTCTTCTCTCCTGCTCCTCTCTCTCCCCTCCTGCTCCTCTCTCTTCCCTCCTGCTCCTCTCTCTTTTCTCCTGCTTCTCTCCTGCTCCTCTCTCTTCTCTCCTGCTCCTCTCTCTTCTCTCCTGCTCCTCTCTCTCCCCTCCTTCTCCTCTCTCTACCCTCCTGCTCCTCTCTCTTCTCTCCTGCTCCTCTCTCTTCTCTCCTGCTCCTCTCTCTTCTCTCCTGCTCCTCTCTCTCCCCTCCTGCTCCTCTCTCTCCCCTCCTGCTCCTCTCCTGTCTCTAACCACCTCCCTCAGGTCCTCCTCCCCTCTCAGTGTGATGAGGATGTCGGGGCCCACTCTCCTGCTCCTCTCTCTTCTCTCCTGCTCCTCTCTCTCCCCTCCTGCTCCTCTCTCTCCCCTCCTGCTCCTCTCTCTTCTCTCCTGCTCCTCTCTCTTCTCTCCTGCTCCTCTCTCTTCTCTCCTGCTCCTCTCTCTTCTCTCCTGCTCCTCTCTCTTCTCTCCTGCTCCTCTCTCTTTTCTCCTGCTCCTCTCTCTTTTCTCCTGCTCCTCTCTCTCCCCTCCTGCTCCTCTCTCTTTTCTCCTGCTCCTCTCTCTTCTCTCCTGCTCCTCTCCTGTCTCTAACCACCTCCCTCTCCTCCCTCAGGTCCTCCTCCCCTCTCAGCGTGATGAGGATGTCGGGGCCCACTCTCCTGCTCCTCTGGCTCCTCTCCGTCCTGTCCGTGGGTCTGGTCCAGCCCTGTCCGCGCTCCTGTAACTGTTACCAGGCGTCGGAGGTGCACTGTACCTTCAGGTCCCTGCAGAGTGTCCCACCCGGGCTGCCCCCACACACCCGGCGCATCAACCTGGGGTACTCACAGTCACAGTCACACACACACTCACACTCACAGTTACACAGTCACACACACACACTCACAGTCACACTCACAGTCACAGTCACACTCACAGTCACACTCACAGTCACACAGTCACACTCACAGTCACACTCACAGTCACACAGTCACACTCACAGTCACACTCACAGTCACACTCACAGTCACACTCACAGTCACACTCACAGTCACACTCACAGTTACACTCACACTCATACTCACAGTCACACTCACAGTCACACTCACAGTCACACTCACAGTCACACTCACAGTCACACTCACAGTCACACTCACAGTCACACAGTCACACTCACAGTCACACTCACAGTCACACTCACAGTCACACACACACAGTCACACTCACAGTTACACTCACAGTCACACACACACACACACTCACAGTCACACTCACACACACAGTCACACTCACACACACAGTCACACTCACACACACAGTCACACTCACAGTCACACACACACTCACAGTCACTCACAGTCACACTCACAGTCACAGTCACAGTCACACTCACAGTCACACTCACAGTCACACAGTCACACTCACAGTCACACTCACAGTCACACTCACAGTCACACAGTCACACTCACAGTCACACTCACAGTCACACTCACAGTCACACTCACAGTCACACTCACAGTTACACTCACACTCATACTCACAGTCACACTCACAGTCACACTCACAGTCACACTCACAGTCACACTCACAGTCACACAGTCACACTCACAGTCACACTCACAGTCACACAGTCACACTCACAGTCACACTCACAGTCACACTCACAGTCACACTCACACACAGTCACACTCACAGTCACACTCACAGTCACACTCACAGTCACACTCACACACAGTCACACTCACAGTTACACACACACACTCACACACACTCACAGTCACACACTCACAGTCACACACACAGTCACACACCCACTCACACTCACACACACTCACACACACACTCACATAGTCACACTCACACAGTCACACACCCACACACACTCACTCACACACACACACACACACACTCACACACACACACTCACACACACACACACTCACACACACACTCATACACACACACACGCGCACACTCACACACACACTCACACTCACAGTCACACAGTCACACTCACAGTCACACTCACAGTCACACAGTCACACTCACAGTCACACTCACAGTCACACTCACACACAGTCACAGTCACACTCACACACAGTCACACTCACAGTCACACTCACAGTCACACTCACAGTCACACTCACAGTCACACTCACAGTCACACTCACACACAGTCACACTCACAGTTACACACACACACTCACACACACTCACAGTCACACACTCACAGTCACACACACAGTCACACACCCACTCACACTCACACACACTCACACACACACTCACATAGTCACACTCACACAGTCACACACCCACACACACTCACTCACACACACACACACACACACTCACACACACACACTCACACACACACACACTCACACACACACTCATACACACACACACGCGCACACTCACACACACACACACACACTCACACACCCACTCACACTCACACACACACACACACTCACACACACACACTCACACACACACACTCACACGCACACTCACACACACACACACACACACACACAGTCACACACACACACTCACACTCACACACACAGTCACACTCACACACACACACACACTCTCAGTTACACTCACAGTCACACTCACAGTCACACACACACTCACATACACACTCACAGTCACACACACACAGTCATGCTCACAGTTACACTCACAGTCACACTCACACACACAGTCACACTCACTCACAGTCACACTCACACACACAGTCACACTCACAGTCACTCACAGTCACACACAGTCACACACAGTCACACTCACAGTCACACTCACAGTCACACACACACTCACAGTCACAGTCACTCACAGTCACACTTACAGTCACACTCACAGTCACACTCACAGTCACACACACACTCACAGTCACACTCACAGTCACACTCACAGTCACACACACACAGTCACACTCACAGTTACACTCACAGCCACACACACACACACTCACAGTCACACTCACACACACAGTCACACTCACACACACAGTCACACTCACAGTCACACACACACTCACAGTCACTCACAGTCACACTTACAGTCACACTCACAGTCATACACACACTCACAGTCACACTCACAGTCACACACACACAGTCACACTCACACACAGTCACACTCACAGTCACACTCACACACACAGTCACACTCACAGTCACACACACACTCACAGTCACAGTCACTCACAGTCACACTTACAGTCACACTCACAGTCACACTCACAGTCACACACACACTCACAGTCACACACACACAGTCACACTCACAGTTACACTCACAGTCACACACACACACACACACTCACAGTCACACTCACACACACAGTCACACTCACAGTCACACTCACACACACAGTCACACTCACAGTCACACACACACTCACAGTCACACTCACAGTCACACTCACAGTCACACACACACAGTCACACTCACAGTTACACTCACAGTCACACACACACACACTCACAGTCACACTCACACACACAGTCACACTCACACACACAGTCACACTCACAGTCACACACACACTCACAGTCACAGTCACTCACAGTCACACTTACAGTCACACTCACAGTCACACTCACAGTCACACACACACTCACAGTCACACTCACAGTCACAGTCACACACACACAGTCACACTCACAGTCACACACACACAATCACACTCACAGTTACACTCACAGTCACACACACTCACAGTCACACTCACACACACAGTCACACTCACAGTCACTCACAATCACACTCACAGTCACTCACAGTCACACTCACAGTCACACACACACACACTCACACACACAGTCACACTCACAGTCACACTCACAGTCACTCACAATCACACTCACAGTCACTCACAGTCACACTCACAGTCACTCACAGTCACACTCAAAGTCACAGTCACACTCACTGTCACACTCACACACACACACACACACTCACTCACACACACACTCACAGTCACACTCACTAAGCAGCGTGTATAACTGAGCGGGATGCGATCACACGGAGCATCTCTGGACCTGAGTGTGAAGAGCAGGAACACTGTTTTGGGATTTGAGATTAATTTTTGGAATGAATAACTCTTGTCAGCGTGTGTGGTCACATTTACGCGTTTCACATTCACCATTAAAACCGAAACTAAACCTGAACTAGGTCAAGATTTGCCCTAGATATGAGATTTTTGAAGCTTAAAACTGTGGTGCCTGACTTTTTTGGGAGTAAATTTTGTGTTTCCCATCAAAGTCTTTTAAAAGCAGCACTTTTTGACCATAATAAGACCTCTGCGTGTTGACTGCAACTAATAAGAAAGTATTTTGTCTCGAAGTAAGAGATAAAGCAGCGCTCTGATTGGCTGTGCTTGGGTGTTCCTCCCCAGTTTCACTTTGTCATTTAAAAAAAGCCGTTATAAACCTGCGCACAGGACCAAAAATGAATGTATCTGAACTTTACCGATGTGCCAAAGGGTCTGTGAGAGCAAGGCACGTATTAGATAACCCATCTAAAAACTGACATCCGGTTCCTCAGTGTGAAAATCAGATACCTCAGCTTTAAGTTTGATTAAATTTAGTAACAATGATGTGTTTACTTTTTCTTTATTCACTACACTGTTAATGTTACAACCTCATGTAGTTATGCCAGTATGCAAAATATTGTTTATTTTAGGGCTACAACGATTAATCGACTAAGTGTGACTAGTCACCTATTGAAAATAATCGACTAATCGTTAACTGAACTCTAAAACCCAAGTCAAAAGACCTTTTATAACAAAGACAGTGACATGAATACATCAAAATGTCAAAAAAGAATAGATTATTGCTGCTATTTTTATCAATAATACACTTTATTCATAAATATTCTCTTTCTAAATGCCTTCAGTCGCCATATTTTATTTAGCTGAGAATGTATTTATAAAGTTCAAATATACATTAGAACTCATTGTTTGACTAGTCAACTTCTAAAATAACCGTTAGTGACAGCCCTGGTGGATTTAAGCAGCACTTGCTTGTGTTAGTTTTGCACTCATGCTCTGTTGTCTATATTAGAAAGAAAGAGAAGAGTACAATTATGAGCTGCAAAAAAACCATAGAGGGGGTGTGTCTAGCTCAAAAAGTACCTTCACCTAATCTAGTGCAAACACTTAGTCATATAATTATACTAGATTTACAAAGAAAACTCCAAATGCTGACTGTGATTGAAACAGCTTTGATATGTGTGAGTGAAGTCAAACGCATCCATTTGATTCAAGTTAGGATTTCTTCACAGCTTTAGCTCTTTAGTGTTTTCCTGGTGAAATGCCCTTTTATGTTTTACAGTGTATACTATTCACTAAAGCAAAGTAGTCACAGTCACAGCCTGCTGTACGAGACACAGACACACTTTATGATGCAAAATGGACATTGTTCCTCATCAAAAAATGAAATTGTATTT
The DNA here is from genome assembly GCA_019453435.1 of Rhinogobius similis. Classification (NCBI taxonomy): domain Eukaryota; kingdom Metazoa; phylum Chordata; class Actinopteri; order Gobiiformes; family Gobiidae; genus Rhinogobius; species Rhinogobius similis. The sequence continues at coordinate 36,361,787 of CM033633.1, read as the reverse complement.
AGCTTCATATTTGTTTCATTTAACCCTGTTCCCACGTGGATGTCCCACCGGTGGGACATTGGATTTTTTCTTAATTTAATCCTTTTTTATCCACCATCTAATAACAGGAAACTATCAGCTGCTGGGCATGTTCAATATGAAAGGAAATCTGTAACCCTCTTATTTCCAGTCAAACCAAACATTCTGGGATCAATCAGGGTCAGTTTGCTCTCCAAACCCACAAATTAAAAAAAATGTCCCTAAAATTCAAAAAGAAGGAATAGGACTTTTATATGGACCTTTTTTATATGTTATTAAGTCCCTAAAACAAATTTTTGCTCAGATTAGCTTCAGCTTTTAAAAAGGAATTGTCCAAACCAACAAATGCCCAAACTAGTGTCCCTCCGGCCCTGCTTCTGACACCAGCTTTATCTCTTCATATTTAACAAAGAAAATCTAGGCGGAATTCATAATTTGGTATTCCTCTTTGCAGAGCGTGTTTCCAAGTGTAATTAGAGTAAATCAGACACAAAACTACAGTCTCAGCTTCGCAAAGAGTCCAGACAATAGTCTGTGCTCCAAAGGGTTCAGAAACAGCTTTAGTTGAAATGAGGCTCATTTTAGTCAGACGTTTTAGGAAAAACAGGCCCGAAGCTTCATCCTGTTTACGGGGTCGTCTTCTCTGCTCCTTATCTGAGCATTACAAAACACTTGGTTTCAAATTTCTCAGATTTGTGACATCAAAGGTAGCCCTCACGCTATCTATCGGGAGGTGGCCCTGGGGAAGACCCAGGACACACTGGAGGGACTATGTCTCTGTGTCCTGGGAACGCCCCGGGATCCTCCCGGAGGAGCTGGAGGAAGTGTCTGGGGTGCACACCCCAGACATTGGGGAAGAGAGCACGAGGGGTAGCGGGGTCTCCTGTGCTGCTTTGAAGGAATTTCTTCATCAAATCACATTCATTTCAACTGCAAGCTTACTGTACATTAGCCTGCCCATGGTAATTCACTCTGCTGCTAGTAGATGGAGTGCTAGAACAAATCCTCAACTCCCGACTGAGAGAGAGTCATGCACGTCTTTCAGTACAAGCTTTATTTCAAAGCTTTACCTGATTTTTACTGTTTTGAAATGTGAAAATCAGAACTAGTTCATGTGCCCATGTTTGCATGGAAAAAAGTATTAAAAAGCAAATAAAAAGTAAAAAAAAATAAAGTAGTTTGCTCCAGCACAGATATATTGTAAAAGCATCTATTCATGTAAAAATGAGACCACAGCGCTTTCTCTGCATCTGTTTCTAGACTGTTTTATTCTACGAGAAGCAGGAAGTTAAAAGTGCTTATAAACATTGTGAATATTTAGGCTGCTGCATCAGGAAAGTGAGAGATACATGTGACTGATGTAAAGAATTTAAAATGAACAACGTCTGTTTTTCACTTTTCAAAACAGTAAAAATCAGGTACAGCCCCTTTAAGTTGTAAACATGAGATGACAAAGCAAAGGCACAAGAGCGTGTGTGAAGGACAACACAAATCATGTAGAATGTGTCTCTTAAAGCATACAGTGTTGAGCGTTCTATCATTGAATCAGGAGGAGACTGTATGAGCTGGGGCCGCAGAGAACGTTCAGGTTTTTAAGAGCAGGCTCAAGACCCACCTTTTTAGCTTAGCTTTTGATTAATATTTATTATTTAATTTGTTTAATCTTACTTATATAACTTATTTATTTATTCTATCTATTTATTTATTGTGTTTACCTATTTTAGCTTCATTATTATATATATATATATATGTTATTTAGTCTTCCTCTTTTTTCCACCCATTTATTTATTTCCCCATATTTATTTATTCTTTTATTCATTTTAGACTCTCCAGTGTTTCCTCCGAGGGGCCCTCTGTACTGGGAGCGGTGGTCGGCTGTGGCTGCTGGGCCCTGGCTCATGGGCCCCTGGGGGAGGTTTGGTGTGAGCCTCGTCTCCTCTGGGCCCTGAGTCTGCGTCCTGTCGCCATGGGCGACCTTGCTCCTGGTGCAGACTGCTCCTCCAATGGTGCTTCCTCAACTGGCTTATCTGTACTCAGTCTCCTCAGTCTCCTCCTGTTTGTCAGAGTGCGTGTGTGTGTGTGTCTGAGTGTGCACGTGTGTGAGCATTTGTGTGTGAGCATGTGCGCGCTTGTCTTTGTGTGTGTGATTGTCTAGATGGGTTGTTTGGTCATGTGGGTTGGGCGGAGGGGAGGGGGGCTTCGGTGGATTGTGGGCTTGTGGCAATGTTTTTAATGCACTGTAAAGCACTTTGTGTTACATTTTATATGTATGAAAAGTGCTTTAAAAATAAAATTTGATTTGATGATTTGATTTGTGTTTGATGGACTCCTGAACATGTCTTGGTTTTGCTGCAGCTTCAACAGCATCCACGGCCTGCACAACGCCTCCCTGTCCGGCTTAAAGAGCGTGGAGCTGCTCATGCTCCACAGCAACGACCTGCAGCAGATCCCCCCAGGAGTGTTCAGAGACATGAGGAGCCTGCAGGTAACACACACACGTACACACAACACACAACACACAGCACACACACAACACACACAACACACGCACACAAGACACACACAAGACACAACGACCTGCAGCAGATCCCCCCAGGAGTGTTCAGAGACATGAGGAGCCTGCAGGTACACACACATGTACACACAACACACACAACACACAGCACGCACACAACACACACACACAACACACGCACACAAGACACACACATGACACACACATGCAGCAGATCCCCCCAGGAGTGTTCAGAGACATGAGGAGCCTGCAGGTACACACACATGTACACACAACACACAACACACAGCACGCACACAACACACACATGTACACACAACACACAACACACACAAGACGCACACAAGACACACACAAGACACACACATGCAGCAGATCCCCCCAGGAGTGTTCAGAGACATGAGGAGCCTGCAGGTAACACACACATGTACACAGAACACACAACACACAGCACGCACACAACACACACAACACACACACAAGACACACTCAACACACAGCACGCACACAACACATAAGACACACACAAGACACACACAAGACACACACATGCAGCAGATCCCCCCAGGAGTGTTCAGAGACATGAGGAGCCTGCAGGTAACACACACATGTACACACACAACACACAGCACACACACAACACACACAAGACGCACACAAGACACACATAAGACACACACAAGATACACACATGCAGCAGATCCCCCCAGGAGTGTTCAGAGACATGAGGAGCCTGCAGGTAACACACACACGTACACACACAACACACAGCACACACACAACACACAGCACACACACAACACACACAAGACGCACACAAGACACACATAAGACACACACATGCAGCAGATCCCCCCAGGAGTGTTCAGAGACATGAGGAGCCTGCAGGTAACACACACATGTACACACACATCACACAGCACGCACACAACACACACAAGACGCACACAAGACACACACAAGACACACACAAGACACACACATGCAGCAGATCCCCCCAGGAGTGTTCAGAGACATGAGGAGCCTGCAGGTAACACACACGTACACACAACACACAACACACACAACACACACACACAACACACACAAGAAGCACACAAGACACACACAAGACACGCACACAAGACACACACATGCAGCAGATCCGCCCAGGAGTGTTCAGAGACATGAGGAGCCTGCAGGTAACACACACATGTACACACACAACACACAACACACAGCACGCACACAAGACACACACAAGACACACACAAGACACACACATGCAGCAGATCCCCCCAGGAGTGTTCAGAGACATGAGGAGCCTGCAGGTAACACACACATGTACACACATGTACACACAACACACAACACACACACAAGACACACACAAGATACACACATGCAGCAGATCCCCCCAGGAGTGTTCAGAGACATGAGGAGCCTGCAGGTAACACACACATGTACACACATGTACACACAACACACAGCATGCACACAACACACACACAAGACACACACATTAGAGCCGTCCCACGTCCACGCTGTACAGGGCCCCATACACGCCGTGTTTAGAGCTGTACAGGGCCCCAGACACGCCGTGTTTAGAGCCGTCCCACGTCCACGCTGTACAGGGCCCCACACACGCCGTGTTTAGAGCCGTCCCATGTCCAGCAGGTGATTATGTAGAGCACGCAAAATTAGGGCTGCACGATATTGGAAAATGTTGCGTTTTTGCTGTTAATTACTGCAATATCGATATTATTACGATAATTATTTGAACTTTTTGACACAATCATTTCCATTATATAGAAACTGAAATGTCTAAGTTTACTAGTCAAGACAAAAATTTGAAGAAAAAAAGCAAAAAAAAAACAAAAACATTTTCATTTAAGAACAGTACATTTCTGTCAGCTAGAGCAGGGGTTCTTAACCTTTTTTACCTTGAGGCCCGACTTTTTCTGTATAAAGGCCCAATCTCATATTAAATGTATTATATTTTAGTGATTGTGCGGCCCTCAAGGAGGTGCTCGCGGCCCTACTTTGGGCCCCGGCCCTATGGTTAAGAATCACTGAGCTAGAGCACAATTACTTACAGCATTGATTACTGGATTTGTTGTTATGGCTGGTTCTCAAAATGTTCTAATTATGACTTAATATGATAGTTTTACATCTGTGAAGTTTCAGTTTGTGGAAAGAAAAATGAAAAATAAAAGTTTAAAACAAAATGAATTAGTGCTGAGTTCTAAAACTGAATCCCTCTGTGATGTCATCAAAAAGCGACGTACCATTGAAAATACAGTCAAGACAATTTACACACAACTAACCCAATATTTGCACAGTTCAAATCATAATTCAACAAAATAAAGGTGTTATCAGGTATTATTGTTTGTCAAATCATAACTTTTGTGTCATTTATATGGATTTCGGCCTTTGTTTTCAAAATGGTTGCTAGGTAACAGTTGTGGCATTACCACTATTGTCATATTCACTGCCCATGTCCAAACAGGAAGTGATAACACATGACGAAAACTGTCTAACTTGGGACAAACAGGCAAAATGTTTCATAAAATCTTAAATCCAATCACGTTCACTACGTTTTAGTGAAATGTCATAACTAATGTCAAACTTTTAGGACTAATTAAGGTGTAGTTATTATCGAAAAAACTGCTGACTTTCTAAAAACATATACAGTAAATTAGAAGACCAGTGAAGGAATGCTCAACCTGGACCATAAACATCTCTTTTAACAACTACTTTACACCCAGTAGTGTCAATTTGGTGACAGCTAATGTGGATCCAACAAACAAACAAACACACAAATAAAGTGTTAGTCCCATATGTAGGACAGCAGGGCAGCACTGGACCGTCCCCACAGTCTGGACAGTGTGCTTCTTCCCCGGCTGTGACTGCATCCTTTCTGAAGTGAGAAGATAAATATTTAGCCTCTGGTGCCGCCTTCACAGTTTACTTTGACAGTTCCTCTACAGTCCCGCTAACGGCTACAAACAGTCGAGTGCTGTGACCCGCTGACGGCCCCCTCCGGACGAATGGCCCATTAAGTCTGACATAAACACTCTTGACCCGGTGGAGTTCAGACGTTACTCTTTAAGGGGCCTGGAGGGACTTAAAGGGGACGTGTTGTGTAAAATCAACTTTAATTGGCTTTTTTGGTTTGTTAACGGTGTTGCTTCGTCATGTATTTCCTCAAAGTTGTGTTTGGATTGATTCCTGTGTGTTTGAGGAATTCTGGATTTTCTTGCGACTGAGGTTTGAGTGCTAAGAAAAGTCCTGTTTTCACCTGCCCCCTATACCCGCCCACTGCTCCGTATTTACTTGCGTTTAGAGATGGGTAATATATTGGTCCCGGTATCGTCCGATATTAAAGGTCCCATAACATGCAAAATGGACTTTTCAGAGGTTTTAACCTTCCTACAGTGCTATTTGGGCCTCGTATGTTGTGCCCAAAGTGGTTTTTTGATTGATTCCCTCATGTTTTCACTAGAGAACTGTCTTTTCCGTCCCCCTCGGCTGAGCAGCAGACGGGGGCTCCTCACTAAGATGACGCGCTTCCCATGGATGACGCGGTGTTTAAGCCACGCCTCCAGGAAGCGCGCAGCCGCAGAATAAAAACAGCTAATGCTAATGCTACACAGTAATTACACGATGGATACGACAGATAGAAGAGTTAGCTTGTTATTTACCAAACGGCACGTCCGTGGTTGAGGTACTGGAGCACGTCAAACTCCAGGTCAGATCCAGGACGTAGGACTCAGCACGACGCACCGTCAGGACGGATAAAAGGTTTATTCAGTGTTTGTGTATCGCTGTTTACCGGAGCACACGGCGCATGCGCACTATCTCCGCTCTAGGCTTCGGCACGGGTTGGGCGGGGGGTGCGCGGGTTGGGAGGGAGAGGCGCGCGAGTTGGGCGGGGGAGGCAGCCTGCTCTCTGTTCGGGGGGGTCAGATCTCAGAGTGAGCCGTTTGCTTTTGCAAGGAGGGGGGCCAGTCCAAGAAATGGGTGTTTTTTGTAAACTGTTATGTTATGGATATTGTACAACGCAACATTTTATCAACAAAGCCCTTAGAATAGACTGTGTGAAGGGGAAAATAGCAGAATATGGGACCTTTAAAAAAAAAATTTAAAGATGTAAATAAATAGTTTTGCACAGAGTTTCTTCCAGGATGCTGCTGGCTCGTCGAAAGACACAGAGTCACTCCGATATATTTCAAATTCTGGTAAAATCTTTAAAAATGTTTTACCCCAGTTTAGCTTTCTTTAGGTTTTCAATTTTACTTCTTTGTTGTAAATGATGACATCACACTAGAAAATTACCAAGAAAACATCCTGTGAACTGCACCAAAACTCATCGAATGTTACCAATTACCAAGAAAATACACACAAACACCTTTATTTTGTTGAATCATTTTATAATAGTAATCTCATCGTTAAATATGGCAAAAATTATCATCACGATATTCTTGGGGCCAGATCATGATTTCTAATTTACCACGATTCGTGATCACTTTGTGTTTTTCTATTGCCTTTAATAGAGCTGCACCATTCAGGAAAAATATCTAATTGTGATTTTTCTGAATCTGCGATTCATGTTTTACTAACAGGATTCAGTTCAAACGTACATTTTAAAGACAATTTTGTCGCTTTTAGTCGCGTTTTAGTCACGTTCAGTTGTGTTTGTCATATTCAAACTCGTCTTGTCACTGTTAGTCTGAGTCGCTTTGGTGCATTGAGCCGCGTTTGTTGTTTAAAGGCGTGTTTTTGTCACTTTTGAACACAGTTTTATCACTTTTTGTTGTGCTTTTGCCTCTTGTTTCAGAACACATTTGTACAAATCCAAACTACAGTGTGAGCAGTTTTTATTCAGATCAAAGCAACACATTTTGTTGTTTGTGGAAGACATTATTGCACTTCAAAAACTGCAGCCTTTGCGATTTGCTAATTGCATCCACTGAAACTGTGATTTTGTGTGGATTTGGTTTAATTGTGCAGCTCTGGTCTTTAAGAGGTAAATAAAGTCATCTGCTCAGAGGCTTCAGAGGCTAAACAACAGGAGAAAAAGTGTTTGAACAGACAGCTGCATTAAAGACACAAACAGTCAATCACAATGATTTCACAAACACAGCAGATTGTCACAGGGACCAGCTCATGATTCCATTTTCATCACTGTCACCAGCACTAGCAGAAGTACAAAATGTAGTTCAGTGAAATAAAGAAAACAACCTCCCTCTGAATACTTCTAAAAGATGTGAACTTTTGTAAGAGGTCTTTTTAGTCGTAACAACTGTCATCTGCCTTTTGAAATCGCTGTACATTTCTTGGTCTGACCCAGTCAAACGGCTTGAGTTGGAACAAAAACACAGATAACATGGTGAAGAAAGCTCCTCGGTGTCTTTGTTTTTGCACAAAATAAATTTCATTTTATTTGGTATATTAATACGTATTGTACATTAAAAAAAATATTGTTTTACACTAATCAAGTCATGGTTTGTGGAGGCTGAAAAACCTGTTTAAACTGATGACATCACACTGTGAGACTCAATCTATCCAAAGATTTGCATAATTTACCCAAAATAAGCAACGTATTTTACCCTTTAAACTTTAATAAAAGAACATTAATTAAGCAAAAAAAAGGTGTTCACGTGTATTTTGATTTGTCGGACAAAAAAATCTCTGACGTTAGTCGAGTTTTAACCCAGTGCTCAAAGTCATTTCCTGGTGTGATGTCATCATTTACAACCAGGAAGTGAATATTACAAAACTGGAAGATTACAAAATTTAAAAAATGGCTAAAATTGCTAAAATGTATAAATATTTTTAGCAAAACTTTAAGTATATTCACCTGTATTTTAGGTACATGAGTAGTCCAACCTGTAACACTTTACAATAACTTATTCCTACCTTAATAAAGCATGAACAAAGACTTAATTCATAGTGAATTATTAAGAATGATTCAGGATTAGTCACTACTTAAATAATATTCTAACCCTAATTCCTGACCCCAACCCTGACCTTAACTTTAATTAGGTAGTTACTAAGCCTGAATCATGCTTAATAAACTACATGTTCATAATTAATTAAGTCTTTGTTCATGCTTTGTTGAGGCTAATTAAGGTGTAGTTATTATAAAGTGGTACCATCTAATCCAGGGGTCTGCAACCTGCGGCTCCGGAGCCGCATGCAGCTCTTCACCCTCATTGTAGCGGCTCCCTTTGGCCTTGAAAAAAAAACCTTGACATAAATAAATGGTATTTCTTAATTCATTTTTATTCGTAAATTAGTTTATTTTGTTGGGCAGTTATCTTGGAGTTTAAGTTGATGCCATCTAATTTTAAAATAACTATTTTTAATTTCTAATTTGCAAATATACGTCAGTCACATAACGTCATCAGCCTTCGCCTGTACGTGCTGACGGCTTTTGTAGTGTCGGTTATTTGTTGCGGCTCCCGACGTGTTTTTTTTTGGTAGAAGAGGGGGCAAAATGGCTCTTTTGATAATAAAGGTTGCAGACCCCTGATCTAATCTAAAGGGTGAAAAATGTGTTTCTTTTGTGTAAATTATGTATAACGTTTAGTGTGTGTTATCAGTTTCTTATAATTTTCAACAGATTTTTCAGCTTTTCTCCACAAACAGCGACCTGATTGGTGTAAAACTATAATTTATATTTACACGTGTAATAACGCACTAAATAAAGCCAAATCAGAAAATCATACAAACCTGTCATACGCACAAGTCGTTAATAAACCTGAATCAAACTTTTTCTTTCAGTATGAGTTAAGTCTTTGTTCACGCTTTACAAAGGCAGGAATAAGTGCCATTATTATAAAGTGTTACCAAAACTTGATTTTAAAACACCATTGATGTGTTTGTCAGAATTAAACTCACTTTTTATGGTGACGCCAGGGTTGGTGACTGTGGAACGGGCCCCAAATCCACGAGGGAGCGACCAGGTCCAAACAGGACGACCTCAGTCTTTCCCTCATCTAGTTTAAAAAAAAAAAAAAAAAAAAGGCCAACCAAGCCTTGAATGACACTTTAATATTCTGCAGAGCTTTTAACCATGCTATAATTACTTCCTCTTCTCGTTTACCCTCTTGAAGTTGTATTTAGAGCGATTCGTGCACATCTGAGTCATCTTTATTCTGCATTCAAGACGCCGTTACTGCCACTGTTTTCCCCGATACTTACTTTGCGCTCCCGTTTGTCTCTCTTGCAGACAAAAGCATAATACGTCTTCTCTAAATGCAGTCAGATCAAACCAGTGGAGAGCCGTCTTCTAAATGAGCCAGTTCTCAGTAATCTGACCTGTAATGAGACGCCATTTACATCCAATTAGCACGAGATACAGACGAGCGATACAAGCGCCGGAGCGAGCTGCATCACTCCGGCGCGCTCCACTCTTAGGAAAATAAGCACGCTAACCTGATCAGCTAGTTTTGTTGACAGAAGTCTTGTTTACAGTGCAATTTGTGCTCCTTGAAACATGTTTGCGTCGTACTTGAATCAATATACAAGCGAGGCAGAAGCAGTAGATGGATTATGCTTTTTATGTTGTTGTTTTATCTATTAACCACAGCAGTTAACCTTGATTGACTGTGTTTTTATGCCAGTGTAACCTTTCAGGACGTCTTAAAAGAATCATGGTACCACTTTGTACTACACTTCATGTTCATGTTTTAATTAAGCATGAACAAAGACTTAATTCATAATGAACAAGAATGATTTAGGCTTAGTAACTACGTAATTAAGTAGTTACTAAGTCTAAATCATTATAAACAATTAGTTCACTATGATTTAAGTCTTTGTTCATGTTTATCAAGTGTAGGTTTTATAAAGTCTTACCAGAATGACAACAGAGGCGGAGATAGGGGGTAGGTGAAAATTGACTTTTTTTGAGCACTCAAGCTTCAAATGCATCTAAACCAGGGGTGTGAAAACTTCTTTTCATTGCGGGCCTCATTGTGAAACACGAAGTGGAGGCCCCAGACGACCTGACGAGGAAGTGAATCATTCAAAAGCTTGGGTTTGACATCGTTTTGACGAGCCACCTCTGGTCTGAGGGCCCTAGTTTTGACATTCCAGATCTAAATTAAACAAAACATGCATTCTTTTTTCTTTTTTTACCGCTTGTTCCCATTAGGGGTCGTAGGTGACTGGAGCTTATCCCAGTGACTTTGGGCCTTAGGCGGGGTACACCCGGACAGGAGCCAGTCACACGGACAGACATTCACTCTCACATTCAGTCACTCGAGACAATTCAGAGTTGTCAGTTAATTGCACATGATGTGTGGGACAGTGGGAGGAGCCGGAGAACTGGGAGAACATGCACATGGGAGGAATATGCAGACTGTGTGATGTCTGGGATTCAAACACATGATCTCCTTATTGAGAGGCAAGAGCTCTAACCACTCTGCCACCGTGCACTCAACAAAACAAACAGTAAAACAAGTCTGTATGGAATCCACCATTAGTATTATCCTCATCATCCCTGGATTTGTATTTTGTTTTATTCTCACGCACATGAGCAGCCCTCCATATTTTATTCTACTGCCCCCTGGAGGATGCAGCCCTGATACAACACGTGCAGAATGTGCAGCGAGAGTTAATTGTCAGTTCCTTTGGGTTGGGCTTTTCTATAAACCACACATGAACAGTTGAGAACATTGTAAAAGCACGCCCTGGGGCCGAAGGGTGTGTGTGCGTCAGAGTGGGTCGTCTGCTGACCAGCTGATTATTTAAAACTCAATGGGCTCTGTGCACAGCAGCAGTTGGCTAAGCTAACCGTTTCTCACAGCCAGTGCTAACTTTCATTAAAGGTCCCATATTCTGCTCTTTTCCCCTTTACACAGTCTATTCTAGGGGCTTTGTTGATACATTTTTGCGTTGTCCAATATCCATAACATAACAGTTTCCAAAAAACACCCATTTCTTGGACTGGCCCCCCTCCTTGTAAAAGCAAACGGCTCACTCTGAGGTCTGACCCCCCCGAACAGAGAGCAGGCTGCCTCCCCCGCCCAACCCGCGCGCCTCCCCCGCCCAACCCGCGCCGAAGCCTAGAGCGGAGATGGTGCATGTGCCGTGTGCTCCGGTAAACAGCGATACACAAACACGGGAATAAACATTTTATCTGTCCTGACGGTGCGTCGTGCTGAGTCCTACGTCCTGGATCTGACCTGGAGTTTGACATGCTCCAGTACCTCAACCACGGACGTGCCGTTTGGTAAATAACAAGCTAACTCTTCTATCTGTCGTATCCATCGTGTAATTACTGTGTAGCATTAGCATTAGCTGGGTTTTTTTTGCGGCTGCGCGCTTCCTGGAGGCGTGGCTTGAGCGCCGCGTCATCCTGGTGAGGAGCCCCCGTCTGCTGCTCAACCGAGGGGGACGGAAAAGACAGTTCTCTAGCGAAAACATGCGGGAATCAATCAAAAAACAACTTTGGGCACAACATACGAGGCCCAAATAGCACTGGAGGAAGGTTAAAACCTCTGAAAAGTCGATTTTGCATGTTATGGGACCTTTAAACCCTAAAATATAAAGAAATCACCAATGAAAATGTCAATTAAAGTAAAGACTATCTGATTGTTTTATTTATGGATTACTTCAGTTTTCCATCCATCCATCCATCTTCTTCCGCTTATCCGGGGCCGGGTCGCGGGGGCAGCAGCCTGAGCAGGGACTCCCAGACTTCCCTCACCCCGGACACTTCCTCCAGCTCCTCCGGGGGGATCCCGAGGCGTTCCCAGGCCAGCCGAGAGACATAGTCCCTCCAGCGTGTCCTGGGTCTACCCCGGGGCCGCCCGGTGGGACATGCCCAGAACACCTCCCGAGGGAGGCGTCCAGGAGGCATCCGGAACAGATGCCCGAGCCACCTCAGCTGGCTCCTCTCGACGTGGAGGAGCAGCGGCTCTACTCTGAGCTCCTCCCGTGTGACTGAGCTCCTCACCCTATCTCTAAGGGAGCGCCCAGCCACCCGGCGGAGGAAGCTCATTTCGACCGCTTGTATCCGCGATCTTGTCCTTTCGGTCATTACCCAAAGCTCATGACCATAGGTGAGGGTAGGAACGTAGATTGACCGGTAAATCGAGAGCTTCGTCTTTCGACTCAGCTCTCTCTTCACCACAACGGTCCGATACAACGCCCGCATCACTGCAGACGCTGCACCGATCCGCCTGTCAATCTCACGCTCCATCCTTCCCTCACTCGTGAACAAGATCCCGAGATACTTGAACTCCTCCACTTGAGGCAAGGACTCCCCACCCACCCGGAGAGGGCAAGCCACCTTTTTCCGGTCGAGAACCATGGCCTCGGATTTGGAGGTGCTGATCCTCATCCCAGCTGCTTCACACTCGGCTGCAAACCGTCCCAGTGCATGCTGCAGGTCCTGGTTTGAGGAAGCCATCAGGACGACATCATCTGCAAACAGCAGAGATGAGATCCTGTGGTTCCCAAACCAGACGCCCTCCACGCCCTGACTGCGCCTAGAAATTCTGTCCATAAAAACTATGAACAGAACCGGTGATAAAGGGCAGCCCTGGCGGAGTCCAACATGCACTGGGAACAGGTCTGACTTACTGCCGGCAATGCGAACACAGCTCCTGCTCCGGTCATACAGGGACCGGACAGCCCTTAACAAAGGGCCCCGGACCCCATACTCCCGGAGCACTCCCCACAAGGCGCCCCGGGGCACACGGTCGAATGCCTTCTCCAGGTCCACAAAGCACATGTGGACTGGTTGGGCAAACTCCCATGAACCCTCGAGCACCCGATGGAGAGTATAGAGCTGGTCCAGTGTTCCACGACCGGGACGAAAACCACACTGCTCCTCCTGAATCCGAGGTTCAACTATCGGTCGGATTCTCCTCTCCAGTACCCTGGAATAGACCTTACCGGGGAGGAACTTCAGTTTTTTATTTGATTATTTTTTTTCTTTAGTATGTTTCAAAGTTAGCGTTAGCATTGAACACCTCATTTATCCGCACAGAAGTGTATCTGGGGAAGTGTTCGTCTGGTGTAAAGTCTCACTGTCACTGTCTGATCTTTAAGGAGTTATTTGTATTAGTGATTCTGCACAAAACCCTTAGACATAGAACTGGGCCGGAAGCACCCAGTAATAAATATCTACCTGAAATTCCATGCGCAAATTCCATTACAAATAGTACTAATTACCAAATATAAATAGATTTCTGTAAACAGAGCCATGTACAGCAGTTCATCTGCTGAACCTCTCTGATCAAAGGGGCTGGAACTGTGACATGTTTGTAGTTTTTGACCTCAGACCGGCCTCTGTTTCACACCACAACCTTCTGTGTGTTCACTGAATCCACGTTCAGTCCACGCTCCGCTGCAAACGCTGGAGGAGGTGGTTTCTTTGAGTGGGACAGTTCACAATTCAATTTAATTTTGTAGCGCCCAAAATCACAACAACAGTTGTCTCGATGGGCCACAGGTAGAGAGCAGTTGAAATGATCAAATGGATAACTGTCCCAGAGCGCCCCCTGTCCTTGACCCTCCTCAGCACGATAAAACTACAAAAAACCCTGTGGGAATAAGAGAACCACAGTGAACCACGGACGGACAGACTGCAGATGAACTAGGACTGTACCAGGACTCAGGACTGAACCAGGACTGGACCAGGACTGAACCAGGTCTGAACCAGGACTGGACCAGGACTGAACCTGGACTGAACCAGGTCTGAACCAGGACTGAACCAGGACTGGACCAGGACTGAACCAGGACTGAACCAGGACTGAACCAGAAGGCCCAGGACTGATGGTTCGATGGTCGATGGTCGATGAACTTCATGGTTACTGTTTTCTTTGCGACCTCTGATTGTGCTAAAATGCTCTTCTGCACTTATTTAGTGCTCGAAAGGAGCTAACCAACTAAAGTGTTAGCAAGTATGAACCCTTTATGACCTGCAATGAGTTTGCATTTTTGCTGCTGTGGTGTCATTTTTAAGATTATCACGTTATTTACTTTTTTTACATTTACACAATCCCCACACTTCAAATTCCATCAATTTAATACAAATGATGAAATTCCAGATCTTTATCCCTCAGAATTGTAAATGACTAAAACTTTCTGATTATTTTTTCAAATTAGATAATTAGATATGAAGTTTGTACCTGTTATGCTTTTTTAGATACAGATGTTTTATGAATGTCAATACAAACAAACAAAATCTAAATTTAACATTTTAATTTGCTAAAGCTGAAAAAAAAAAAAATAATAATGCAAGAACTAATTTACAAATTGTTGAATAGTTAAAGTCTAATCTTTAACGCACCCAAGTCAATAACCCTTTGTTATGGGATCAACAAGTTCATTCATGAAATGTACAAACATTAAAATTGCACTGTTTATAGTAGATTTTATGTTGCATTTTTAGGCATTTTGGTAATTTTTGTGGGAAACGAAGGCAAACACTGCATGAACATGTGCTTTTTAAAGATAACATTGTTCAGTTTGATGTGCAAAAAGAGTTATCACTCTGTTTTTATTGGTTTTCTTTTAGCAAGTTGCTAAAAACAGACGCACGCACTCCAGTGGGCCACAAAGAGTTAACCCGGCTTCACTTGTGGTTGATGAATGTGTCAAATGCTGAGGGTAAATTCTCCTTCTGGGACAATAAAGTCTACAAAATTCATCATAATCATAAAATATCACATTCAGCCACCGACATAATCTAATCCCCAACCAATTCTTTGTTTATGACACTCTACAAATGCATTATTTATGTGCCATCCATCGCTTCTCAAGTGGAGGCGAACAGAGCCAAACGCCAGGCCTGATGGCTCTCTCGCTGACGCGCCCAAACGCCCGGGCTGAGAGCGCTCTTAAAGGGGAAGTGCTATTACTCACGAGCCGTTGTTTCCTTCGCCGGGCGGCAGATGCTGATATATTTGCCGTATTGTGATAATAGCGTTCATATTTCCAGCGCTGACAGACTCTTCACGTGCTACATATCTGCGCAGCTGGGACCTCTCCTGAGAGACCAGTGCATTAATCACAACTGCTCATAAATATTATCGTCTCCATAACACAGATGTCAAACTTAGTCTAAATGTTTGGAGGCTTAGACAGCGGAGTAGAGTCGATATATGTTTAGTGCCGTTATATATTTCAACAAAGGGATTCTCCAGCAGTTAAAATGGCTTAATTACAATTACTGATGAAGGGGCTATCGTTTAAATTTGATTAGGCGAGGTTAAAAGTCGAAAGTAGAATTTGCTGTTTAATGTATTTATTCATATGCAGGTTGTGTTCACATTAGGGCTGCAGTTTAATGGATGCATTAAGCAGAAAGTTCAGTTTTGGAAGTGCCATCATTTCCTCAATGCAAACAAAATATCCTGTTTTTTATTTTGCATAAAAACGGCCAACCCTGATTTGTTAAGTCATGTTCAGAAACAAGCAACAACAATGTGACTAAAACTGACAAAAACAAAATTCGACTAAAAGTGAACAAAATGACTAAAAGTGACACAAATCTGACTGAAACAGACAAAAATGCAACTTAAAGTGACTAACAAATGACAAAAAGTGACAAATACGCATCTAAATGTGACAAAAACACAACTTGAGGTGAAAAGGTGCGACTGAAAGTGAAAAAAATTGACCAAAACTGACAAAAATACGACTAAATCTGACAAAAACATGACTAAGCCTACGAAAACGCATCTGAAAGTGACAAAACCGCAACTAAAAATGACACAAGCGTGACTAAAAGTGACAAAACTGCAACTTAAAGTGAAAAGGCCCAGCTAAAACAGAAAAAATAGACTAAAAGTGACAAAAACAAACTTAAAAGTGACAAAAAACATGACTAAAAGTGACAAATACACAACGACAGTGACAAAACCACAACTAAACATGACACAAGCGCATCTAAAAGTGACAAAACCACATAAATAAAAAAAAATTAAAAAAACAACTAGAGGTGAAAAGGCGACACTAAAGTGAAAAAAAATGACTAAAACTGACTAAAATGTGACTAAAAGTGACAAAAAAACAACTACAGTGACAAAACCACAACTAAAAATGACACAAGTGTGACTAAAAGTGACAAAACCGTAACATAAAGTGAAAAGGCCTGACTGAAAGTGGAAAAAGTTACTAAGTAAGACTAAGAGTGACAAAAACGCCACTAAAATCGACAAAACTTTGACCAAATGTGACAAAAACATTCTGAAACACATGATTCTTTTATTACTTTGTCAGTTCATATTTCAGTCTTTTTGTCAACTCTCTGTTTAAAAAGTGAACTTGGAACAGAATCCTGTTATGAAAACATAAATCACAAATACTCATCAGAAAAAAATGCAATGTTTTACCAAATCGTCCAGCTCTAGTTCACATGATCACAATTTAAACTGAGCTCAAGACATGTATTAATTGTCGTACGTTTTATGTAGATCTTTAGGTGATATTTTTGGTCAAGCACTTATATTTTAGGTATGGATGGTGCCAGAACAAAAAAAAGTCTTTTCATCTTTTCATCAGTGGCAGAAGAAGAAGTCAATTTTGTCTCTTAAGTAAAAGTACAGATACAGCAGCAAAACATCACAAGTTACATTTAAACAGTGAAATGTGACGATGTTGATGAAGAATTGTCAATTTCTCAATGTTTCTGGACTTTTAAAAATGTACATATTTGTTTCCTCAAAGCCGGGACATGAACTCAAAACCTAACAGTTAAATGTCAACATAAACGTGCTGAAACAACCCCGAAAACCAAACAGGAAGTGCTTTTTACTTTTCAGTCCAGTGGAGTAAAAAGTACAGATACCTGCTCTCAAATGTAGTCAAGTAAACACAAAAAGTATTCACTATTAAAGTCACTCCAGTAAAGTACACATACCTGAAATTTGTACTTAAGTGCAGTACTTTTACTGTTGTACTTCGTTCCTTTCCAACACTGCTTTTGTGTCTGTATAATCCACAGAAACATTACCATGATCAAAATACAATTATTATTTATAGTCGACTTGTCACAATGAGTCGATTAATCATTGCAGCCCTAATTATTACTATTACTTTTTTTGTCAGATATAATATTTAGTTGTTAAATTATTCTACAACATAAACAACTTCTTTTCCAGTGCACTGCGTATTGAAGCGTTTGAGATAAGCTGAAGGGCTAGACATGTTTCTAATTCTGGATGAGTCCTCCAGCTCCAGCCACAGAAGCACTTCCTCGTCACTGCGGCTCCGTCATATTTGGCTTCGGACAGAGTTTGTCACCTCGCCAGGCATTTTTGGTTCAAATTCCACTCATAACTTTTATTAGAAATGTGATTTATGACCATATGGAGACCAGTAGTGTCTTTACGCTGTCACGTCTCAGACTTTAATGTAGTGTTCCGCCAGTCCAAGTATAATCAATAGATATGGCTGTTTCTGGGGTTACAATTAGCAAATGGAAAAAGTTATAAATATTAAAGGTTTTATGGGATTTATAAAGATTGTAATATGCGCTTTGAACTGATATTATTTTAAAAATCTGGATTCAGGTCACAGTCTATAATTGAAATATGTCTAGGAGCAGTCTTATTACCTAAAATCGTGACATAAACTGACAAAAATGTGACATTAACTGACAAAAACGTGACTAAAAGTGACAAAAACGGACAAAAAAATGACTAAAAGGGACAAAAATGTAACTAAAATTGACAAAAATGTGTCTAAAACTGACTAAAAAGTGACAAAACCGCAAGTAAAAATGACAAAAACACAACTAAAGTGACACAAATGCAACCTAAAGTGAAAAGCTGCAACTAAAAGTGGAAAAAATTGACTAAAAATGACAAAAATCCAGAGTCCAGTCTTTACCCTCTAGAGTCGGGTCTTTATGCTCCAGAATCTGTTTTGAACCCAAATTGAACCCTTTTTTGCTGTTAGCTTCACTGATTAGTGGTTTCCTTAAGGCTTTTCAGTCCCAATCCCTTGAGTCCCCTTCACGTTGTGTTTGGTGAAATGTTCTTACTGTCACTATTAAACAGAGCCTGGAGTTGTCCAGTTGTTTTTCTCCTGTTTGATTTTGTCAAGTGATCAACAATAATGATAATTCAGGCCGACCACAGTGCTTCCTCAAAGACCATGGTTTCTCGCTCAGCTTCCAGGTTTTAATAATGCACTGGACAGTTCTTTAGCTAATTTGAGTAGTTTCTGCTTCTCCTTAGAGCCAATGGTTTGACTCTTCTCAAACACTCACGTCTTTTCCACGACCAAGGGATTCGTCTTTCCACACGGTTGTTACAAAAATGAGAAGCCACTGCATCAGTTGGGTTTAAGTACCGCGTCTCAGCTGAAAGACAATCATCTGCAGCGATTATCCAGCAGGAGGAGAGGCCTGTTTGACTGGTTAAATCCAGGCGGTGACTTTTTTCTGGCCAGGCAGTGTATCCTGCTTGTCTCCATGGACCTGTTTAATGCCATACTGTGGAACATTCCAGGCGAAGCAATGACATCTCCATGGAGATGAGCAGAAAAGTTAGTACAACTTAAATTCAGTTTATTCCCAGATTCACAAACCTCTTAATTCGTCGATGTAAACCCTCATTCGTCCAGGTGTGGTCCATCGTAGAAAGGGGTTCAGAGGTTGTCATCCGGACGCCGTTTAAAGATCGAAACGTTTCGACTTTTATCCAAAAGTCATTGTCAATCAGAGAGCTGGTATGGGAACCTGGGCCTTATATGCTACTCTAAGTAGTGGGAGTCCAGCCCCCAGGGAGGAGTCACTGCACTCCTGTCTTTGTTATAAGTGGAGGAACATCTTACCAACACAGAAGATGTTCCTCCACCGGACCGCAGAGTGCAGTCCATCTGCACCTAAAAGCTACAAATCACTCGTTTGAGGACAGTGAGGTGAAGATTTTGAGCAGAGAGAAGAACTGGTTTGAAAGAGGAGTAAAGGAGGCCATTTTTGTAAAAAGAGAAAATCCTTCCCTGAACAGGAATGGGGGCTTAAGATTTAATTTAGCCAAAATTTATGACAGCATTTTAACACCTTGGTCCAGATCAATAGACCAGTCAAATGCTAATGAGGCAATCAGTAGTGAGGAGGGAGCAACAGCCAGCTATCAAGATAACAATAGACCTTTAGACACAGGTGAAACTAGGTGAGGCCAACCATTAATCAACAAGATAGACCAATTAATTAAATCCCAGGTGACAAACAAACAATCTTATAACAAAGACAGGAGTGCAGTGACTCCTCCCTGGGGGCTGGACTCCCACTACTTAGAGTAGCATATAAGGCCCAGGTTCCCATACCAGCTCTCTGATTGACAATGACTTTTGGATAAAAGTCGAAACGTTTCGATCTTTAAACGGCGTCCGGATGACAACCTCTGAACCCCTTTCTACGATAAACCTCTTAATGTCAGCTGTTCAGTGAAATGATATTGCAGTCTGATTTATACATATTTCACCACAATTTATGTTGTTTAGAAAACTTCTAAAACAAATGAATTGTGGGTGGACCATAACTTTGGTGCAACTGGGTCAAATCCCTGGCGATAATGTCCTAAAAATAAGATCGTAATTACCCTCCATTCCCAGACGCTTTGCTTTAATAATATATTTGTCTCTTGTTGTCTGACCACAAAAGATGCAGGAGAAAACTAGTTTATTCATTTAGTTTTTCTTTTAAAAGTGCAACGCCAACACAAAACAAACTATGCATCAGCAAATTCAATACAAATAAGTTACTTCCAAAAGCTATGTGAGTTTCATTCGACCTAACCTGGGCTTTTACGTAATATAGTTGTATCTTTCTATCTACACAGCGAAACATAATAATATATGTTTGATAGACATGTTTTTAATGGGACACAAGCTGCAGAAATCAATTACATGGAACCATATGGCAAATTTGCATAAAAGTACTGGTGTGGTCCATCACAGATACTGAGCGTTTGAGCTGATGTGAGAGCTGCACAATGTATCCCAGTCTAATGGAAAGTGCAATTTAAATGGATCCAAATAGCAAAGCACAAAAGCAGCCTTTTTTTTAAGTGCAATAATTTCCTCCACAAACAACAACAACCACACATCAATATTTTTTCATCTGCAAACTGCAAACACAAGAGACAATAACATGACTACTACAACTAAGACGTGGCTAAAAGTGACAAAAATGCATCAAAAACTGACAAAACGTAACTAAAAGTGACAAAAACAATGCTGAAAGTGACAAACATATGACTAAAAATGATAGAAAGTGACTAACAATGACAAAGTGCACCTAAAAATGACAAAAAACGTCACTTAAAGTAACAAAAACATGTCTAAAAACGTCAAAAACACAACCAGAGAAAAAAAAACGTTATATTGAAACTAAGTGACAAAAGCGCTACCAAATTCAACAAAAAGCTACTGTAAGCGTCAAAAACGTGACCAAAAGTGACAGAAAACTTTCTGAAACACACAATTAGTTTGTCAGTTCATATTTCAGTCTTTAATTCCATTCCGGAATATCTCCTTTAGGACAGGACCAATCGTTCCCCTCAACTTAGAGCGGTACAAACCGTAGACCAGGGCTTTAGATTGAAAATGACATCAGCTCTTTTCGACTATCAACAACATGATTACTGTAATATGCAGACTATTGAGCGCACCTGAGTATAAGGCGCACCAGCCATATTTACAAAGAAAAACACCTTTGTGCATAGACAGGCCGCACCTGTCTATAAGCGGCAGGTGCCCACGTTTAACATGAGACATTTACACAGGAGGATGGAACCCGCAAAGTTTTAATTGAACGCATGCCTTTTTCCAAACAGTCATATTGTACGCCATATTCATTTCTTGGTGTGTTTTCTGTGATGATAATGTGTGCGTGATGCAAACTGCTCAAAACACAATCAAACTAACGTATTCCTCTGCACTCTCTCTTTCACCGGTCTGTCCAACTCTAGCGCTTCCTGCTAGAGCGCCCCTAGAGGCCGTTCCCGTAAAAATACATAAATTAGCTGCATCGCTGTATAAGCCGCAGGGTTGAAATCATGAGAAAAAAGTAGCGGCTTATAGTCCGAATTTAACGGTATTTTTTTGCATTGATTTTTGTAACAATTGATTTTACTTTCACTCTTTGGTTAGCAGTTTAAAGTGGTAATTGAGCAGACTTTAGGTTCAAAATGAGAAAACCAGGAAGTGCACTGTTAGCATGCTGGTTGTTGTTAGCATTAGTGTGACCTCAAAACTCGACTCTGGGCTCTGAAATGTGTGAAAAGTGCTTATAAAGTCACTGGGTGAATATTTAAAGTAGGAAGGTGTTTTCCAGCTCATGTGTCAGAGCTCATGTATGATTAATATCTGTTAAAAGACAGAAAAGATTAATTCATAGGTTTTTGTTGAGGCTTAATCTGTCACATAAATGTCTTGGTACAAAGTGTTTGAATTTTCCTTTTGTGTATTTCTGATAAAAGAGGAAAGCGTGCTTCTTCATCCACAGATTTCACTCTCTCATTCTCTGCTGTCTTTGTCAGATCCTTAAGCTGAGTTACAACAAGCTGCAGGGGCTGTGGTCGGAGCTCACCTTCTCAGGCCTGACGTCTCTGCTGCGCCTATACCTGGATCACAACCAGCTCCGATGGATCCACCCCAGAGTCCTGCTGCAGCTGCCCCGCCTCCGCCTGCTGAGGCTGCAGGGGAACCGGCTGCTCCAGCTGCACCCTGAGGCCCTGTGCACCCTGTCTGTGCTGCAGACCTACTGCTACTCCACTGTCAGGTAAGAGCTGCACCCAGAGGCCCCGTGCACCCTGTCTGTGCTGCACCCAGAGGCCCCGTGCACCCTGTCTGTGCTGCACCCTGAGGCCCTGTGCACCCTGTCTGTGCTGCAGACCTACTGCTACTCCACTGTTAGGTAAGAGCTGCACCCAGAGGCCCTGTGCACCCTGTCTGTGCTGCACCCAGAGGCCCTGTGCACCCAGAGGCCCTGTGCACCCAGAGGCCCCGTGCACCCTGTCTGTGCTGCACCCAGAGGCCCTGTGCACCCAGAGGCCCCGTGCCCCCTGTCTGTGCTGCACCCAGAGGACCCGTGCCCCCTGTCTGTGCTGCACCCAGAGGACCCGTGGACCCAGAGGCCCTGTGCCCCCTGTCTGTGCTGCACCCAGAGGCCCTGTGCACCCAGAGGCCCTGTGCCCCCTGTCTGTGCTGCACCCAGAGGACCCGTGCCCCCTGTCTGTGCTGCACCCAGAGGCCCTGTGCCCCCTGTCTGTGCTGCACCCAGAGGCCCTGTGCACCCAGAGGCCCCGTGCACCCTGTCTGTGCTGCACCCAGAGGCCCTGTGCCCCCTGTCTGTGCTGCACCCAGAGGACCCGTGGACCCAGAGGCCCTGTGCCCCCTGTCTGTGCTGCACCCAGAGGCCCTGTGCACCCAGAGGCCCTGTGCACCCTGTCTGTGCTGCACCCAGAGGACCCGTGCACCCAGAGGCCCTGTGCACCCTGTCTGTGCTGCACCCAGAGGACCCGTGCCCCCTGTCTGTGCTGCACCCAGAGGCCCTGTGCCCCCTGTCTGTGCTGCACCCAGAGGCCCTGTGCCCCCTGTCTGTGCTGCACCCAGAGGCCCTGTGCACCCAGAGGCCCCGTGCACCCTGTCTGTGCTGCACCCAGAGGCCCTGTGCCCCCTGTCTGTGCTGCACCCAGAGGACCCGTGCACCCAGAGGCCCTGTGCACCCTGTCTGTGCTGCACCCAGAGGACCCGTGCACCCAGAGGCCCCGTGCACCCTGTCTGTGCTGCACCCAGAGGACCCGTGCACCCAGAGGCCCCGTGCCCCCTGTCTGTGCTGCACCCAGAGGCCCTGTGCACCCAGAGGCCCCGTGCACCCTGTCTGTGCTGCACCCAGAGGACCCGTGCACCCAGAGGCCCCGTGCCCCCTGTCTGTGCTGCACCCTGAGGCCCTGTGCACCCAGAGGCCCTGTGCACCCTGTCTGTGCTGCACCCAGAGGACCCGTGCACCCAGAGGCCCTGTGCACCCTGTCTGTGCTGCACCCAGAGGACCCGTGCCCCCTGTCTGTGCTGCACCCAGAGGCCCTGTGCCCCCTGTCTGTGCTGCACCCAGAGGACCCGTGCCCCCTGTCTGTGCTGCACCCAGAGGCCCTGTGCCCCCTGTCTGTGCTGCACCCAGAGGCCCTGTGCCCCCTGTCTGTGCTGCACCCAGAGGCCCTGTGCACCCAGAGGCCCCGTGCACCCTGTCTGTGCTGCACCCAGAGGACCCGTGCACCCAGAGGCCCCGTGCCCCCTGTCTGTGCTGCACCCAGAGGCCCTGTGCACCCAGAGGCCCCGTGCACCCTGTCTGTGCTGCACCCAGAGGCCCTGTGCCCCCTGTCTGTGCTGCACCCAGAGGACCCGTGCACCCAGAGGCCCCGTGCCCCCTGTCTGTGCTGCACCCTGAGGCCCTGTGCACCCTGTCTGTGCTGCACCCAGAGGACCCGTGCACCCAGAGGCCCCGTGCCCCCTGTCTGTGCTGCACCCAGAGGACCCGTGCCCCCTGTCTGTGCTGCACCCAGAGGCCCTGTGCCCCCTGTCTGTGCTGCATCCAGAGGCCCTGTGCACCCAGAGGCCCCCTGTCTGTGCTGCACCCAGAGGCCCCGTGCCCCCTGTCTGTGCTGCACCCAGAGGCCCCGTGCCCCCTGTCTGTGCTGCACCCAGAGGCCCTGTGCACCCAGAGGCCCTGTGCACCCAGAGGCCCCGTGCACCCTGTCTGTGCTGCACCCAGAGGACCCGTGCACCCAGAGGCCCCGTGCCCCCTGTCTGTGCTGCACCCAGAGGCCCTGTGCACCCAGAGGCCCCGTGCACCCTGTCTGTGCTGCACCCAGAGGACCCGTGCACCCAGAGGCCCCGTGCCCCCTGTCTGTGCTGCACCCTGAGGCCCTGTGCACCCTGTCTGTGCTGCACCCAGAGGACCCGTGCACCCAGAGGCCCCGTGCCCCCTGTCTGTGCTGCACCCAGAGGACCCGTGCCCCCTGTCTGTGCTGCACCCAGAGGACCCGTGCCCCCTGTCTGTGCTGCACCCAGAGGACCCGTGCCCCCTGTCTGTGCTGCATCCAGAGGCCCTGTGCACCCAGAGGCCCCCTGTCTGTGCTGCACCCAGAGGCCCCGTGCCCCCTGTCTGTGCTGCACCCAGAGGCCCCGTGCCCCCTGTCTGTGCTGCACCCAGAGGCCCCGTGCCCCCTGTCTGTGCTGCACCCAGAGGCCCTGTGCACCCTGTTTGTGCTGCTGACCTTTACTACTCTACTGTCGGGTAAGAGCTCCCAGGAGGTGGTGGAAAGTAAAAATGTACAAACTAAAAGTACAGTACTTGTACATTTGAATAGTTAGCTGTACATTTAAGTGTGTATGACAGGTTTTTATGATTTTGACTTTATTCAGTGTATTAATACTACTATAAATTCATATTTTTACACCACTCAGGTAATTATTTGTGGAGTAAAGTTGAAAAGTCTGTTGAAAATTACAGGAAGTAAACAAATTTACACAAAATAAACTCCTTTTTTTTTTACCCTTTTAAACATTAATTCACATGTATTTTTCTTTGTCAATTCTTTGTCAAGAGTTTTGCGCCACTGTAGAGGATGGTTTCTTGGTATTTTCCTAGTGTGATGTCATCATTTACAACCAGGAAATACAATTGAAAACCTTAAAAAAAGCTAAAATGGGGTAAAATTTACAGAATTTGAAATATATTTATCTAGTCCAACCTGTCATAGGCACTTTAAGCTATTTTCACAGTGGATGCTTTTCACTTTTACTTCACAGAGCAGGAATCTTTACTTTCTGCTCCAACACATTTTTGAACTTGAACTGGAAAGTAGAAGAACTTTTCATATTTGAGCGGTTGATGATGACATCCTGCCAAAAAGTATTGAGTTCAAGCCCAAGCTTTGAGCAAACGAAATATGCTCATAACATTCAGAAAATATGCAGTACCAATACTCTCTTTGGGATCAGTGTCGTGGTATTTAGAATGGATCTGCACAGCCCTCCTTTTCATTGGGTTCTTTTTTCAAAACAAGTGCAGATTCGTAGATGTTGTAAATATTCCATATTTATAAGCCTTCAGTCACCATATTCCAACCTTTATTTGGCTGGAAATGTATTTCGAAAGTCTAAACATACAATAGAAATAATCATTTGTGTTAGTCGACTTCTAAACAGTGACGCGTGGTGAGGTTTGCAGCTGGTGAGGCACAGACATGTGAGATAGGCCTGTTGTTCAGATAGGCCTATTGCTGATCACTTACTTCAATGACAGATTAACTCACTGAAAATGCTCATGAGAGACAAGAATGCTCAAATGCACTCAAAAAAAGTGCATTTACAAACATATTTAATAACTATTTATGGAGAAACAGTGAGTGAACATTATACATACAAATACTGGGAGATTTGCAATTTAGAACCACGAAACTCATCACAAATCACAAGAAACCACCTGGAAAGAATAAGTAACTAAATAAATACAAAGTATGTATTTAGTCTTTTAGAAATTGAGACGTTTTCTCTTCCCAAGATGACCCTGACTGCACATTACTGTTACTAAAATAACTGTCGCAGCAGCAGTAGTATCGATGTCAGACACGGGCTCCCAAAATACTGGTATTGATCGATTGCACAGCCCTAATCGAAATCACCTTTTACACCATGTAACCAAACATCAAAAGAAAGAAAATGAGACTTTTCCAGCTGTTCACATGTAAGTAAAGAGTAGAAGAGATAAGCTCTGCTGATGGTCCCTTCCGTCTGCAGACAGTAAAACACATGACGGATGGCTTCCTCCTCGGCTCGGCTCTTGGCTGCTCTCTCTTTCTGCTGCTCTGCGACTCCACGTTCCCCTTTAATGTCCCACTTGTGTGTTTGTCGCCGCAGACACTTAGACCTGTCCAACAACAGCCTGTCCGCCGTGCCCCGAGAGCTCCTGGACACAGCGCCCCTGCTGGAGACGCTGGCACTGCACGCAAACCCCTGGAGCTGTGACTGCAACATGAACTGGCTCCTGTCCTGGACCGTGGCTCATCCAGGTGCCCCGCCACAGACACACACATGCACACACACACACACACACACACACACACACACACACACACACACACACACACACACTGCACAATGAGGATAAGCCAGCAGGTTTAGTCACACATGAAAGATGAGCTGGAATTAAAACTGGAGAGGACAAAATGAGCTCAACGCACACAAAACTTCATGTATATGTGTAATATGAAGCTAGTGACCTGTTCAAGTCTATTTACCTCATCATTAATGCGGTAATTAACATTTTAATGACACAAAATCCCATAATTTGTCAGTGGTAATAGGTGATAAAGCATCTACTGCGTCTTTGCTGAAGCTCTGTTCAGACAGGATGCTTTGATTCTTGTCTTGCATCTACCTTTAGTTTTTTAGTAGTTTTCTTGCATACATTATCATCAATGTAATTTTGTATTTTCAAAAAAGTACATTTGATATTATCTTGTTACAGACAAGGGGTGGGTGATATGTTAACTTAAGCTGTTTGTTTCCTCTGCGAGTTCACACCTCACTGTGATTGGTTAAATCCACATGTTACTCATCAATAGGAGGAACTGAAGGGGGAAACAGTCTGTGTTTGAGCACAGAGCTGCATCCAACAGAAGCAAAGTCTGTACAACAAAAAAGAATTAACAATTTTAAATGCCCAGTATAATAAATGTCAAATTAAGCCCCATTAGGATGGCATTAGTTTACCGCAGGACCTCGGGTAAATTGAAATAGTTACAAATGTTGTCTGTGTTTCTCGTCCCATGCGACTCGTCCAGGTCTGTGAAAACGTCTGTAAAATTCCCCTGAATTATACCTCAGCAAACTCAGGAGTGATTTTAGTCCCGTGTGAGGCTCATGTCTGTGATTTGGCCTGTTTTTAATCCACGTGTTGAAGCTTGTATTGATTGTATCAAATGTCTTTGTGTCCATTTAACGTCCATTTAACCTTGATACTTCATATTATTGATTTGATTATTGATGGAACCTTCGCCAATCCAATTCATGTTCACAATGGCAATTAAAAAGTAAAAAACACAAAACAAACTGCAGTAAAGACGTTATTCCTGGAAGTACAACCCCCGTTGTCATGGCAACCAAGGACCGAGCAGCATGGATGCTCTTTTGGGAAAGTTTGGGGGCTTGTGATGCAAAGTTTGGTCGAGGGTCAGTGTCGCTCCGGATATTTCATAACAAATCTGAGCGTGCGGATATCATCTGCATCATTGATCGCAACAAAGGGGTAAAGAACAACGCTTCACGCTACATCACAAGTGCATAACGCTAAAAATAAACACAACTGCTGAAAATAGAAGAAACACTTGCAAGAGGGATGAATTAAAATGTTCTTGTTACATTTAATGTGTTAGAAAGTCTGACATTTCCGGAATAAAGTCAGTAAAAACAAATGAATTACTGACATTGCTGGTCCTTTACAAATGCTCACAAAAAAACACAGACGTCCTTCTGAAACTAATCTCATGTGAAGAGGGCTTATGTTGTATTTGCTGCTCATGTTCAACCAGGAAATAACATTATAAACTTCTGTAAAACTGTCAAACTGGAGACAAAGAGACAAAATGTTTAGTCAAATCTTAAACATAATCATGTATAATCAAACTGTCATTTACATTTACAACAGGTTTCCGAACAGCCCTAACTCAAAGACAAACATGAAAGATAACAGGCACGTGGAATAATGACCTCTACTCAGTTCTCCTGTCTCTAATCCTCTGCTCCCCTGTTGGCTCCAACATGTCCTTCTCTGTGTGACTGGTCCAACTCTGAAATGTGCCAACCAGGCTTAACCGGCCATGACTAATCCACCGTGACAGCGCCAGTGTTTGCGCAGGCCTGAAATATAGGCTAATAATGAACTTGTGCACATCGCAGATTTATGACAAGATGGAGTAACCTAATTAACGCGCGATAGAAAGGCTAATGACGGCGTCGGAGGAGCGGTCTCGGCTAATGTATGCCGGCCGTAATCCCCGCAGACAGATGAAATGTGCACTAATGTGTTTGTGAAGCCGCTCTGCCGATGTGAAGTCAGGAGCCCGGTCCACAACAAACACCAAACCCAACTGTGTGAGAGAGAGCCAAAGCAGCACAGTCACATCACAACTTCTGTTGGAATGGAACATTGAGTGAAAAAATGAGTAAAAGTAGCTCGTAAAACATCTGCTTAGCACGGAAGGCATAGTATGTGATTTAAGATTAATACATGAGACAACAGAAGCATGCTTTTTCATTTTGGTTGGTTTTATTGCACTTAAAAAAACATAGAAAACCATGTCCTGACCGTGAGTGAGCTTGTATCTCCACAAACCTGACTCGTACTTGGCCTGGAGGAGGAGCCTCCTGCTTGTTTCCATAGAAATGTTGTTCCTTTAACTATAACATTCCACTGTATGGCATTAAACATATCTCACCCCATGGAGAATGTTCAGAAGTCTGGTTTAACTTTCTATTTCCATGGAATCATGCAGGCGACACTGCCAGACAGTGAAGAGTCAAAAGTAGAAGTATTTCACACAGATTTTGAGAACTGTTAAAGAGTTGGTAAAGAATTACCAACGCTTTAATTAGTAAATTGTATTTTTTGTTTGCTCATAGCAGGAGCTTGAATTCAAAAGTTTTGAATGCAATACATACCCTCTCAAACCATAGGAAAAGTACTTTCTACTTTTCTGTCAAGTTCGAGTTGTAGAGAAAAAGTATCCACTTTTACTTACTTAAATGCACAGCGCGGAACTTTTTAGCCAAAAACACAAAAAACACAAAAACAAAAGTAAGTTTTTTTTTTTGTTTTTTTTTTTCATTTTTGTTGTTTATTGCACCAAAATGGTAGACACTGTGTTGTTACTGTGAGTGGGCTTTCATCTCCACAAACCTGACTCGTACTTGGCCTGGAGGAGCCTCCTGCTTGTTTCCATAGAAATGTTATTCCTTTGGCTATAATATTCCTCAGTAACTTATTTGGTCTCCATGATGAATGTTCAGAAGTATGGTTTTTACTTTCTATTTCTTTGGAATCATGCAGGTGAAGTGCCCCCTCCAGAAAGTGACATACTGTGCCTTTAAGTAAAGTACATAGAGCTAAAAATGTCCTGTGTCACAGTGGACAGGATACAGAGCCTCTGTGTAGAACTACATTTCATGTAAAAGCTGCTAACCCTGTAGTTTAGAGCTCTACAAACATGTTCTGAAATACATGAGATTCTTGGAATTATTTAGCAGTTCATATTTGAGTCCAAACTCAAATATTAATGCTTTGGGATTTTTACCATGTGGACTGTGAACTGAACCTAATTGCTGTCACATCATTTTTCAAAGAGAAATCAGCAACGACATAGTTCAAGCTTCTTCTAAAATAAGTCTGAGGGATGTGCCAAATACTATTTATCTCATGAAAAGTGTGTAGTGCTGCTATGAAATGTTTCTCTGACAGAATATATCAAAAATGTGGTCTAATTATCATAATGAGGACTGAGAATCAAAAGGCCATGAGTAATCCCTTTCATTTACAGAAGAGACAAAAAATGACTCTAAATAAAAAATGTCCTAAAAGCTCAGCAAAACTAAAACTCATACTGTATTTATTAACATGCAAAGTTGGCAAAAAAGATTTATAACTAAAATAACTTGTGTTCATGCATCATTAAGACTAATAAAAATGTAGATATTATAAAATTAACATTTTTTTCACCCAAAATATAACAGTTTTACTACCATTGAAATAAATGTTTGAACACCACCCGAACTGTACTAATCTTCCTCCTCTGTTTAATGCAGGTGTGATGAAATGCCCTGGAAGTGCCCAGTGCCCTGTCTGCACCTCGCCCCTCTCACTCCAGGGTCAGGGCCTTCTGGACCTGCCCAGCCTGCCCTGCTCTGCTCCTCTGATCTCCTCCTCTGGACTCCACACCCCTCTGGACCCCCCTGACCTCCCCGAAATCCTTCCTCGTCAATCTTTCCTGGAGCCTCTTGGAACTCTGTCTCTGTCTCTGTCGGACCAGCAGGGCTTTAGCGTGGACGTCGCCTGTAATGTCTCGCACTCGGACACCTCCCCGGATATTTCATCTGAGCTTTCTACTTTCCAATCTTTCCCTTTTCCTCTCGCTCTTTCTTTCTCCTTGGAGTGCCACGCCGAACGACAGAACTACGAAAAGCTTTGGAGAATCATGGCGTACTACAGCGAATCGGCCGCGCGACTTGAAAGGGGGCTCATGCTGAGTAAAGCTCCGGCGTTAGCATACCGCTACAGGCAAGGTCCCGAGACAGAGGGAGAGTATCACACGGGGGTCAAAGCTGCCATCACAGCCTCTCCGCACTGGTTACTACAACCCGCTATTAGCATTCAGCTGGACCGTGCCAGGTCCGACAGAAAGGCAGTCCACCTGGTGTTGTCTACAAGAGTCTCCGTACACTCTGATCTCTCCACCAGTCGCCCTTGGGTGCTCATTTCAACCAATCACACCGTTACAGGGCTGTCTGCTCTGTCGGGGACTACAATAGAACTGCCTTGTCCGGTTCTCAGTTCTGGTGAGCACAAAGTTGAGTGGATTTTCCCAGATGGGTCTAAAATCCCTTTGTCATCATCAAGTTCAAACAGTAGATGGAAGGTATTATCATCTGGATTGATTTTACAAAAACTGGAGCTGTCTGATGCAGGTTTATACTACTGCAAAGCCTCCAGTGGGAAGGATATAGACATTCTGCCTTTGCAATTGGTTGTAATAGAATCTCCCGCATCTTCAACAAGGGAACCAGTGGAGCTAAGTGGTATAATTGGACACCCTCTCACGATTTCTTGCAATGCCTCCGGATCACCTCTGCCCTTTACAAGTTGGCTTTTACCAAATGGAAATCTACTCCGACATGGTTCAGCGCTTCCTGGTGGAATCGCTATAGAAGCTAATGGAAGTCTCTCCCTGCCCAGGCCTTCCCTAAGGGACGCCGGTCATTACAGATGCATTGTGGTAAACCAATACGGCAGCGACTCGCTCTCAACGCAGCTCGAGCTAAAGCCACGGCAAACACCCCCGCTTAAGACCGCATTTCCCAGGAGGCCGCAGTCTGCAGCCGGGAGGTCAACGAAGATACGAGCGCCGTTGTTGAGGTTAGACGATGGATCCGGTGATGGGGAGGTGGAGGAAAAGGAGGAAGATGTAATTAGAAAGAGGCAGCCGTTTTTAAACAATCAGAGAAGGAGGGGGCCTGGGAGAACTAGACCGGCCAACGAGAGGAGGAATCGAGTCGGGAGCAGACGCAGAGTCCCCACCAGCAGACAAACGATCGATCCGAAAAAGTGGGCCGATCTTTTAGCCAAGATACGCGAAAAGGCGATTACAGGGAGCGACAACCAACCAGCTGAACCAACGGAGAAAAGTGTAGGCAAAGTTAACGAGGAAGTAGAAAGTTCTGGGGATGACACCAGAATGTTTGAAGAGCCTGTTTACCCTGTCAACACGGCCATCAAGTCTGAAACAAACAAAGAAACTGACGAAAGTTCAAGAGGCAATGAAGCTACTACTAAGTTTGATGAAACTACAAGTATAAAAAAATCACAACAAACCACATTCAGACAGCAAATTACTACTACCACTGCATCATCAACACCAATCACGGCGCCTACCACGCTAATAAGTAATCAAGACGCAACGACAACATCTGAGTCGCAATTGACAACTACAGAAATTGTTCCAAAAGTTGTTCAAAGCCAAGAAAGAGCAACAAACCTACGACCTTCGAGCCCTTGGAACACTCGAAGGCGGATCGGACAACGCAGACGCATGTTTAACCGAACGAGGGGCCGGCTTTTGACCCCTTCACGACCTCCCCTTGACCCCACGAACTCAAACGTCACACAATTGCCAACTACTATCTTTCCAATCAACCGCATAAGAGTTTCAAGTCATCCAAGTTCAACGTTGTCCACCGTACGCGCGATAACTCATCCTACCACACCATCGTCGTCGCATTTCGGGACAACCAGGGCGCAGCTTTCCCTCGGAACAGGTGGCTTCCAGATTACGCCAAGCAAACGCGCTAATAGACCCTCAGGCAAACATGACGCCGACACGGAAAGGAATTTGTTCGGATTGCCTCGTCCTCCCAAGACCACTGTCTCCTCCGCTACTTCTCAGAGTGCAAAAATAACCAGCAGCTCTCCCCGGGGGGCGCCGTCGAGTTCAGCTAGGAGCGGTACAAGTGCTGGCGCGGCTGATAGCGGAGACGCACTTTTAGCTGTCTCATTAATTAGTCAAGGAACAACAAATCCGGTGGAGGGTACGACTGCAAGATTTATTCAAGCTACTGCAGTTGCAAAAATGATTCCCACTGCTGTTTTCATGAATCAGATTTTCACTACAAGCACTCCCTCCACTACTGCAAGTACAACTGAGCCGAGTACTGCCACTGCTAGTAGCACTACAACTCTTACTGCTACTAGCACTACTACTTCTACTACTACTCCAGCTGCTATTAGTATTGCAACTCCAACTGCTTCAAGTACTGCATCTTCTACTCCTGCACCTTCAAGTACTACTACTTTGAGTCCAGTTGTTTCCAGTACCACAATTCATCCACCTGCTACAAGTACTACTACAATTTCTACTTCTAGTACTGCAACTTTAACCCCTACTGCTACTAGAACTGAAACGTCAACTTCTGCAGATTCTAGTACAACTACTTCTAGACCAGTCGCAACTACAACTTCAACTACTGTTAGTGCTACATCATCTACTCAAGCTACTACTAGGACTACAACTTCTAATGCAGCTATTACTAGTACTACAACTACTTCTCCAGCTACTACTAGTACTACAACTTCTATATCTACTTCATCCACGACGACTACTCCTACTTTTATTAACAAAGTATTTATTAACAAAGCTAAAGCTACTACTACTACTACTACTACTACTACTGCTAAAATCTATTCCGTAAATACTTCAAAGTCCACTTCAACAAGAACCATAACCACGAGTCCCGGGAGCAGGGAAAGGCCCCGGGTTCACAGTGTGGATCCCAGACTGGTTCCTGGGACGCCGGGGCTGAGCCGAGCCCACACCGACTGGAGGAAGCCTGGATTAGCCAATTCCATTCCGGATTCACAGAGCAGCAGGACGCGTCTACCTCCCGCCGTGTCGCTGCCAGTCTCCCCCCGGGTGAGTTCAATTCTTTGTCCAAAGTTAAAGGTGCACTGTGTCCCTTTTTTGTTAAAGGGTGTGTCGCATGCTTCTCCGTGAAGATGACGTTGCTTTATCTGAAGAATCCAAAGTGGCATTACTGATAGGGTTTTATGATTTGCTAGTTTTTACTTTACGTTTGGTGGATTAAACCTGTTTGAAATATAAATGATAGTTGTAAGCCAGTCAAGTAGCAGTTTGTGAAGAAAAGTTGAACAATATGTGGAAAATGACAGAAGTAGAGCAGAGTTGTACAAAATTTATGACATCACACGAGGGAGCCGTTAAACATTAATTGCCCATGTTACTAGTTAACTGTCCTTGTGTGATGTCATGATTTACAATCAGGGAGTTACATTAAAAACCTAAAACATTGACAAACTTGGATATAACCTGTAAACTTTTTAGCAAAATCTTTAAAAATAGTTATCTTAAAGGTGCTGTGTCTGATTTGTGCTGTCTTAAAGCTCTTACGGAATACACTCCCTGAATCCTAATTATTCACTGCGATGAGTTTGTAAGCACTTTTCACTACTTTCTAAGCTGAGTTTTTCCTGTCTCTGTCAAGCTAACAAACATTAGCATTCTAACAGCACACTTCCTGTTTCGCAAAAAATTAAATGATCACAGTGGTCTCATTTTCACCATAAGAGCTACATATTTACAACATATTTGATACTTGAGAAATAAAACTATTTTTATTTATTATATGAAAAAAATCAAGTACAGCCCCTTTAACTAGGTTTTAGAAAAATTTGTTGCAAACTCTGTCAGAATCACTTTAAAGTTATCGATCTTGCATATATTACAGCTGTTTTTATTGCTCAAAATGACATGCGTTTTGACAGTGAGTGGGCTCACCATTCCACAGATCTGACTTATATATTGACGTCAGCTGCTTTTATCCGAGAAGTTCGATGCCATACTGTGGAACATCTCAAGCATTAACGTCTTTATGGAGTCATGAAGGTGTCAAACCCTCCACCAGAAAAGTTATATAGTTGACCTTTGGAGTTTTTTGATTAATTATAATACTTTTTGATCAATTTAAATGTATATATAAGTATACATACATTTCTATAGATGTTTTTTTTTTTTATATTTTCTGGGGTGGCAGTGGTGTAGTGGGTAAAGTATATGAACAGGATGGTAGCCAGTTCAAACCCCTTCGTATATTGTCTGATGAGTGTGATAAAATATATTTACATGCTCATAGAGTTGGATAAAGCTTTATGAAGAGTGTGTAATCTTGGTGTCAGACTTTATAAAAGAGGAAAAAGATGAATAATTATCATATTACTTGGCCAACTGTAACTAGGCGTTTGTCCTGGTTAAGTGGAGTTACAGATAACACTAAAATATTGAGTCATTTTACTGTATCTCACTCAAACCAAACAGTAATACACAAGGGATGTTTTTATTTTGTACCAAAATAACTCCAGCTTTTCAATTATTCATAACATCAATAATAAATGCTCACACTTACTGTAGATTTACATTTTCTGTGTCCTTTGCTAAGTGAGCTCGAATGAAAGCTGAGTTTATTTCCCCAGGCAAAAGCACTGAATGTAGTTTCATCTGCACATGACATTTTGATGCACGACAGGATTTGAACAGGATCTCTAAAACACAACAGAATTTCTGTATGTATTTGGAGCACTGCAGGTTATCTCGTTTTACATCTGTAGCAATGACACAAACTATGGTCCCTCCGTCTTGGACTTGTGTTCCATTGTGTTGGTCCACTACGTTAAAATGAAAGTAAAAACTACTGAAGCTACAGTGTGATTAATAGCAAGCAAATATCCTGTGAGTAACATGTCTAAAAATCAAATGCTCAAAATAAGCGTTTGCTTTGCTGATTGCTTATCTGTATTTGCAAAAAGCTGCCACATTAGTCCGCTTGTAGAAGTACTGGAGACCTTTAATTGTCTTTTTGGAGCAGAATTTACACTTTGGAGGAAGAAATCTGATTTTTGTGTGTTTGAAATGACAGTGACTAAAAGGTATGTCATGTTTAGGGTACATTACAGCCACATTTGGACTGGCCGCAGTCCCAGACCTGTTCACTTTGGAGCCGCTTCTGCTTTTCCAGGGTAATGGCCGGGCGCACAGGGGTCTGCTGGGTGAACAGCTGATGGCACCCAAATATAACGCATGTTTAATGAATAAAACCGTATCTGAATTATACTTTTTTATCATAAGTTTATCATAATTTCAGTGATTCTCAAAAAGACGTTTAGTAATTCTGAGTTTGTGGCTGTGAGACATGACTAAAGGTACAAAGACACTACTTCTGGTTTATTGACAGCTTTTTATGTATTTAGTTCACTTCTCTGCAAACACTCTACGCCGCATTTTCATGTTGCTTTATGTACCGTTTTGATTGGGATTATGTTCAATACATTATGCACTGGAAATATAATGTTTTGAGTGTCATGTGTCGATAAACAGGAAAGAGTTCATGCTAACATGTGCTAGCTTTGCTTTACTAAGTCTGTCATCTCGACATTAAAGTAACATCAGTTTGTCACTAGATCAAGTCAGCGTTTGGTGAGGAATTATTATTTTCTATTTATAAGTAACTAAGTATCTGCTTTTTTGTTGTTTTCACCTGAGCATGTGTACTTCCTTGTTCTCTCTTGTCCAATCATCTGACCCTCTGGGGGCTAGTACCTCTCAAAGCCCCGTTTGAACCGCTCAAAGGGGGTTGTTCACTTAAAACAGTGGAGACACCGCCCCGATCCACGTCAAAGTGAACCAGTCGGATCTTTTCTTTTCTGGAAGGGATCTGACACCAGTGCCTGGAGTGTCCCACAGCATGGCACTGAATTTATACATTTTGTATTCATTTAGTTACAGGTGTTTTTGCTGCCCATTCATTCTAAATATGTGTGTGGTCCGCGCACCACAGATCTGACCTGTAACTCGGCCTGTTGCCCAAAAAAGAGAGATGTCTAATGCCACATTATGGAACACTGCAAGAACATTTCCGTGGAGTGGAAGCCACATTCATTTGTTTTTTTCTATATCCCCAAGCCAACTCTGCTCTTGGCTTGGGTTTATTCAGCTTTTGTAGACTGTAGATTGAAGAATGGTCTTACTGCTTCTCTGGAGTAATCAGACTATAATCGTATAGAGAGTGTAATCAGAGTTATCTGTGCATGTAAATATATAAAATTATGAAATCCATGGAGAATCTGTGTGATTGCTCAGCAGCATCTGGGCCTGTGTCACATTTGGATGAGATGAAAAGCATATGTTTCCTCAAATCCAGCGTGTCTTCTGAGAGCCCACTCCAGAGGGACCTGAAATGATCAATTCTTAATTAATTGTGGGCGCGGTGATGGCAGAGCGCGCCGGTGCCAGAGCGCTGTGGAGCGGACCGCGGGGCTCGTAACAAATGAATCATTAAAAGTGTGAGTCTGCAGTGATGCCGCGCCTCAAAGCTCAGCTCACTGATTAGTCAAACGCACTAAGAAAGACAGGCTGGCTTTTGATGGTATACAGCTTTATCTTAAAAATACTGTTAAAAGGTAATCGCTATAACATGTGCTACCTGAAGGGTTGAACATTTATTCACTGGGGGGCGTGAGATGATCTCAGGATATATATATATTTATTTATATATATATATATATATATATATATATATATATATATATATATATATATATATATATATTTTTTTTTTTTTTTTTTTTTTATTATGACACAAAAACTATATGATTTGGTGAAATAAGGTCCAATAATACAATAAAGTATTCAAGCCTGATTGTACTACGGCTGTAGTACTTTAGTTGTTTAGTCGATTAATTGGTCGATGGTGTCTTAGTCGACCAACTTTTTTATCAGTCGACTAATAATTTTTTTTAGATTGAAAGGATTTATACGGCAAACACAGCGAAAACAAGAAGATATGGAATGAGTTTGCTGACGATTTTGGAGTACAACATGAAATACACTTTCCTAGTACTAATCATTGAAAAATGTTGTTTTTGCATGAATTCCTCTGCAGTTTCAATCTTTGAGTGCAGTGCAAACTATTAAGGAAATACTTAATAGTTTTGATATGTTTTTGCCACACCCCCTTTTAGTCGACTAATCGGTCGACAGGGCAGGTCTTCAGTCGACCAAGAATTTCTTTAGTCGACTACTGCCCTAGATTGTACACGTTTTATTAGTTTGAATTATTACCGGCATCAGTTGAATTCTGCTGTGTGGGTCGAGGGTTAGTTGCTTATTATTTTGGGGGTCAAAATTTTAGGAACTCCAGCCCTAAACAACTAAACTCAATTTGTCTTTGCCCCGAAAGTTGTCAAACTCTGCCCAGTCTACAGTAGGTCAACGAGAGACGAGACGAGAGACAGATTTTACACATACCCAGACTTTTGAGAAACATAGTGACAAAGCATTTACACTGAGTGTTTGATTTTCAGACATGAGGCACTGCGTTGGTCACAAGGTATTTGCTCTCTGCTGCACAAATAAACACTTTGAAGCTCTGGTAGCTTTACTTTCACTTTAACACAGTGGACTAAAACAAAAGCACATACGGTGAAGGGAGTGTAGTTTGTCATCTCTGCTGAAGTGAGTGAAATATTAGAGCCATGTCTAATATGTCAGTGTCTGTTCTGGTGCTCGTCTGCTCCTGTGTGATCAGACTGCACTGTCACATGCAGCATGAACAGCACAGCACACTTCTACACATGGAAGTGGTGCAAACACAACCTCATACTGAGGACACATCACATCACAGAGAGATCTTTTGAGTTTATTGCATGCGGGTTTCAGTTATTTGCTTATTTCTAAGATTCCCATATCTTACAAAAAATAAAATAGTAGTCATAGAGACCTTTGAACCTTTTTTTCTTGACTGAAATTGTGCACTGACCGGTAAATGTAACGTAACTTTATTGGTTTAAATGTTGGTATCTTCTTGTTGCAGTTACCTGTCCCTCGATCCAGACCCAGGATTTCGGCCCCTCACATCCGGAGCGTCTCGGTCCCAGCAGAGAGCACTGCCTGGCTGCACTGTGAGGCCGAGGGGGAGCCCAAGCCCTCCGTGTCCTGGACCAAAGTCTCCACAGGTGATGCACTGACCGAAAGACTTCACACAGAAAACATCTTCTACAGAAGCTTTTAGGTTGAACTAAAGGATATTATTCATCTCCAGGGCATTTTAGAATGGGGTGTAGGGTCAGCAGGGACAACACTGCCCCTGGTGGATAACAATAATTAAAGTAATGCTCTGAATTTCTCTAGCACTTGACATTGCATGATTCATTCACTCCACACCGGGTGGTGGTAAGGTATATTTGTGCCACAGCTGCCCTGGGACAGGCTGCCAATCTGCCCCTCCCACCATCAACAATCCCTGACACACGCGAGGCACTAAGGCTAAGAATGAAGTCACTATTCAATATTAGAAGGAACTGCGATCTAGAAACAAACAGACATTTGTACATATACACTGAAGGCTGTAATACAGACTTTCTTCCTTTTGAAATCAATCAGCACCAAAGCTGGTATAAACAATGCTGAAAA
The DNA here is from genome assembly GCA_019453435.1 of Rhinogobius similis. Taxonomy (NCBI): domain Eukaryota; kingdom Metazoa; phylum Chordata; class Actinopteri; order Gobiiformes; family Gobiidae; genus Rhinogobius; species Rhinogobius similis. Next base: position 36,322,493 of record CM033633.1, on the reverse strand, counting down.
CCAACACTGTCTGTAACTTATCAGCAACATACATGTCACATCAAATAAGATGACATTTCATTTTACACATATTTTATGATGACATGGTGTGGCAGAGGAAGTTGTTACGGGAGAATTGCAGTTGTGGATTTCTTTAAAACAAGTTGAACAATAAAAATGCAGAGAGAATGAGTCTGATCAATGAGTTGTTTATTCACTGGTACCAGAGTGAATAGACGCCTTTCCCTGACATAGTGATCTGTCCCTGGTCGACGCGTACAACACATTCAGAGTATAAGCGCTTTATACTCAGAGATAACACATCATGAGGACACAACATACAATAATAGTCAAAGCATAGTACATGAGAACAAGGAGGAAGGTTAACTTATGACATAGATGACATTTATCTAAATAAGCGAACTGGGTCAGATGGGCTCCGGCCAGGCGGAACAAACACCAGATACGACTAAGTTAAAGTTAAAGTTAACCTTAGCAATGTAGAATGAGTGAAACCCCAATTTCGGCTATTACAGTCCACCCCCATGTCACAGATAAAAGCATTTTACTGTTACACCCAAAAATCTGTAATAGAATACATCATTAGAATAACATATCTTTATTTATTCATGTGTCAAACAATCAAGTTAATCAACCTGTAGTCAAAACTTAAAAAACACCTAAATGTAAAGATGCTAGCCGAACAAACATGTTTGAAAACAACCCAAGCCTCATAGTCCAGTTCTGTCCAAGTCCAGGTCAAATTCACTAGACAAGTCCCAGTTAACTGTCAGGCTCATGGCCTCTGCTCGGTTCTGCAGAAACAAAAACTGGGATGACACTAGATTATTCACCATTCTAAGAATGCAGGGAATAAGACAGGAAACTAAGATAAAGAAGAATGCAATATTTATCAACAACTCTTTCCAGGATGAGAGAAACCAATCGAGAGTGAACAGCGAATAGCCCTTCGCAGTCTCACCCTCCATCAGGTCTCGTAATTTAGTGAGATTAGCTATGCCCTGTGCTATCGCCACCCCCTTTATCATTAGCAGGTCTGTAGGTCCAACAGGTGCTCCCCAAGGTCTGACAGACCCCCCCTTGGCTAGTGGTTATCTGATCTAACACCAGGCGATTTTGAGGAGCCACAGAGCGTAAGGCATGTTAACTCCTCCTCTCGTGAGGCTAAAACAGAGAGTGTTATTAACAAATGATGAGAACACTTAACTGAGAGTTTAAACCCTTAACATTAACTTGCCTATCCCCCATGCTGGGGAATAGGACCAGCATGACCTTTTGACCTGAAGTCCAGAGGCTGCGGTCGTCTGGCACAACAGATCCCCAAATCGGGTCATGTGGAGCCAATTCGCGTTTAGGTCTGTGATCAGAGTGTGGGTGTGGAGATATGATGTATGAATGCTCCGAGGAGACCATGGCCACACATCGTCCAGCCCAATCCACCGGAAGACATCCACACATCTGATATCCACACAGAAAAACATATTCACAGAACAATAAATGTCAGCAACAAATTAAAAAAACTTAGAACCGGGCTTGATGTGAACCGGCCCAAATCAAGGTTCACGACCGGCATTGTCGGGAACTTTAAACCAGGGTCCAATGTGTGGCAAGATTCTATGCTGCTGCTGTAGCTATGGGCAAACATGTGCACAGATGACGATCAGATCAATTATGACTCTTTACATATTGATACCAGTAATTTAAAGTGTGGACAGTCGAGTGGTTGTAAGACTTAGTCAATGCTTCTAACCAGGCCGTCTCGTCAGAAGTCAGACTACGGGTGCTTCGTTTTACGCCATTTTTATTTGAGTAAATGAAACCAGGCATCAAACTTAACCATATTATCAAAACTGTCAGAAATAAGGCACACATGAAAACACAACAAAATCTGGAGATTCAATTCCTTCACCATAAGCTCACCCTGGTCCTCCAGCAGTGGGTTGCTTACTCTCTGAGTTCTCTCCTCCCCCCTTCCAGGGGAAGAGCAGATGTGGTTCCAGCGGTGGGAGCTGTCTCCCCACATGCTCCGTGCGGCTCAGGAAGTTGTTTTGTTTCGTGAGCGTTGGGTCCATGTGCCCCCTCGGCTGTCCCACAGCGATGTCGGGTGTCAACCAGCGTTGCCTCCTATGTTCAAAACCAGGTCTAGCTCCAGCTCTGCAGCTTCAGCCGTGTTTTGACCTGTACAGAAACAAAAACAAAGTGCACTCCCCCCTTTTTTCCTGTGAGTGCCGCTAGTTAAATTTGCCCTCCCTTTCCCAAAAGGAGAAAATAATATAAAACAAAGGAATGAACAGAAAGGTGGACCTGATGGGCGGCGAAAGAACCAACAGATGATGTGACACCGGGCCAACCCTATACAGGGCCGTAGGAGCCAGTGCCAACACCACTACCAACCTAAGGACAAACCCATCCCCAGCTAAACCTGAGCAAAATAAAAGCGAAAACGTGACTACCGTCCCACCAGGTCAAACAAAAGCTAAGTTGGCCTGAGTGTGGCTGGGCAGAGCCATAAGTGCGCCAGCTACAGGCGACTTAATTAAAGGCTCAGAGCAGACAAACTAAACACAAAACTTAATTCATATCAATAGACCAAATATGGAAAATGTGCGTTAAAAAAAACCTTCTCTTGTCTAATTTTCTCTTTTCCTATTACTATTCTTTTAACAATATTTTATTTTAAATATTAATTGCCACACTCATACCTTAGTATTGTAATTCGATTTATATATATATATATATATTATTTCAATGGGCCTTTTCTGAATCAAATTCAAATCAAAGATCACATATGAATGTCTTTAATATCTTTAATGAAAATATATATTCTGAAATTTTGTCTAATTATATCATAGCCTTTTTTGAAAAACAAAACAAAAAACAAAACATACATTTTCATCTTCTGCCAAGATACCTGTGGAGGAATAATTTCATGCATTACAATCAACCAGCTTCGACTGGTTTATCTTCTTGGTCCATAGTTGTTTCTGGTAAATAGGAAACATCACAAATAACACACAGACTGTTACACCAGCCCCTGTTTCGGGCTCAGGTCCTCCGTGCATAAATGCCACCTGTACTGTGTCAGTCTCCGCAAAAAAAAAAATTATCATTACCAACCTGAGAAGAAAAATAATCAAATTAGACACACATTTAAAGTATTACTTTATAATTGTTTGTTCCACTGTACACACAGATCCACTCTGGATATATGTGCTCCTTTGGGTCATCTGCTGAAACCTGTAAATTTGAGATTAAAATAACCTTTGTCTTAGTTATGCCAAAAGAAATCTATAAAAACTTCAGAAAATGCGTAAGTCCATAAACAAAGCAAAGTAGAAAGTGGTTAATTCATTCATACACATTCACACAAACAGACGTTAGTGAAGCTTCTTTAGTCCAAGAGCTTTACTCGTCAAGTCCAAAAATGTCACATGTTCATAGTTTGGAGTTGTGCACAACCTTTAAAATGGACGTCATATTAAAACACATTTTTGTGACTGTGAGGGTACAGGAAGTGTCCTGTCTGTGATCACATTCCCCAGAACATAGACCATGTTTCAAAATCTAAATTGTTAGTTCTCTCTTGTTGCAACAAGTGTAATAAATCCTTTAGACTTGATGACTGTTCATCAAACCTACTCTCAATCTGTAATAATCTAAGGAGCTCTCCAAAATTGAGTTTACACCAGCTGAGTTTTCCTAGCATGTTATCATTTTGATGTTGCTTTTTGTTATAGACATGCTGTTGAGTTGATGGGTTCATTTTTCCCTATTTGCATGTCCCCCAATTATTTATTTTTTTAAAATTCAACACCACCAATGTCCACATCTATAAACCTGGACCTGTGTATGTTTTTCGTCACCTGGTTTTGGGTGATACTCCTTGCAGTTTTCAATTGTGTGTCCTTTGCGTCAGCCGAACCGTTAAGCGATGTCCTCCGCTGCTCCTTGACCTCCTCATCCCCTCCGTCCGCCCCGCCCTCTGAGCCGCTGTGACCTGGACCTTCTCCATCCATATTTGATCTCTGTCGCCGTGTGGCACCTCAGTTTTCTCTGCAAAAGTCTCAGAAGGAACACAAAAATCACCATCATGTGCTAAAGCACCAACCACACAGAAAACACTTTGGGATCTGCAATCTTAGTTTGAAATTAATAAATATATTAAATGACATGGAGGGCCTGGTATGGCTGCCATATTAATGTTATATTTTAATTTCTTTTATTTATTTATTTGTTTTAATTAATTAAGCTATTTAATCATCTAAAATGTTAAATTTGCTCATGTGAAATATATTCCAAGAGCTTGCATGAATTTTGTAAAATAGTTCAACTTAAAACGACTCTAGAACATGTAATAAGTTTAAATACTATTGAGGTAAACCAGCTCCATGGCTGGCCGTACTTAAGATTTAAGCTTTAAATAATCAGTACTTCCCGTTGTGGCCTCAGCTGGGTCCAGTCGATGGTCAGAGAGCGGAGGCAGAGCAGGCGGTGAAAAGGAACGGGGTCAAGGATCGACAGCGGGAGCCTGTACAGGAAATAAGAGCGCTCACACAAGAAAATATTAGTTGTGCATGCAATGGTAACATAATTGTAAATTTACTATGTCTCTTTTTTCAATACTTTAAATACTCCAATGTCAGTATTGTGTTTGAATCTGCTGTGATGACCTCTCTCACAGCTGCCACCTTTATCTCTGTTTTGTCTGTGGCCTGTGAGGAGTCAAGTTTTTTCTAGTTCACAGGCTCATGACTAAAACTGGCCGGGACCTCTGAGTCCCGTGAAGGAAAAAAAAAGAAAACAGTATCAACCTAATTCTTATAATCAAAATGTTATGTTAGACAATTTGGAACCTCCAAAATGTAAATTTGGGGAGGTTTTAACTCTTTCGAAAACATCAAATCCATTAAAATTTCCATAAAACCACTGTTTGTTACAGGGGAAAAAAAAAGATGAGCTCATTTCAACCAAAAATTCAAAATCGAAAAACAGGAGCAAAACCAGATCCTATTAAAGTCCTGCAGGGTTTCCGCCTAAACTTCTTGTCAAAACAAAATGTGCAAAAAAAATCTTGGCCATACAAAAACATACTCAAACAAACTAAACAATATTAAGTTGCAAAAAAAAGCTATATATTTTACTTTTAATATAGCTATTTATTTCTTATTAGATGTAGCTCTATATTCATTATGTCACTCAGTCTAAGCTGTAAGCAGGTTTGAACTGCGTTTATATACGGAGACCAAAAACTTTTACGATAAGGCGATCAGACATATCAGAATGCATCGTGTGCTATTCTTAAAGTGAATCAGTGCAAAGCATTTCTTCGTTGCTTGAGAGCATGTGCTGTGTATGTGCTGCTGATGACGTGACTGATTTTCAGGAAATGCATTCTCCATTAAAAGGCTTTAAAGTTCTAATGCTGTGTGATGTTACCTCTCCTTTTCGTCTGTCTGCTGCTGCGGCCGGGCTCTGCTCCACCACTGCTGCTGTCAGAGGTCATGCTGAAGGCCCAGACTCTGCTCAGTGTCCTCTTCACTGCCTTTAAGCCCAGTAGCTTCAGATGTTTATCTTCACCCCGTCCATGCCCTGCAGAGCACCTCCACAGTTAGGTCCATATTGTGTGAAATTTATAAGTAAATCAGAATCAAAACTCCATAGTGGTTTTGTTTTGGCGATTCTCCTTTGCCAGCTTTGTTTTCTTTTGGGTCCTGATAGTGGCTTTGTAAACAATGTCTCTCAGATGTGACTTTCTCAGCAACTTTCTTTGCAACATCAGTCATTGTCTTTGAACTAAATCTTCTTTGAGGTGGCACTCATCCACCCGTGTTAGCTTTATTGTCCAATATGCAATGATTTGTTTGGCGATGTCATTGAGATAATGGCAGTCCGTTTCATTTGTGCCCAGCTTAGTGCAGCTTGTAGCACAAGAGAGGCATCCGGGTCGTTGGTGGAGGAATGGTGTGGCAATGGTGTGGGTCTTATTAAGCTTGATCTTCTCCATAGTCCGGTCCACAGGATCTGGTCCACAAGGCTGGACAGGGCGTGTTGACCCTCGTGCAGTGGTTTGGAGCCCGGCTGCAGTAGCAGTCAGAGGAGGTTGTAACAGAAAGAAAAACAAAGATAATGAGTGGCGTGTGGGTGCAAATGTGTGCAGAGTAATTCTTTACTGTTGCTTAATTTCTATTCCTTCAATTAAAAAAAAATAAAAATAAATTATTATTATTTTCTCTTTTTCAGGTCTCCTTCTTTAACGTTATCAATGTTTACGTTATAATAAGTCTTTTAACTTTAATTTGCTTTAATTTTTCTTAGAAATCAGTGCTCAGTGATCCTTCTTCAGGAAAGCTATATTTCTTGGACCACACAGTTAATACTTAAATCCATTCCTTGCCGTGTTTGTCTGTCATGGCCTGGATTAAAAAAGGAGCTTGTAGGGGCCTCCTCCACCACTGACTGGTTTGATCCCATTTTATCTCCCAGATATTTTATCTCCCAGATATTTAATATCTCCCAGATTTCTTATCTCCCAGATAAAAATGGTAGTGCGCACCTTTCACCGCTTTACGCATGCGTCTGCGTAGCGTGTATCTTTAAGACGTTTTACCTCCGTCCGAAAACTCCCCAAGAGCTTTCTCCACTTTTCCTAAGCTGGGCTCTTTTAAATTCCCAGGTTAATGTGTCACTTAATAACAATATTAGTGTATTCAATTCAATAAATTAAGTACTCTGAGGTATTTTTAGCCTGCTTTGGCTAAAAACTCTTTTAAAGGTTCCCCGAAGAGATCTATGCTCACTTATCTTCCCTTTAAAGGTCAAAGTTCTTGCAATAGATTATACTCTTAACCCAACCTCTCGTTTCTTTAAGATGTGACACAAACTTAAACAGGCTCACTCTTAAATCAAGATTTCTTGCTCAGTTAAGTGGAAAAAGTGAGCCAGACTCACTTTCAGCGTCTGGACTTCCCGACAGCCTGACCCCCAAGAAGGTCTACCTGTCCAGTCTGGTCCAAGGAGGATTCCTACCCCTTCAGATATTTAATCAAATATATTTAGCAGAGCTATCTCCAGCAATCGGCAGACAAACAGAAGGAATGCTTAGTAACTATTTAGTATTACTCCTTTTCAAATTGCAATTAATTTTAAAATCAAACTAAATTTCCCCCTTTACTTTTATTAGATTGTAATAGGACAATTTTAGGGCTCTAAACGCCTATACAACTAATAAAAACTTAAAGATGCAGACTCACTCACCACAACAAAGTAGGATGTTTGGTTCGGAAACCTTGCGCCGGTGGTCCTCGTCCCCGTGAGACAGCCCTCCGTCTCAGAAAGCAGATGAGGTTAGAGGCTGGAAGATCCAGGTGGCCTGACGCTGACTCACGCCGGAGAGGGAACTCCAGACCAGGGCGAGGCGCTGTTCGTTGGCGCCAACTGTTACGGGAGAATTGCAGTTGTGGATTTCTTTAAAACAAGTTGAACAATAAAAATGCAGAGAGAATGAGTCTGATCAATGAGTTGTTTATTCACTGGTACCAGAGTGAATAGACGCCTTTCCCTGACATAGTGATCTGTCCCTGGTCGACGCGTACAACACATTCAGAGTATAAGCGCTTTATACTCAGAGATAACACATCATGAGGACACAACATACAATAATAGTCAAAGCATAGTACATGAGAACAAGGAGGAAGGTTAACTTATGACATAGATGACATTTATCTAAATAAGCGAACTGGGTCAGATGGGCTCCGGCCAGGCGGAACAAACACCAGATACGACTAAGTTAAAGTTAAAGTTAACCTTAGCAATGTAGAATGAGTGAAACCCCAATTTCGGCTATTACAAAGTACTTTGGTGTACAGTGCTGCTGCAGTTCATGTCCACCAAAACTGCAAAAACAGTGGAGTGCTGCAGCTTTATTTATGTATGTAATATGCACGGTGGGTGTCTTGCCTAAGGACACAATGACGGTGTGCAGTAGAGCCACTCGAATCAAGATCTAAATTCTAAATTCTATCAATCATATATATTAGGACTCATGTTTTGATTATGTGAACTAAGCCTGCAGCGAGGTCATAAAGATGCCAACAGCGAGCTTATTGGAGTACTTTTTTGTTCTGGAAAAAGAAAAGAAAAGAAAGGAGGAAAATACACCTTATCAGATTCTTTGATGGATGGTGCATGGTACAGATGTGGGACTGTGAATGTAGTACAGGTTAGGAAGGTGAATGACTGTAAAACAAACCACAAAAGTACAGAAATATTACTTTAACATTAGGCTTTAGTCACTTGTAGACTTACTCAGAGTTGGAAGAGGAACCAACACTTTATACTCAAATAAGAGTTAAAAAAAAATTAAATGTACTTTAACTGCATAAATGTAAGTGAGTACTTAATATGTATAGAAAGAAGAGTATGAGTAAGACATAAAACAATCCGCACAGATGTAACCCAGACTCCAAACTTTGTGCTTCTGAAAGTTTGAAGTCATTTTGAGTTACACATCTTGCTTGGACTGCAGCTTCTCCGGGACACACCTAAATGCATGTGCTCCGCCGGTGCTCCACATGTGAATCCGAGCGGCTCCAGAGCTCTCCCTCTCAGCTCATCAGGCCCACTTTTACGAGCCAATGCCCAGAAGCGGCTCTACTCTGATGAAATAACCCATGAACACCACGAAACATGCACAAAAGGCTGCTCTCAGTCCGAATGTGCGCCTGACATTTGGGTTGGAGTGTAATGGAACAGTTTGTGCACGGTCTCACTGACTTCATCTCCGCCTCAGCCATTTGAGAATCGCACTCAGAGGAGAATATAATGCTTTAGTTATTTTGGTAAAATAACTTTGGACACATTTGGATACGTATTTAACCTTTTATAACCTAAAATAATAACCTGTTTAGAAAAAAGGGCTACCAAATGACGGACTATGTTAAAAAAAAAAAAAAAAGAATCACTTAAAGTCTATGTGACAGATTAGATGATAGATTTCACTAAAACACATTGAACATGATTAAGTTTTACTAAACATTTTGCCTATTTGCCCCCAGTTTGACGCTGCTTTGGATGTTACTTCCTGGTTGGACAGGGGTAGAAAATATGTAGAGGTAATTTCACAGCTGTTACCTAACAACCATTTAGAAAACAAAATTCATAGAAATTACACAATAGTCATGATTTGACAAATGATGATACCTGGTAACAGCTTTAGTTTGTTGGATGACTGTTTAAACTTGCAAAAAGGTTGTGTCCATTGTGTGTAAATTGTCTCTGTATTTTCAACTGTACGTCGCTTTTTGATGACATCACAGAAGGATTCTGTTTTACAACGTCACATATGTAAAATGATAGTGAGTAATTGCCACAGGTGCCCTGCCACTGAACAACATATTTCAAATAAAAATGCATATGTACATTTTAATTTTAGTTACAGACACTCTGATGTTATTTGTACTGATTGTTTAAAGTTGAAAGTTGGTTTAATCAGTTCAGTGGGGCTTGTTGTTGTGTCCCGGTTGTGCCTTTGGGCAAGACACATCACTCACCATAAATGTGTAAGCACCGTTTACCAAGACATCAGCGATCTACACAACAATCTATTGAAATGATATATATTACACAAAAATGATTTTCTTGAGCTCTTAACCTTGTTGTCACCTCTTCAAACATATCTGTTTATATTCATGCCTGTTTCATTAAAGGGGCTGTATCAAATTTTTAACATGATTAAAATGTGAAAATTCAAAAGGTCATTTTAATTTTGCTGCAGTCCAAAGGTCTTCCGCACTTTCTCGTGTATTCAGGCATCCAGAATATTCACAGCAATGAGTTTATAAGTGCTTTTCACAACTTTCATCATGGTCAATCTCACAACTAACATGGTCAATCTCATAACTAGCTAAGAGAGCACTGCCTGTTTTTGGAGAATAAATGGTTTCATAAACACATCCAAACAGCACACAGAAGTCTCTTTTGGACCCAGGAGCTGCTTTTACAACATATATGTTCTGTGTTTGCTGCGACGAGTTGGCCGCTATTCAGGGTGTACCCCGCCTAAGGCCCAAAGTCACTGGGATAGGCTCCAGTCACCCGCGACCCCTAACGGGAATAAGCGGTAGAAAATGAATGAATGAATGTTCTGTGGACATTCATGGAATGTGGAGCTACATGGAAAAAATCTGGTATAGCCGCTAGAATGCTGTTTACAAGGTCATCAAACACTTTAAATTTTCCCCTTATTTGTTTCACAGGTTAAAATCAGGACTTCTCCTGCTCAGTGGAGTCAAATTCAAATTGTGTTCACAACTAACGCATGACTGTCTTAGTAAAGCAGTCACATTGTTTCATTTATTAAGGTGGCTCCAAAGCCTAAACACCTAATTAGAAATGGAGGTGTAGTTTTTCAAAACGTGAAATGCTTATCCCAAGCCGACCATAAGTAGGTTTAAAAGCCAATTAACACAAGAACACAAGCTTTTTTAAGAGAACACCGAGCTCTGGTTGGCGTTGGTCTAAATATTGTTACTGGTGGTGGTCGGAGAGGCTATTGATTCTGATTTACTATTATTTTTTATGTCAGTCAGCCCCAGGGCAACAGTTTACAACTCCAAATGTGACAGAGAAGTAAACAAACAGATTTTGTAAAACGAAGAAAGATGCTTTATAAAATCAAATGCCGTTTTGTTGATTTAAAATCCACAGGAATGTATAAAAGTATTTATTACCTCATATATTTTCCTCAAGATGTGCATTTTCCCACTTGGACCTTTAAAGCGTCTCATGTTTCTTGTTTGTGTGTCCTCTCTCAGGAATGGTGTTTTCCGTGAGCTCCATGGCCCAGCGCTTTGAGGTCCTGCCCAACGGGACCCTGGTCATCCAGAGTGTGCAGCTCCAGGACAGAGGCACCTACATCTGCATCGCCCAAAGCTACATGGGACGGGACAGGTGAGAGCCTCATGGGACGGGACAGGTGAGAGCTACATGGGATGGGACAGGTGAGAGCTACATGGAGCGGGATGGGACAGGTGAGATCTACATGGGATGGGACAGGTGAGAGCTACATGGGATGGGACAGGTGAGCGCTACATGGGATGGGACGGGTGAGAGCTACATGGGATGGGACAGGTGAGCGCTACATGGGATGGGACGGGTGAGAGCTACATGGGGCGGGACAGGTGAGAGCTACATGGGATGGGACAGGTGAGAGCTACATGGGACGGGACAGGTGAGAGCCTCATGGGACGGGACAGGTGAGAGCTACATGGGATGGGACAGGTGAGAGCTACATGGGATGGACAGGTGAGAGCTACATGGGACGGGACAGGTGAGAGCTACATGGGATGGGACAGGTGAGAGATACATGGGACGGGACAGGTGAGAGCCTCATGGGACGGGACAGGTGAGAGCTACATGGGACGGGACAGGTGAGAGCTACATGGGATGGGACAGGTGAGAGCTACATGGAGCGGGATGGGACAGGTGAGATCTACATGGGATGGGACAGGTGAGAGCTACATGGGATGGGACAGGTGAGAGCTACATGGGATGGGACAGGTGAGAGCTGGATGGACAGGTGAGAGCTACATGGGGCGGGACAGGTGAGAGCTACATGGGATGGGACAGGTGAGAGCTACATGGGATGGACAGGTGAGAGCTACATGGGATGGGACAGGTGAGAGATACATGGGACGGGACAGGTGAGAGCCTCATGGGACGGGACAGGTGAGAGCTACATGGGACGGGACAGGTGAGAGATACATGGGACGGGACAGGTGAGAGCTACATGGGGCGGGACAGGTGAGAGCTACATGGGGCGGGACGGGTGAGAGCTACATGGGGCGGGACAGGTGAGCGCTACATGGGATGGGACGGGTGAGAGCTACATGGGGCGGGACAGGTGAGAGCTACATGGGATGGGACAGGTGAGAGCTACATGGGACGGGACAGGTGAGAGCCTCATGGGACGGGACAGGTGAGAGCTACATGGGATGGGACAGGTGAGAGCTACATGGGATGGACAGGTGAGAGCTACATGGGACGGGACAGGTGAGAGCTACATGGGATGGGACAGGTGAGAGATACATGGGACGGGACAGGTGAGAGCTACATGGGACGGGACAGGTGAGAGCTACATGGGATGGGACAGGTGAGAGCTACATGGAGCGGGATGGGACAGGTGAGATCTACATGGGATGGGACAGGTGAGAGCTACATGGGATGGGACAGGTGAGAGCTACATGGGATGGGACAGGTGAGAGCTACATGGGATGGGACAGGTGAGAGATACATGGGACGGGACAGGTGAGAGCTACATGGGACGGGACAGGTGAGAGCTACATGGGATGGGACAGGTGAGAGCTACATGGAGCGGGATGGGACAGGTGAGATCTACATGGGATGGGACAGGTGAGAGCTACATGGGATGGGACAGGTGAGAGCTACATGGGATGGGACAGGTGAGAGCTACATGGGATGGGACAGGTGAGAGCTACATGGGATGGGACAGGTGAGAGCTGGATGGACAGGTGAGAGCTACATGGGGCGGGACAGGTGAGAGCTACATGGGACGGGACAGGTGAGAGCTACATGGGATGGGACAGGTGAGAGCTACATGGGGCGGGACAGGTGAGAGCTACATGGGAAGGGACAGGTGAGAGCTACATGGGACGGGACAGGTGAGAGCCTCATGGGACGGGACAGGTGAGAGCTACATGGGATGGGACAGGTGAGAGCTACATGGGATGGACAGGTGAGAGCTACATGGGACGGGACAGGTGAGAGCTACATGGGATGGGACAGGTGAGAGATACATGGGACGGGACAGGTGAGAGCCTCATGGGACGGGACAGGTGAGAGCTACATGGGACGGGACAGGTGAGAGATACATGGGACGGGACAGGTGAGAGCTACATGGGGCGGGACAGGTGAGATCTACATGGGGCGGGACTGGTGAGAGCTACATGGGGCGGGACAGGTGAGAGCCTCATGGGACGGGACAGGTGAGAGCTACATGGGATGGGACAGGTGAGAGCTACATGGGGCGGGACAGGTGAGAGCTACATGGGACGGGACAGGTGAGAGATACATGGGACGGGACAGGTGAGAGCCTCATGGGACGGGACAGGTGAGAGCTACATGGGATGGACAGGTGAGAGCTACATGGGGCGGGACAGGTGAGAGCTACATGGGGCGGGACAGGTGAGAGCTACATGGGGCGGGACAGGTGAGAGCTACATGGGACGGGACAGGTGAGAGCCTCATGGGATGGGACAGGTGAGAGCTACATGGGATGGGACAGGTGAGAGCCTCATGGGACGGTACAAGTGAGAGCTACATGGGATGGGACAGGTGAGAGCTACATGGGGCGGGACAGGTGAGAGCTACATGGGGCGGGACAGGTGAGAGCTACATGGGGCGGGACGGGTGAGAGCTACATGGGATTGGACAGGTGAGATCTACATGGGGCGGGACAGGTGAGAGCTACATGGGATGGGACAGGTGAGAGATACATGGGACGGGACAGGTGAGAGCCTCATGGGACGGGACAGGTGAGAGCTACATGGGATGGACAGGTGAGATCTACATGGGGCGGGACAGGTGAGAGCTACATGGGATGGGACAGGTGAGAGATACATGGGACGGGACAGGTGAGAGCCTCATGGGACGGGACAGGTGAGAGCTACATGGGACGGGACAGGTGAGAGCTACATGGGGCGGGACAGGTGAGAGCTACATGGAGCGGGACAGGACAGGTGAGTGCCTCATGGGATGGGACAAGTGAGAGCTACATGGGATGGGACAGGTGAGAGCTACATGGGGCGGGACAGGTGAGAGCTACATGGGATGGGACAGGTGAGAGCTACAAGGGGCGGGACAGGTGAGAGCTACATGGGGCGGGACGGGTGAGAGCTACATGGGATGGGACAGGTGAGAGATACATGGGACGGGACAGGTGAGAGCCTCATGGGACGGGACAGGTGAGAGCTACATGGGATGGACAGGTGAGATCTACATGGGGCGGGACAGGTGAGAGCTACATGGGATGGGACAGGTGAGAGATACATGGGACGGGACAGGTGAGAGCCTCATGGGACGGGACAGGTGAGAGCTACATGGGACGGGACAGGTGAGAGCTACATGGGGCGGGACAGGTGAGAGCTACATGGAGCGGGACAGGACAGGTGAGTGCCTCATGGGATGGGACAAGTGAGAGCTACATGGGATGGGACAGGTGAGAGCTACATGGGGCGGGACAGGTGAGAGCTACATGGGATGGGACAGGTGAGAGCTACATGGGGCGGGACAGGTGAGAGCTACATGGGGCGGGACGGGTGAGAGCTACATGGGATGGGACAGGTGAGAGATACATGGGAATCTGCCAGGCCACCTGTTTGTCTCCATGGAAATGATATTGCTTTGACTTAATGTTCCAACAAGATCGTTATTATTATACAATAATGGAGTTGGAGTTTTTTTATTTTTATCTCTTTGACCTCTCACTGAGATTTATAAAACAAAAAAACAATTTGTGGACTGGATTTTATTTTATTAAAAAACCTTACACTGACTCGAGAGATGTCAAAATAGCAAGAAGACCTACATCAGCACAGCTTTTGCAACACATAATTAATGCGATCTTGAAAATCCGACTTTTACATTTATACCAACTTCTCACTGAATCTTTCTTTTTCCTGTCATGTTTTGACAGTGTTTGTGAAATAACAAATCAGAGAAACAACCTGAGAACTGTTTGAACTAATGAAAGCTGTTCTGAATCATGATTTCAAGTTTGTTTGTCATTATACATTGCAACTTGTATGACAAAATGATGTAGATCAAATGGATGGTTAGTCCACTGTGGTTCAAACGCTGGCCTGCATGTTTTGGAGGTAAACTGTAGCACCAGGAGGAAACCTGCGCAGACACAGGGTGAACATGCAAACTCCACTCAGTACGGCCCAGAATCGTCTTGTTGAGAGCTCAGATGTTCCACTTCCAAACCAACTAACAAAAACATGTTCGACTGTCCCTCTCAGACTGCTGACCACTCTGGACGTGTTGACGCGGCCTCCTCGCATGCAGCTGCCCAGCTACCGAGAACTGACCACCCACCAGGGCGGCAACCTCACCGTGGAGTGCCGAGCCGAGGGAGTCCCCATCCCCCTGCTGTCGTGGGTGCTCCCTGACCGCTCCGTCCTCTCCTCTTCCTCCTCCTTCTCTTCCTCCAGAACCGCCCGAGTCTCCATGGACACCAACGGCACCCTCCACCTGTCCTCTGCCCTCCCCACCGACCGGGGCACATACCGCTGCGTGGCCTCCAACTCCGCCGGAGCTGCCAGCGCCTCCGTCCGCATCCACGTGTCCTCCTTACCTCCCGCCATCCAACAACCCAAGGAAGAGACGCTGGTTCTGTCTCCGGGAAAGCCTCTGTACGCTCACTGCTCGGCCCGGGGAGCGCCCAGCCCCTCGCTGCGCTGGAAAATCCCCACCGGCGTCTACGTTCGCCCCTCGCAGTTCCTCCACGGCAACCTGTTTGTGCTCCCCAACGGCACCTTGCACATCAGAAGCGTCGGTTCAAAAGATACGGGGAGTTATGAGTGCACTGCGAGCAACGCTGTGGGAGCAGAAAAGAGGATAGTCAGAGTGGAGCTGAGTGGAAGTCAGGCAGCAGGGAATAGGATTGTTATAGAGAGTACAGGCTTTTCATCTGCAGCTCGTAAAGACAAAACACAGACAAACTTTGACCTGGAAAATTCATTAAACTTTACAGAAATAACTGCTCCGTCTCCTGTTGAGAGACCCAGGACGGTTGCACAGCCCATTTCTGCAGAATCCTCAACAAAAATCAATCTCACTCCCCCTCCTAAACAGTTCACAGTAGGAGCAGGTAATGACGCCAAGCTCTCGGTGGAGAAAAGCAGAAAAACTCCTGGGATTCCTCCTGAGGTTTCTCCAGTGTCTGAGTTCAGTAAGGCCCAGATCGTGTCCACCTCGCCCTCGCTCAGCACAGTGCAGTCTGGGGAGTACATGGAGCTTCACTGTCACGTCACAGGAAACCCACCGCCCAACGTCATCTGGAGGACGCCCAGCAGGAAACTGGTGGACGTACACTTTAGGTAAGCACTGTTGTTACCACATTTGCAGCAGTCTAACTCAGGGCAGCCGTGGCTCCAGAATTAACTTGTTAAGTTAAGGTTAATACTTTGTGTGTGTCATAATTTAATGAAAAAAGCAACAACAACAAAAAAGCATTCTCACTTTAGACTTATAAATGAATATTTTTGGTGTTTTTAATTTGATCCACCTTTTTATTCACAGCATTTGCACTTGATTTTATGAATTGTGTAAAATAATATATTTGGGTCTCCTGGCTATTAGGAAAAACGACATTTAATGCTAACGCTAATGCTCCTGGAGCTCAATGAAACCCCATGTGTTCCTACATAACAAAATTTTTAAAAGCTTTTTCATTATTATTCTCCCGTATAATACTCTGACTGCACTACATTACTACTACTACTACTACTACTGCTGCTACTACTACTACTACTACTACTACTACTACTACTACTACTACTACTACTACTACTACTGCTACTACTACTACTACTACTACTACTGCTACTACTACTACTACTACTACTACTACTACTACTACTACTACTACTACTAACTACTACATTTTTCCTCAGGCTGCAGCACACTCTTGTCTTTGACCTGACCTTGCTTTTGTGCAGTTTTGAGCGGCGTCTGAAGGTGCACCCTAACGGCACCCTGTCCGTGTGGGGCGTCACCCAGCAGGACGCAGGAGACTATCTGTGCATCGCCCGCAACAAGGTGGCCGACGACTACAGGCTGGTGCGTGTGACTGTGGCCCCCAGAGCTGTGCCCCACCCTGCACGCCAGCCGGACCCACATCCTGCACGCCAACCGGACCCACATCCAGCACGCCGACCAGACCCACATCCTGCACGCCGACCGGACCCACATCCTGCACGCCGACCAGACCCACAACCTGCCCACCAACCTGCCATAAAACCAGCCCTCCATCCTGCACGCCAACCGGACCCACATCCTGCCCGCCAACCATACTCACAACCTGCCCGTCAACCAGCCCATCAACCCACCCAGCATCCTACCCGCCAGCGGTACTCACAACCAGCCCAACAACCTGCCCTCCAACCTGCCCCACATCCTAACCTCCAACCAGTCCCACAGCCTGCCCCAAAACCTAACCTCCAACCAGCCCATCAAACTACCCCACATCCTGCCCGCCAACGGTACTCACAACCAGCCCAACAACCTGCCCTACATTCTAACATCCAACCGGTCCAACAACCTGCCCCAAAACCAGCTCAACAACCCGCGTCAAAACCAGCCCATGAATCGGCCCGCCTCCATTCCCTCCATCCTGTCCCACAACCTTCCCTCCAATTTAACTTTCAACTTGCTCGCCAACCTGCCCCGCAACCGGCCCCCCAGCCTGCCCCACAACCAGCCCCCCAACCGGCCCCGCAGCCCGCCTCCAGAGCCGCCAGCATCCGGCAGACGCAGCCTGTCCATCAGCTGGTGTCCCTGGGTAAACCGCTGCAGGTGAGGCCTTTCTCTCTCTTCCATCTCACACACTTTTATCAGAGCGGAAGGTAATTTCCCTCAGCCTCAGGGACGACCTCAAGTGCCCGGCTTTAAAGTGGAGATTTGCTGGTTTTCACGCAAAACTTAGAATTACAAGTTCTGTGTGTAATATGAATCGTGATTGGTATTAAAAAGGTGGTTAGAAAAGAGATCACTATCTTCAGAATAATAAAGTAAACATATTGGTCCAAGAACCACTTACATTTGATATAAATATATATATATAAAAAGGAGTTATTATTGACAGTTTTACTACAGTTTTAATAATTCAGAATTAGAGCAGGGAACGAATGACATATTTTTGGAAGAAGAGTCTTTTGGATAGAGTTTAAATGAATCACTGCCTTCAGGACATTCATGAATATTGAATTAGTCACTGAGAAGGAAAAATAAGCATGTCATGTTGAAATTCCTTTTTTTTATGCTGACATATTAATCACAATCAAATCAAAAGCAGGTAACATAATGTCATCTCCATGAAGTCTTTGTAAATCTGTGGAAAAGCTGCTAACTGTAGATTTTTAGATTAGTTGAGGACTGAATCTGAATTAGGAAACATAAAGTCTAGTCGCAATACTTCAAAAATCACAATTATATTTTTATATCCAAAATGACACAGCCCTAGTTTAAAGCACACATATTATGCAAAATATACCCGTTGAGCTTGTTATAACATTGTTCCCTCATCAAAAACAAACCAGCAGTTGTGTGCGGCGTCGTTCATGCTAGTTTAATGAATCCTGTTTAGTAAGTCGCATCTGACTTCCACTTTTATGACGTCAAAGTTGAGCTCCAAGATATTCTGTGCTGTTTTAAAGTCCATAAATCATCACCAGACTCGCTCGGAGCATTTCTGCCTCAAATCACGTTACAACTGTGTGCTTACGTTAGCATTTTATCTTTATGTAATGATTTTATCTAGCCTTTGTAATTCCCTCTGCAGAGCCCTAACTCAGTTCATTCACACTTGCCTCAGAGGATGTAATGTGGTTTTTGAAGACATATTATTTAAAGTTCTAAAACATGAGACGCCAAAGCAGACATACAAGAGCAGGTTAAGGCCAATAACCTTACAAACAATGCATTGTACTTTAAACCCCCAGTATGCAACATTTTAGACAAAATAATAGACTAAAAACCAGTTTCCTTATAATGAGCAGGCTTGCATCTCCACAAACTTATCTCGTACTTGGCCTGGTGGAGCCTCCCCCTGCTTGTTTCCATGGAAAGGTTGTATCATTGTCTATAATATTCTATAGTATGGCATAAAATGTATCTGTCTCCATGGAGAATGCTGCAAAGTGTGGTTTAACATTATTATTTCCATGGGATCATGTGCCACTATAGAGATACACACTTTTACTTTAAAGGACAAATATTATGCAATTTTTTTTTTTTAACTTTTAACCATGTTCTAACATAGTTCCGTCATCAAAAACACTGGAGCTATTTCTGTCGTCTAATCACAATCATTATGGCTGCGTCACAGCTCAGCACTGCTGCATCACAAGACATTGTGTTTATACAAATCTGTGTAATTGCCTCTGCAGCCAGTAGATGGAGCCACGGTTAAGTCAATATGGCGTCTCCCAAGGCTGTGATAAAGTTATATTGTTCATTGTAGAATAAAGCATTTTATTTTTAGTTCTAAACATTAGGTGTCAGAGTAAAGATACTCAAGATCAGGTTTAAAGACCAGTAACAGAACAAATAATGCATAATATTTGTCCTCAAAGTTATTCACCTTATTCCGGCAGTTGCCTTACGCGCCGCCGTCTTGTTTCTGTTGTATTAGTTCACATGGAGCAGACGAGCTCAACAGAAAATAAGTTCTACACGGACTAAAAAGCCGTTTTCAGGCCCCAGGAAATCAGTTGTTGTTGCTCGTGTTCATTAAACATTTTACACATATCAATCTACTTTATGTAACATTTTAGCGGCAAGACTTTTCCCTCGTTCGTCATTAGCTTTAACGGAGTTCTCGTCAAACGGAAGTGCGTTTACAACAAAAGTGTGTATCTGTGGCAAAAAACGGCAAAAGTGGGCGGGACAGAATAAGGTGAATACAAAGAGTATCATTTCTAATTTTTAAAAAATCCACATAACTTCCCAGTACAGGCGTCTAAACCTCCCTCCTCCTCCGTGTGGTGTTGTTGCTGTATTCTGTATTCTGAGGAGCTGTCTTCATTACGGCTCCTGCGCTCTGCTGTGTGCCAGGTGGACTGTCTGGCTTCTGGTTTCCCTGACCCCTCGGTGCGCTGGAGACTCCCAGATGGAACCGTGGTGAACAGCGTGTTGCAGGGGGCAGATAACGCGCTGCGCTCCAGACGGCTGACGGTGTTCGACAACGGCACGCTGCTGGTGGCGGCGGTGGCGAGGGGGGACGAGGGGGAGTACACCTGCTACGCCGAGAACCAGGCCGGCAGGGACACAATGAAGGTGAGTCTGTCAACCGGCAAACACTCTCATGTGAAGACAAGGACGTGCAGAATTAAAAAGGAATGGTGTAAAAATATGCAAAAAAAAAAAAAAATGGTGAAAGAATGATTCGAAGGAGGCAACAGAAATGCCGAATTAAGATACAACCTTTAGCACACCGGTCACAATTAAATTTCTTCTTCCGGTCACTATACCACCGCTAGGTTCTAGTTGGTCTTTTCTTAAAGGAAAAATATTCTGCATTTTTCATATTTTTATTAGCCTTTAAACATGCTCTTGAGTGCCTTAAATTTGCATCTCATGTTAAAAACACTTACTGACACTTACTGAGTGCATCCAGCCAGCAGATGGCGCCAGCGCAATATACAATCTAGTGAAGTCAGCGCTGAAAAGATGTTTTGATGCGGATTTGCTGCAGCAGTTATCGTGTTTAGAGGCAGAAATGCCCAGAACAAGTTTAGCGATGATTTAAGGAATAAAAACAGCAGAATATTCTCAGATAAGTGACGTAGATGGTCCGAAAATACGTCCCAGATCGACCGAGTTTCACAGGAAGTGTGTTTGACAGTGGGAGTGGGGAGGATTTTTTAATGAACATTCCTCAAAATAGAGTGAATGCAACTGAATGCTACTCCAGGTATGTTTTTGATGACGGAACAGAGTTAAAAGCTCAAAAAAGTCACTGTAGCAGAATGTGTCCTTTAAAATAGTTGTGAGGGAGAGCTGTGAAAATCTGCTAAAGTTTACTTTCTTTGCACACGGCTGGGCAGAGCAGGTGACCTTAATTTGACAATTTAGCAATTTTTCACATTGTTGATCAGTAAAAACACTAATTAATTGAATTGCCATGATTTTGTGGCCAGCCCTAATACAACACACCTTCTGATTACAACAGCCTCCTCAAACCTTTGCCAAAAACACTACGTTAAATGCTAATCAGGGTCAGTAGTAGTCTAAGTCAGTAGTACCAACAAAGAAAAGATTTGGCTTTCTGAGTACCACCAAATCTAAACTGGGTCTATAACAGAACTATTTCAGGTCTAAATTAGGCAGGTCTTAAGTAGAATACACCATTGTCGCAGTAGTTACTAAAGGAAGAGGAAAAATACGAATACAATGCACTTTAAATGAAGTAAACATTAAAATTGAAGATGTGCCCAGGTACCAGGAGAAGAAGTTTGCGTACCACCGTTTGAGAAACACTGGTCTAAGTATACAAGGCCAATGCAAGTTTCAGGGTAAAACTCCACCCCCAGGGCAGGATTAACCTAGCCTCCCTTCTCTTAGGACAGTAAAAATCCTGGCTCCTCCTGGACGAATGAGGGATAGGAACTATTTAAAGGTCCCATATTCTGCTATTTTGCCCTTTACACAGTCTATTCTAAGGGCTTTGTTGATAAAATTTTGCGTTGTGCAATATCCATAACATAACAGTTTCCAAAAAACACCCATTTCTTGGACTGGCCCCCCTCCTTGCAAAAGCAAACGGCTCACTCTGAGATCTGACCCCCCCGAACAGAGAGCAAGCTGCTTACCCCGCCCAACTCGCGCGCCTCCCCCGCCCAACTCGTGCCGAAGCCTAGAGCAGAGATAGTGCGCATGCGCCGTGTGCTCCGGTAAACAGCGATACACAAACACGGGAATAAACCTTTTCTCCTCCTGACGGTGCGTCGTGCTGAGTCCTACGTCCTGGATCTGACCTGGAGTTTGACGTGCTCCAGTACCTCGACGACGGACGTTGCCGTTTGGTAAATAACAAGCTAACTCTTCGATCTGTCGTATCCATCATGTAATTACTATGTAGCATTAGCATTAGCTGTTTTTATTCTGCGGCTGCGCGCTTCCCGGAGGCGTGGCTTAAACACCGCGTCATCCATGGGAAGCCGCGTCATCCATGGGATGAGCCCCCGTCTGCTGCTCAGCTGAGGGGGACAAAAAAGACAGTTCTCTAGCGAAAGCATGCGGGAATCAATCAAAAAACCACTTTGGGCACAACATACGAGGCCCAAATAGCACTGTAGGAAGGTTAAAACCTCTGAAAAGTCCATTTTGCATGTTATGAGACCTTTAAACATCAGATCCCATTACAGTAGTGTATAATGAGATATGGAGATTAGCACGCCTCCCGCCTGCACCGCATCAATATTATTTATCTTCAACAGTTTATTTTCAGCAATTTTGCCAAGTGAAACAGGCCACTTATTTTCTGCCAAACGTGTTGTTTCATGTTAAAACATCATTCCTATATCTACAAATATATACCTGCAGTTGTGATTTGTTTCATTCACTTGGCCCTTGGTCCCTTCTTTTTTTATGAATACGCTGTTATGTTACATTGATTATTTATGAATTCATTGTTATGCACATGGATATTTGGAAGGGTTACTTCACTTTGTTCATGAACAAGTCTACACATTTCTCTTTCTGTTTGTGCATTATTGCTAAAGAGTTGTCCACATGATCCAAGTCTTCTCTGCGATGTGAGGAACTATAGCTTCCCAAACATTGTCATACTGTAAGTTAAAACATGTGGACCACAAAATGCAAACACTGATTATTGAAAGGGAGTAGAGGGTTTCTTTGACCTCGCATAGAGCCTTTCAGTGTTCATAAAGCAGAGAGGCTGCTGGAACACTATAAATGGAGAGTGTAACGTAAGCCAAACCTCCAAACTATGAAAATCCTGGGCTGTTTTGGCAACTGACAACCACTCAAGCACATGTGAGTAACACCAGAGCCTGGAGAAACAAAACCGTGGGTAGAAGTGTTTAGGCGTTATGTAATAAGCGTTATGCCGGATGAATAGCACCAAAAACAGCCACAACAGTTTGATAATGCTGTTTTAGTTTAGTTTCATCAATTACCAAGAAAATGAAGGTGGAAGTTAAAAATTGACAAATAGTCTGCACAGCCTATAAACTTCAAAATGAATTCCTTGTATAAATGAATGGGATAGAACATAAATCAGTTCCAGGCTGTGTGCACAACTATTTTAACCATGTCCCAGCTGGAAGGGTCGGTTACTACTGGTAGAATGGAGCATAATCTGAACCACAGAACTAACTTGTGTCTCTCCTTCCCTCAGATCAAAATCAAAGTCATGTCCTCCTCTCCGCCTACATTCGACGACGACGCAGCCTATCGCGTCGTCAAAGTTCAGCTGGGAACCTCTGCCAAGCTGCCCTGCCAGGCCAGCGGAGACCCTGCCCCGTCGGTGACCTGGTTCTCGCCCATGAACCGCGTAATACCCTGGACCTCCCGTTCTGGCTTCTACACCGAGCGAGTGGTGGTGGTGTCGGGCGGGACGCTGGAGCTGCGGATCGCTCAAAAACACGACACCGGCAACTACACCTGCCAGGCCACAAACTCAGCCGGGACCCGGAGCAAAGTGGTCAGGGTGGAAGTGGAGGTCCCGAGCGCCATACGCAATTCAGTACCGGGGAATCATGTCCTGAACCGGCAGGTCACAGGCGTCACCACACAGCTCGGCAGGAGTATAGTGAGTGTAGGTGTGAGCGGAGCTGGCAATGTTGGATTTAGGCCGGAGAATTTTGCAATAAATAGAAATAATATTGGCGCTAATGGTAATGCGCTGGGTCATAGGCAAAGTGTGGTTTTGAACACGGAAATGAACAATAACGAAGTGGTCGCCGGTAAGTCTAACAGTGACGCTAATAGAAGAGATATTGACATTAGTAGTGGTGTGGCTAATTTTGGAAGTTCTGAAAACAGAAATAGGAATAGCGTAGCACCTAATGCTAGTTTTAGCCCAGGTGCGGTGCTAACAGTGAAGCAGCAAGTAACAATAGGACAAAGTGTGTTTCTCCACTGTCCAGCGGCTGGGAGCTCGTCATCGCGCCTGATCTGGCTCCTGCCCAGGAACACAGCCCTGAGTGCGCCACACTACAGCAGCCGCCACACCGTGCACCGTAACGGCACGCTGGAGCTGCGGGCAGTGAGCGGCGCAGACCAGGGCAGGTTTGTGTGTGTGGTGAGAGGAGAGAGAGGGGAGAGCAGACTGCAGGTAGAGCTGGACGTAAAGGACGAGCCACA
The DNA here is from genome assembly GCA_019453435.1 of Rhinogobius similis. Lineage (NCBI taxonomy): Eukaryota > Metazoa > Chordata > Actinopteri > Gobiiformes > Gobiidae > Rhinogobius > Rhinogobius similis. The sequence continues at coordinate 36,298,364 of CM033633.1, read as the reverse complement.
CAGAGCAGAGACACATTCAGGCTCTTTTAGAGTCCAGATCTCCCCCAGACCTGTGCCCAGATCTCCTTCAGGCCTCAGCACTGCGTCCCGGACCCTTTTCTCTGAGCAGGCCGTGAGCACAAAGACAGCTGCTCTGGTCAGCATCATAAATGGAGAAACGCTGCGCCTGCCCTGCTCTGCCCCACACTCTTCCACGCTCTTTCAGGGGCCTGTGTCCTGGAGCTTACCCAGCGGGCAGAGGCTCAGCAGCACGGAGAGCCAGGGCCTGCACTCGGTGCAGAGTGACGGCACACTGATAGTGCAGCAGGCCTCCGTGTTCGACAGAGGGACATACACCTGCAGGTTTAGTGCTCCCTCTGGTGTGGTGGAGGTGACAGTCCCGGTCATTGTCATAGCCTACCCCCCGAGGATCACCTCCGGACCCGCCCCGGTCACATACACCCGCCCCGGGGTGGCTGTGGAGCTGCCCTGCCTCACCATCGCCACACCCCGAGCAATCGTCACATGGGAGATGCCCGACATGTCCAAACTGACGGCTCTGGGACAGGCCCGTGTCTATGGCAACCGCTACCTGAGCTCCCAGGGATCCCTCGTGATCCAGAGCCCCAGCAGCCGGGACACGGGGTTCTACCGCTGTACAGCCAAAAACGTGATCGGAGCGGACACCAAGGCCACGTACCTGCATGTCATATGAAACTGGAACAGATGTGAATATAATATGAACAAACATGAGATGAACTGCTGTCCTCACTAAGTCCTCATGCCCAAGAACTGCACGGCCTCAGCAGAACAGACCGCTCGTACTGAACCAGGGACACATGCAGTCTATACTGTACTTTTATAATAACTGTATTATTTTAATAGGAGAAGGTGATTGTAAGGACTTTTGGATCTGAATCTGGAAGAAAACAGTTCAGTATTTTTGCAGTTACGACACGGTGAGTGGATGAGATCATACATTTACAGGCTCCACAGAAGTAACAGTGTCCTTTTGTGTATTTTGTCACCCGCACACTTTTTTCAATTGTGGGGAGTCTTAATGGGTCCTACGTTATTCAGGCTATTTAAACTACTTTTGGACACATCAGCGTTTATCTGTCCCTAAAACTAATATAAAGAAAAGAAGGCAAGCACTCTTGTCTCACAGCAAAACAGTCCCAGGTCGGATTTTTGGGCAGGTGTAAGGAGTGTTTGCACGTGGGATTCGTCGGGATTTACCATTTTCCCGATTAACCCAAAACATGCACAGTAAACTAATCCACCTTCTGTCCCACATCAAGATTTTTAGAAGTACATGCCTATGACCTACTTTATGCCAGTTTGAACTATAAACAAAATATACAATAAGTTTGGCCCAGAGCACAATGAAAGAATGAAAATGTGCAGAGGATGTCGTGGTACAGTGAGAGCAGGAGGAGAGGGGCTTCATTGGAAACACATTGTGAAGATGCAGTATGGATGTTTGTACAGATGAGCTTCCATAATAAACTGCATATGGAGCTGCGCACGATGTCCTCATGTGTTTGTGCAATGGGCTCGAAAATCAAACACAACACAGTCAAGTCCCCTGCATCGTGAGGGGAATTGCACTGGGAAATTATAGGCTTTACATGTGGAAACCTATTAGTGTCCATTCAGTACATTTATCAGCAAACAGAGCTCTTCTCTGCCATTTCAACTGAAAGTATGCTCCATAAAAATTCCTGGTAACAGTTTACAAGAACTACACTTACAGCATGACCAGAGAATGGTTTATCAAGAATGATTCAGGCTTGGTATCCACTTCATTAATGTCTTACCTTCAAACTCCTTGATGAAGTAGTTACTAAGCCTGAATCATTTTTATTAAACTATTTGTTCATGTTTTATTAAGGTTAAGGTGTAGCTGTTATAAAGTTATACCCTAGCAGTTAGTGATGTCGATTGTGCAAAAACAATAATTAGGATTATTTGGTGCTCTGGTAACTTAAATTGTACTTGATTTTTGTTCTCTTAAGAATGTGAAAAACAGAACTAGTTCATTTGAAACTATATACAGCCGTCCAAATGTATTACTAATATTCCCAATGTATCCCAGCCTTCTAATTGTTCAATTGGGATGGTCGATGAGTTTGTAAGCGCTGAGCAGAGTTTTGCCATCACTGTAAAGCCATGGATCTATTATAAGACCTGGGTGAGACACTCCCCATCTGTCCATGTGTGAGATCGAGTAGTGGCCGCTCCGCAGTACTGCAGCATCTGGGCCCAAACAGAAATCTCCTTTTCACCTTATTCCAGAAGTTGCCGTGGGCGCTGATATCTTTTTTCCGTTGTTTTAGGGGCAGGTGAGCTCAACAGAAAATAAGTTCTACACGGACTACAAAGACCACCCAGGAAATATGTGCATTGTGACTTGTTGTTGCACATTAGATTAGGTTAGATTAGCCTTTATTGTCCCAGAAGGGAAATTTGTCCTCTGCATTTGACTCATCCTTAAATGCATCATCTCCTGGAGCAGTCGGGGGGATCATCTCCAGATCTTTGTGCTAGGCTTGGTCAGGACCACCGTAGCTGGAGGATTTTACCTACTGTGCATATTTTGGGTTAGACGTACTTTATATTATACTTTATAGTAGTTTATAATATTATATAATAGTATATTGTGGCAAGACTTTTTCCTCATTCGCCACACACAAAACCCAGAAGTGCCATTTACTACAGGAGTGCGGATCTGTGGCAAAAATGTTCGGTTGAAAGTGCTCCTGCAGCTTTCACACAGGGTGGATTTTAAAGGGATTCCTCTCTATTTTCGTAACATTAAGTTTAGCTCATGCAGCCCGCACTTTCTCCGCTCTGGCTCCTCCGCGCTCCCCCCGCACTCGCCGGCATTGCACTGATTGGTCAGGGCTGATCACATGTCTCTGACGTCACACGATGAGAGGTGCTAGCTTGTACTCAGAATGGAATGCGGAAGAAAATAAATAAATGTTTGGCGTCATGCGCCATTGAGCAGAGGCCATTTGGATTCATTCTCCAGATTTTATTGTACTTCCATGGCTAAAGCTAACAAACGTAAGTAACAATGTGTAACAACAGTGTACTTCTTGCTTCGCAGAGAATAAAGTGCTTTATTGCATTCATTTTCATCCTAAGAGCTGCTTTTACAAAATCTGTACTGGGTAAAAACAGATTTATCTTTTTTTTTTCTTTTTTTTTCATCGGGTACAGACTCTTTAAAGGTCCCATACACAATTTGATCTTTGTTTCATCCATGTAATTCTTACATAAAAAAACATACCTGGAGTTGTGTTTTGTTTCATTCACACATTAATGAATAATTTAGGCTGTCTCCAGCTTGAAACCTTCAAAACGCTTATTTACACTTAATGACATCATCAGGTGGTAACTCAGAGGCCTTCCTCCACGTCCATACATCTTTATCACACGTACTGCTCAACATGATGTTAGCCTCATTTAAACTGCTTTCCGATTGAAAATGCCTTTCAGATGGACGATGAAATGTCTCAGATCTTTTCTACCAAATAAGTAATTGTGGAACTTTTTAATCCTAATCTATGTTCCTAAGTTATTGTTGTTGTGTTTTTGTTATTTTGTAAGATAAAATGTTGTCATTTGTTTTTGTAAAATATCCTATTTGCATTAAATTATTTATATTGAAAGCTGATTCTTTGTTTGTTTTATGAATGAAAAAGACCCATAATAATTTAATGCCGAGTGGATTCCTCTTGTCCAGAGCAGCAGAGTCTGGTAGCAGAAGCAGGATGTTATTTAAGTAGGAGAATGTTGTGAGAGCAAACTGCAACAGGAAAAGAAGCCTTAGAAGATGATGACCTCACAAGTCTCTGGAGCCGCCTCCAAGCTACAGAAGAGCACCACAACTACTACCACCCTGAAGCACTGCCATTAGCACTAAAGCTAGGCTCCACCCTGACCACAGCTTCAGTCTGCACTGAATATAGACCAGTGCAGTGTTTTAGGGGGAATATTCATTTTCATTCATTTGTAATTTTCAATATCATTAAAAAAGCAGTGATAGCGGCTAAAGTGAAGTCAGACTCCATATTTGGAAATCCAAGTGCCCCTATTGTGGTAACCACACGGACCAATCAGGATTTCCACCCCTCGGCGGGAGGAGATGGCAGCAACACGCCGCACTAACTGTCCATTAATTTCGTTGCTAACTGACCTATGGAAAAGGAAGCACCTGATTGGTCATTTACTATTTATAATAACTTGATTTATGAAGGACATAACGGGGAAATGGGAAAAGTGAATGAAAGCTCGGCTTGAAGGAGCTGGAACAGGCTCCACGGTCACTTCCTGTTTGGAACACAGCAGCAGCGGGCTCCGGATGTCCAGGGATTTTTATACGGACTGTGGTCTGACAAAGAAAGCATAGCTTTTGACCAGTTTTGAACAGTTTGCAGCGGTGGCTTGTGCATTGATGCACTCGTATCAATTCAACAGTTGCCTCGATGGGCCACAGATCGAAAGCAGATTAAATAAACAATTTTCAAGAGAATTTAGCAAATGGAAAACTATCCCAGAGCATCCCCTGTCCTTGACCCTCCTTCTTGGCAAGTAAAAGATACAAAAATAAAACCTGTGGGAAAAAGGAGAGACCTGAAGAACTATGGAGAAAAAAAACATGAAAAGTTAATGGCAGAACACACACCGCCATTAAGAGAAACACCACAGGGAACCAGTCTGAGGAACCAGGACCAGTCCAAAAGTGTCTTTAGAATATACTTATACTGAAACATACATATACATACATATACTGAAATTGGGAGCTGTAGTGAAATGGGCGTCAACTCATTGACCTCGATGTCCACATGTTGTTCTGATACATTGCATGCAGAGGATTCATAGCTTGTACTCCAGTCTGTGACAAATCAAGCTCACATGCTGATATTACAGGACAATAAGCAGCAGATTGCATTTTGGATGAAGAATGATGTAACTAGTGACTGTGAGGAAATGACATCTGACTGGCTCCATGTGTGATCTGTCATGAGTGGACAGAACATTTGTGAACATGTGCTTTTTACACATATGAGACTATATGTGACCAAGTTCAAGTCTCCAGCTTACAAAGCAATATGTCTGAGCTCCGGGGCAGAAGGTCGTCTGACACAGTCTAATGATACACATCAACAAGATGTTTGATTTCCACAAAGCAGACAGCAGAACCTAGACAGAAGGAGCTGGGATCATGTTGTCATACCACTGTGATGCTAACACAGATCTACTAACAGGACACGCTAACACAGATCTGCTAACAGCACTGTCATTTGAGTTACTGAATTTGTCGTACTAGTCTTGACAATATTTTCATTACAGTGTTGTGTGACATGTAAACTGATGTGTGTGGGTCTCATCACAGACTGGGGTCTACATGAGGAAAGGGACATCAGTGGAGCAATGAAGGGACTATGTCTCTCTGTGGCCTGGGAACGCCTCGGGATCCCTCCGGAGGAGCTGGAGGAAGTGCCTGGGGTAAGGGGAGTCTGAGAGTCTGCTTAGACTGCCCCCATGACCCGGCCCCAGATAAGCGGAAGAAAATGGATGGATGGAGGATGCATGGATGGATGGATGGATGGATGGATGGATCGACGGATGGACGGAGGGATGGATGGATGGATGGATGGATGGACGGATGGAGGGACGGATGGATGAATGGATGGACGGATGGATGGATGGATGGACGGAGGGATGGACGGATGGATGGATGGATGGATGGAGGATGGACGGATGGACGGACGGACGGAGGGATGGACGGATGGATGGATGGATGGATGGAGGATGGATGGATGGTGGACGTTGCTCTTACAGATCCATTAATTTCAAATCAAAACTTTCACTCAAACATATATCGGAGAAGTATGAGGTCTGAAAACTGCTCTGAGACATTTTTATTTAAAAAAGTTACTCAAGTAGATGTACTCAAAGTAAATGTACTCACCTCTGACCGTCAGATTTTTTGGTTCTCCCTTCGCAATAACCTCTTCAGAGCATGTTTATCTTCCTCTGCGCAGTCCAACCATCACAGGTGACCTTTGGGAGTAAATAAACTTCTTTTATTACCACCTCAGTCTTTATCAGATCTGTGCCAGCGTTGAGCATCTACAGACGTATATATTGTGCAGTTATGGATGGTTATGAATAGCCAACACGACACCAGATATGAAATCCGATCAGCGTCAGCCACAAATTTGTAGCCCGTCAAACCCGGGCCAAAAACATTCCATCTGAACTTAAATAACTTTCAGCTTTCTCTTATCCTTGTGAATGAAAGTCAGGATGCATCTGTAACTGTAGCAGGAGTTTACTGGTTCAAAGTGATCATAAAATGTGGCACAATGGATGGCAAGGCTCCAGCTCTGTGTGGGACCGTGCACAATATCAAGAGACGATTATTAAAAACACCAGTCTTTTCTTTTCTAAATGGACAATTACCGCTGCTGTGTGTGGTGTAACATTTTGTTTTTGTAGAAAATGTGAGAAGCAGTGGTGGACTTACATTAGGCAACAGGCCACACTTGCCTTTGGCTTCCAACCTTAACGAGCCCCCAATAAGAATCAGAATCAGAAAGGTTTTTATCACAAGATCGATGAACAGAATCCACAAACTAAGAACTTTGACAGTAAGGTGCAACATACAGCAATGTATGATAATGATAAGTAAAAAGCATAGATTATGCTAAAGTTATAAGGGCATGCAAAATAAAACGTCAACAAGATCAGAACAATAGTGCAAACGTGCAGTGCAAACAGTGGAATAGGTGAAGAATTATTTACATTATTGTGACATGTGTAATTAAGGTGGCAGGCGTCCAACGGCAGAGAGAGCGAAGTGTCAGCTGTGATCCGACCTGTCCCCGAGTCCTGGAGACGCACAGGTCCTGGAAACGTACAGGTCCTGGAGACGCACAGGTCCTGGAAACGTACAGGTCCTGGAGACGCACAGGTCCTGGAAACATACAGGTCCTGGAAACGCACAGGTCCTGGAGACGCACAGGTCCTGGAAACGTACAGGTCCTGGAGATGCACAGGTCCTGGAAACGTACAGGTCCTGGAGACGCACAGGTCCTGGAGACGCACAGGTCCTGGAAACGTACAGGTCCTGGAGATGCACAGGTCCTGGAAATGTACAGGTCCTGGAGACGCACAGGTCCTGGAAATGTACAGGTCCTGGAGACGCACAGGTCCTGGAGACGCAGAGGTCCTGGAAACGTACAGGTCCTGGACAGATGGAAGGCTGTCAATCACCTTCTCAGCAGAGCACACGATGTTCTGTAGTCTCTGTTTGTCCCTGGCTGTGGCTCCTGTACCACACGGTGATGGAGGAGGTGAGGATGGACCACACGGTGATGGAGGAGGTGAGAATGTACCACACGGTGATGGAGGAGGTGAGGATGGACCACACGGTGATGGAGGAGGTGAGGATGGACCACACGGTGATGGAGGAGGTGAGGATGGACCACACGGTGATGGAGGAGGTGAGGATGGACCACACGGTGATGGAGGAGGTGAGGATGGACCACACGGTGATGGAGGAGGTGAGGATGGACCACACGGTGATGGAGGAGGTGAGGATGGACCACACGGTGATGGAGGAGGTGAGGATGGACCATACGATGATGGAGGAGGTGAGGATGGACTCGATGATGGCCGTGTAGAACTGCAGCTTGTCTTTCCTCAGCTGCAGCAGAAGTCCATCTGGGCCTGACTGATGATGGAGCTGATGCCCCCTCATAGACAAGGTTCTGAAACAGTTGTGCAGTTTACTTTTTAACAAGAAAAAGACCAACAAAATAGTCCAGGATTGTTAAATGTATTAATTCTGCCCAAAGCCACCCCACCACCACTGACTAAAAAAGCTAAATAGTAAAAAAAACATATATAAACACTGTACAATTACAAATGCAAACCATGTCTTTAAATCAGCTGGCTGAGCACAGCTAAATCACAGGCTGTGTTAAAATGCACCAGCATGTGGAAAATATAGTCTGATTTCTGATATTCTTCTGGAGAAGGACCTCCAGGGTGGTCGTTGGGTGCTTGAGGCCTGCAGGTGGCACTGAGGATCCACGATTCCAATGTAATGGCACTTCTGGTTTGGCTTGAGCTCCGACACACAAGTGTTGAACGAGGAAAAAGTCTTGCCGCTAAAATATTGTATAAAGTAGATGGCTTTGTGTTTAATGAACATGTGCAACAACAAGCCACACTGCATTTCCTGGACGGCCTGAAAGTGGCTTTGTAGGTTGTGTCGCACTTATTCTCTGTTGAGCTCTGCTCCATGTAAACTAATACAACGGAGCAAAGATGGCGGCGCCCACGGCAACTTCCAGAATAAGGTGAATACAGATTTAATCTCATCCAGATTTTCATGATTTAGTTTAGGAAATTGTAATAGATATTTTCTATTTATTTAACTGTGTTTTTGTTTGTTTATTTTGTCTTGTCACTTTGCCACGGTTTAGTCTCTGGATAAATGGACTGAGTTCAGGAGAGTATCGATGCATTTGAATGTTTATTTGAGAGAACATTGTAATGGCGCTGTGAGGCCAAGAGCCCAGCCACACACCACCACCATGGCCCTGTCAGTGTGCCGGGCGCTGGCCTCATTGAAGTCAATGGTCGGGTTTTCCCACTGGGTTGAAGCTTGTGATTGGCTGGTTCCCAAACTTTTTTGTCTTGAGCAGTGGTTCTCAACCTTTTTTGTGTTGAGTACCCCCTACCCTTTGTTTGACACTCAGAGTACCCCTTAACTTAAGTTTTGGGCAAATAAATGGGTTTACTAGTCAAACATAGTCAGTTGTAACTATTATATATATATATTTTAAATTTACAACTAATGACACTTTTTATTCACATAAAAGTTAATTTCATCTTCATTTATAACTTGAAACGATTCCAAGTACCCCCTGGTAATAGCTCATGTACCTTTTGGGGTTCCCCTGGTTGGGAAACACATGTTGGGAAACTGGTCTAGAGCACCCCCTAAGCTTGGTCTCACACTCAGAGTACACCTTAACTTGAGTTTGAGACAAATAAATCGGTTTACATATTGTCAATTATTATAACTATTATACACACACACACACACACACACACACACACACACACACACACACACACACACACACACACACACACACACACACACACACACACACACACACACACACACATTTTTTTTGTTCAAATAAAAGTAAATTTCATCTTCTTTTAAAACCTGTAACCATTCAGTACCCCCTGGTTATTGGGAAACACTGTCTCCACCTGAGCCTCACAATACTTACCTCACAAAGATGACCCAGATTCATGATGTCAAAGGTAGATCCAGAGGTCTTCTGTGCTGTTTTTAAGGCTGTAAATCATCACCAGACTCCGAGCATCTGCGTGCTTACAGTAGCATTTCGGGTTAGTTTTTGTTTTTCTCCCCAGACTCCGAGCATCTGCGTGCTTACAGTAGCATTTCGGGTTAGTTTTTGTTTTTCTCCCCATGTGCGGCTAACACCAATCCTGATGAGGGAATGCCTAGAGAGTGTAGTTTTCAGTGTATACATTGCTTTAAGTTCTAAAACAGAAAGGCTCCTCTAGGGCATGTTTAAGACCAGTAACGACACACATAATTCATAATGTGAGTAATTCATAATATCTAAGGTACTGTCAGTGAAGTGGGACTAAATCTTTTGGCAAATGTACACTCCTCTGCACATAATTGTCACATTTTACACAGACTTACATCATATCATCTGCTGTAAAACTAAATCACTGCACCTTTTTAGTTTTCTTTGGTATCTGTGATTAATTCCTTCTGGCCCATGTAGATGAAATGTTGCAAAGACACCACCACAGATTTGGAGCTCATTTTGCTAATATGACTTTGCTGCACGCCAAGTCCATGTTATTAGCACAAAGCTCCCAATCATGTCTGAGTCCTCCTGTGTCTGACCACAGAGGCCCCTAATCGTGCTAATAGTAGGATTAGTGAGGGCGCCGTAATGATGTTTAATACAGGCCTTTAGCATATTAGCACCTCGTTCAGCTACACAGCGCTAATCGCTAACACAGGCTCCACTAGGTCTGTGTGGGTCTGCTAGGCCCACCCAGGGTCCACACTGGTAATACAATTAGCACTTACACTCTTCATTTATAAAAGTGAGAGTTAATGGGTTTATTAAAAAACAAAGCAGTGACTGGTGAAAATAGAATATGTCCTTTTGGATTGGATTCCATCTTCTCTGTGGGTGGTAGTGATGGTTGGATATGGGTAATCTTTCTATAACTCACATTTCACATTATACTAATCATTGACATATGCAGAATTAAAAATAATAGGTTTTATGGTTTATTTTCTGAAATGTGACAAATGATGATATGAAAGTTATCAGTGCAAAAGTGTAGCATCCCAATGACAGAGCATTCCATACACCGGCCCATCATGGATCTACCCCACGCTTTTTGGTTCAAATGATCTGTTTTAAGACAGTTGCTGCTTTCAGATGTTTTTATTTTTGTGTTTTCACAACAGTTTATGTAGTGTCCCACTTGGGTCTTGTCTGGTGTGGTAGATCTGGGCCTAAGACCATGAGGCTTGGGGACACAGACCCCCCTCTACTCCCCTGCTTGGTGCCCATCACTGGATACTTTACTAGATTTAGTTTTTCATTCATACATATATACAGTATATATACTAAAAAAAGTTTAAGCAAATAAGTTTTTAGTCACAGAGTTAAAAGCCATAAAAATCTTGATATTTTGAAAATCCAGGAACGACAATAACTTGCAACACATTTTATGAAAAGCGCTTTATAAATAAAGATTGACTGATTGATTGAACATTTGTCAAAAGAAAAGGCTGACAGGCCCCATATTTATGGATCTGTTAAAATGACTGGATATTGCTTAAACCTGCTGTGAGTTGGCCCCAGTGGCAAGTCCACTAGAACTTGCAAAAATCCTCTGCAGCCCAGAAAGCATAGCATTATTCCCATCGAGCGTAATATAAAAACAGCGGCGGACAGGCACCTACACCTTTCACAAAGGTTGTCTTTTGGGGCCTTTTTAGCCTGAATCATGAAGTTTTTCCTTCCGTTTTCTGCACTGGTGCAGCTAGCCGCTAAAGGCTGAACGGACGACATGTCAATGAGCACAGCCCATTCACTTGAATTGAGCGCCATCTTGATGCACACAATTAAATTTGATGTTAAAATATTCATTATAGTGTAGAAGCCAGTTGGTCATTTGAACAATATCAGTCATGTAGTTATTGAATCTGAATGGTCCTGTTACTGCACAGCAGCTGAGGTCACGTGGAGACTGGAGACTCTCAAGCTCTAAGACTTAACGAGGCTTGACTTGGCTAATTGGAGTTGTTATGTATCATTTGTGGATGTTTAAGTAATCCTTTTTACTGCCACTACATCTCGATGTCATCTGGTGGTAATCTCATCTTCACCAAACTAATTATGATAATTTTAGCACTTAAACTTTTTTAGCTGTTTAGCCTACAAATGTATTTCTCATTGCTCCGCTTGATGGAGCCTTTTTGTCTTTTGCTGGCGTTTTTATCGTTTTTTAAGAGGATGGTAGTAGCTCAGTTGCTTTGGGAACATTCATCTTGTTTTCACTTACAAGAGATATATCTTATTTCTTTTGGACAGACAACATTGACCACGCCTCAGGAAGTAACCAGTGATATATGACACGTCACCACGAAGACCGATGACAGTTCTGAAGATGGCTGGCAGCAAGCGGCCCAAACATGTCAAGGTGAATACATCTTGGCATATATACACTGAACAAAAATATAAACTCAACAATGTGCTTTTCTGCAAATTTTTCATGAGCTGAACTCAAAGACATAAAATACTTTCTATACTCACAAAAGACACATATCTCTCAAATATTGTTTGCAAATTGTCTAAATCTGTGTTAGTGAGCACTTTGCCTTTGTCGACATAATCCAGTGGTCCTCAGAGAGCTACATTGGCAAACCAAAAATAAGGAGCGAGCCGCAAGACATCATGATTCACTCTTGTAGTCCTCGTACTTTTGGTTTTTTGCTCTGAGCACATTTCATTTGCGTATGTAAAATTATTTCAAAGTTATATATATATATATATATATATATATATATATATATATCCACATACTGATCTGGTGCATGTTTGCCTGTATTCTGGAGGATGTTAGCTGTAATAAATAGCTGGTTGGCCCATTCTAGGTTGCATGGTGTGGTTTATTTTATTTTTAGTGCCCCCTCTGCCCCCCTAACCCCAAGCCCCTGGGTTTTGCTGCACAGGCCGTGCACTCCTCACACGCAGTTTCCCTTCGTCTTTCTCCTCCAAAACTGTCAGACTGCAAATGTTTAATCCAGGACAGCTAAACCTATATTTTTGTATGTACATTTATAACATTTGTCTTTTGCAAGAGCGAGTTTGACTTCGCTGCGTGCACTTTTGGCACTTCCGTGCGTCGGCTGCATTTGCGTCTTTAGCTCTTTCATTCATTCAACATTTTGCCTCCTTTCTCCGTGAATATGAGTCAGATTAACGTCAAATAAAGAACATTTTGGAGCTTGAGACCAGAATAAAATTGTTTAGTGGTCATATTGGCCCCCGAATAAACCTGATCCACATCTGTCCCGGTCTGCTCCTAAACCCAGACTCCGTCGCTCGCTGTCTGCACCGCGTAAAGAGAAAAAAGGAGTGACGCTCAGAGCAGCTCAGAAGTGACTGCGAGGAAAGAGGAGGGATGTAAAGTTTGTGCTGGTCTCTAAACGGAGAGAAAGCACTAATGTACCGCAAGGGTAACAACTGTTACGTATCACTGATCAATTTGTGGTGAGTACACGCAAATTCGGCCGCACTTCTAGAGAGTATATGCTATAGCTGCACATCCCTAGACCAGTGGTCCCCAACCTTTTTATCACCGCGGACCGGTCAACGCTTGACAATTTTACTGCGGCCCGGTAGGGGAGGGGGCGTTTGTCATAATAAATGTGAATCCACTGTGTACCTGTTATTTTTCTTTCAAAATAGTCCAGGGGTTTGTCTTTTAATCCAGGGTGCTTGGTCTCTAAGTGGCAAAGCAGCTTTGAAGGCTTCATTGCCTCATTAGAGCCGTAGGATTCACGTAGGATTCACGCAGGATTCCTGGTATTGTCTTGTTTCTGACTCATTTTGTTGCTTGTGGGTTAAATTTTAGCTCAAATGACCGAGATGTAACCATCGATCGGCCCCAAAAATTCAAGCCCGACCCGCCAAGCCCGCACACGTACTGTCCGAGCCCGAGTCATTTGCTGCAAGATTCGACCCGAACCCGACCCGGGACCGCGCGGATACTGTCCGAACCGACCCGGGACCGCGCGGATACTGTCCGAACCGACCCGGGACCGCGCGGATACTGTCCGAACCCGACCCGGGACCGCGCGGATACTGTCCGAACCCGACCTGGGTCCGCGCACGTGTAGAACCGGAGGTACGTAAACTGAGTTCGTGCAGAGTTTTATTGGCAGAATAAGCGCCTGACAGGGCTTCAAGTGTTTAGTGTTCTACCTGCACCAACGGGACGCCTCCTGTCCCAGACGCGCCTGTTCCTCCGCTGACGCCGGCCCACATGAGCTCTCTCCTTCGCTCCTTTCGTCTCTCCTCCTGCTCCTCCTCTGCTGCTCTTTCTCTCTTTTTCTCTCCTCCGCTCGTGCAGCAGCCGCGCTTTCATGAACGTCTTTTCTCACGTCACATATTTTGACCACTTCATTCGAGGATGAGAAGGAAAACAACACAGCACTGGCTGCTCACGCGCTCTTTCGCGTGGAGCGCATGTTACGCACGTGTGCGCCTCTGCCCCCTTGGCCGCCCAACTCAGCCCGACAGAAGAGCGGAAAACGTGGACCCGAACCCGGCCCGAATTGCAGGTCGGGTTCTGGCCAAGAATCTAAGCTCTTATGTATCCTAGACTAGAGAATCCGGTCCTTTTTCAAAATAAATGATCGCTCAGACTCTGACAATAAATTAATTATTTGTTGTGCGGCCCGGTCCAAATTGATCCACGGCCCGGTACCGGTCCGCGGCCCGGGGGTTGGGGACCACTGCCCTAGACTACACTGTTGCCGCAGACTTTCGTCGAGCTCCTGCATTTGTTTCTTCAGTTGTCCTTTCCACACTCTGTGTCCGTCCACCTGGATCCACTTTTTTCGGCTCGATGCTGTTATTTGGCTCGCTCTAACTTAAGTTGAAGCATTGGATGCGCAGCAGTCACAAGTGCCGCTGTAACTCTGTCGTAAACATTTGCACTCAGTGCGCAACATTCGCCGACACGGAATAAAACAAAAATAGGACGGGAATGTGTATTCGTAAGTGTTATTTGCGCCATATTTAGGGAGACGATTGATCGATCTATTTTTGTATATTGTTAGAAAATATTACCCGATAACACGAGCCGCCAATTAAGGCTTGAGAGCCACACACACCAAAGTCTGACGGCCCCGAGTGCATGTGGACTGTACACACACACGCCAAAGTCTGAGGGCCCCGAGTGTATACGGACTGTATGAGTGCATGTGGACTGTACACACAAGGTCTGTGCAGGTTTAGACAGGGAAAATCATGCAAAAAAAGGTCAAATCAAAGTGGTAAAGACTTTAAATCTTGGAACACACAGACATTCACACACCAGTGTAAGCAGACACACTGGAGTGCCGCATGTCCGTGTTACTCATTGCGAGCGGCGCAATGAGTAACACGGACATAATCCATCCCACCTCACAGGAGTGGCATATCAAGATACTGATTAGACACTTAACCAGCCTCACTCCAGTGTGTCTGCGTACACTGGTGTGTGAATGTCTGTGTGTTCCAAGATTTAAAGTCTTTACCACTTTGATTTGACCTTTATTTGCATGATTTTCCCTGTCTAAACCTGCACAGACCTCGTGTGTACAGTCCACATGCACTCATACAGTCCGTATACACTCTGGGCCCTCAGACTCTGGCGTGTGCGTGTACAGTCCGTATACACTCGGGGCCCTCAGACTCTGGCATGTGCGTGTACAGTCCACATGCACTCGGGGCCCTCAGACTTTGGCGTGTGCGTGTACAGTCCACATGCACTCGGGGCCCTCAGACTCTGGCGTGTGCGTGTACAGTCCACATGTACTCGGGGCCCTCAGACTCTGGCATGTGTGTGTACAGTCCACATGCACTCGGGGCCCTCAGACTCTGGCGTGTGCGTGTACAGTCCACATGCACTCGGGGCCCTCAGACTCTGGCGTGTCCGTGTACAGTCCACATGCACTCGGGGCCCTCAGACTCTGGCGTGTGCGTGTACAGTCCACATGCACTCGGGGCCCTCAGACTCTGGCATGTGCGTGTACAGTCCACATGCACTCGGGGCCCTCAGACTTTGGCGTGTGCGTGTACAGTCCACATGCACTCGGGGCCCTCAGACTCTGGCGCAGCGTGTACAGTCCACATGTACTCGGGGCCCTCAGACTCTGGCGTGTGTGTGTACAGTCCACATGCACTCGGGGCCCTCAGACTCTGGCGTGTGCGTGTACAGTCCACATGCACTCGGGGCCCTCAGACTCTGGCGTGTGCGTGTACAGTCCACATGCACTCGGGGCCCTCAGACTTTGGCGTGTGCGTGTACAGTCCACATGCACTCGGGGCCCTCAGACTCTGGCGTGTGCGTGTACAGTCCACATGCACTCGGGGCCCTCAGACTCTGGCGTGTGCGTGTACAGTCCGTATACACTCGGGGTCCTCAGACTCTGGCGTGTGTGTACAGTCCACATGCACTTGGGGCCCTCAGACTTTGGCGTGTCCGTGTACAGTCCCCATGTACTCGGGGCCCTCAGACTCTGGCGTGCGTGTACAGTCCACATGCACTCGGGGCCCTCAGACTCTGGCGTGCGTGTACTGTCTGTATACACTCGGGGCCCTCAGACTCTGGCGTGTGTGTACAGTCCACATGCACTCGGGGCCCTCAGACTCTGGCGTGCGTGTACAGTCCACATGCACTCGGGGCCCTCAGACTCTGGCGTGCGTGTACTGTCTGTATACACTCGGGGCCCTCAGACTCTGGCGTGCGTGTACAGTCCACATGCACTCGGGGCCCTCAGACTCTGGCGTGCGTGTACAGTCCACATGCACTCGGGGCCCTCAGACTCTGGCGTGCGTGTACTGTCTGTATACACTCGGGGCCCTCAGACTCTGGCGTGTGCGTGTACAGTCCACATGTACTCGGGGCCCTCAGACTTTGGCGTGTGCGTGTACAGTCTGTATACACTCGGGGCCCTCAGACTCTGGCGTGTGCGTGTACAGTCCACATGTACTCGGGGCCCTCAGACTCTGGCGTGTGCGTGTACAGTCCACATGCACTCGGGGCCCTCAGACTTTGGTGTGTCCGTGTACAGTCCACATGCACTCGGGACTCTCCGGCTCAGGGAGGGGATGATGAGTGTGAGCGGCCTGGGACTGAGGGCGTGTGTCCAGCTGCTCGTGCTGTCACCCGTCCCACTCTCTCTGGGGCTCAGTCTGGATGGCCTACTTTTACATCACTTAAACAACTGTTACACGAAGAATACACCATGGAGCGCTCACAGATGTCTTAAAGGGGAAATATTAGGCTGTGATCACTTCAGAACAGTTTTATATGGTTGGGTGGTTGGATAGATCGACTGACAGAAACAGCCTGGTACTGATGTAAACATCCCATCCCATTAATTTGAATAAGATAACAAAATATATTAAGAAACAAAAACATCAATAAACAGACACATGGTTGCTGTTTATGTGCATGTTTGTTACATTTGCTGTTGCATAATGAGAGCTTTCTAAAGTTGATTAAAGGGGCTGTACTTGACGTTTACCTCCATGAAAAACAAAACAAGTTCATTTTAAACCGCTTGCAGAAGTCTTAATGTATCGCTCACTTACCTAATGTATTCTGAGCATCCTAATTATTCAGTTTATAAGCGCTTTTCACAGCTTTCCGAGGCCAGATCAAGTTTATGGTCACGTTAAAAAACTAACGACAATTAGCACACAAAAAGCATCTTTGTGGAGAATAAAGCACTATAATTAGATGCAGACAGCAAGAGAGAAGAGCTGCTTTTACAACTGTATTTGTGCTTGTGTGAAACAGCTTTTACTTTATTACATGGGGGGAATGGGTACAGGCCCTTTAATGCAGGATTTATGGTGCTTGATGGTAAAGAAAACCAAAATTTGGTTGGTTTTGGTGCATTATTGTGCAGCATAACATAAGATTTAAAGTCCGTATGAGAGTTTTTTTTATTATTTTCAAATTTTTACTTTATTTGGTGGGATAATACCTGATCTGGGTGAGAGTTTTACACCAATCAGGCAGCAGGACAGGAAGTGGAGCAGGGTTAGGGAGACTCAGAGTTCCACTCAAAGGTTTGGCTCACTTCACAAGATTTGATTTTCCGACCCTTTAAACATTCATTTAACAAAATAAAGGGGCTTTCAAATATATGTATTTGTCAAATAATTTTTTTTTTTTGAGAGACAAGAGAAGTTTAGACACACAGTTTCTAGGTAACTGTTGTGGAATTTCATACCGTGATGTCATCATTTCCAACCAGGAAGTACAATTAAAAACCTTAAAAATGGCTAAATTGGGATAAAGTTTGTATCATTTTTTGCAAAATCTTAAATACAGTGATGTTAACTGTGTTTTAGTAAAAGCAGTCATTCAACCTGTCATCGACACTTTAAGAAATGTTTATCACGCGGCCGTTAGCATGTGCAGAAACAGGCTAAACTGAGCACCTGATCATGTTTTCTACCGAGGCTCTGGTGCCAGAACTGCCCTGGCGTTTCATACTTTGTGACATAGTTTCTCCCCCACTGACTGTACATTGGAGCTAATGTATGGAACTGTACCAGACTTCAGAATGAAAGTCTAAAAGTCTAAAGGTTTTGTTTGCATATCGTGTTTTAATGGATTTCTCATTCTCTGCGATCCAGAATGTGGCGGCGTGCTGTTAATGACGAGTTTGTGTTTCCTCCAGACGACAGGAGGTCAGTGGACTAATGTGAGCCCAGAAACGGAGATAAAGCAGAGGGTCAGAAGATAATGATTGAGTCAGACTCTGGAGACACAAGCAGAGATGTGAGCTGAGTGGAGTAAATAAGGCTAACAACAAACGCTGCTAATATCATTTGGAGATGATTAGGTGAAGCTTTACGGAATAAAGAGGAGACAGTCTGAAGGTTAAAGGTGCTCTGTGTAACTCTTATGTCACACCTGCTCGTTTCTATGGAGATGTTTTTGCTTTGACAAGAATGTGACTTTAAACGTAACACATGAAAACAGCAGTAATGGAATAAATAACAATAATTTAATGTCATACCGTGGAACATTCCAGATAAAGCAATAACATCTTCATTGAGGCCTAAAATACATAGGGCACCTTTAAAATTAAAACATATGAATGAAACATGATGATGATGTTTAAGATGAGGAAAAATGTTCAGACCATTCTAGAACACAAGGTCATAAAAGTCAATGAATCAAAATATGCTCAATTTAAGGTGAGACGCTGCAGGTGAAGAGGAAAAAGTCTTAAATTTAAAGATAACAATTCTAAACCTCTGCTGTACTTTACTCACATAAATGTAAGAAAAAAGATATTACAAGTTTTTCATCATGTCATGTTTTCATGTAGAAATAAGGCCTTTAATGTGTAAAATGGCCAAAATTACACATATTTGGGACAATTAAATCTGAAAATGGACAGAACCAGGTTTAAATGTATGGGTTCATTTTGTAACATATTAGCTACAAAAAGGACAGAGGGGATTTTGAACTTCTTATTTAGTTTTTAAGTAAACTAGATTTGACTGAAAAATTGTCCTAAAAATTCAAATTTTGCCTGATTTTTTTTAAACTTAAAACTTCAATAAATCAGTTTTACAATTAGATATCAAAAAATCCTTCTGTCCGTTTGGTCAGAATCTTGTTGAGTCCAGATTGTACAGTTTGGTGTAGGATCTACTTTAAGGCTGATCTTTATGTCTTGAGGGAGAAAAATGCATTTTAAGAAAACGGCCTTTGAAGTTCCAATGTCCCAGAGAAATCTATGGATGAAGTGGATTCGATGGAAGAATAAAACATCTTTTGGAGCAGACTGGACAAGTTTGTTGTTTCCACATGAAAGTCGATATGTGAGAGAGCAAACTGACCAACAAACAACAAAATGAAAAAAAAAGATCTTTGCCCGTAGTGTCTTGCCTTAATTAAACTTTATACATTTTGTAAAAAGCCTGGCAGACAACAGTGCACTCCCTCCTCAAATGTAAAATGACCACTTTTAAGAACATGGGCTTTACATCAAGGAAACTTAAACCTTCACAGGTTCATACACCAGGCCACTGAGTGTTGTGTGGAGGTGAACGTGTGCAAGACAGAAAGTAAAAAGCATTCAAAGACCCACAGGATGTCATATGACTTTAAAGAAGTCATAATTATGAGTTTAAAAGTCAAACTCATAATAGATTTTAAACTCAAAATTATTACTTTTAATTAATATTATTTTTATTTATCATTTTGGAAACTGACAATCAAGCTTTACAGTTAACATTACAGACACATTGTAAGGCAACAAAGCACACCGACATATGGTTTTCTCATTAAATGCCAATAACACATTTCAAGCACAGAGCAATAAATAAAGCCGTGTAACCCAACCTGAGGTTCTCTCCCCAACGAATATGGTCACATTAATAAAACCTCCACAGGCCACATCACGTCATATAGACATATTGTGTTTGTTCCAATCTAAGTGAAAAAGTGAACTTTTACTTTTTGAATCCAGGCTGTGATGGAAAATGATGACTTTTAAACTCAGAACGATGACTTTCTGGGGACTTTTGTGTTTTGTTTAGTGGCTAATATGGGCTTCTGTACAAACAGGTGAGGTGTCTTGCTTAATTACACAACAGCAGCACAGGAGAGAGTTGGCGCGAAACTGGCAGCCTTCAGTGAGTGAGCAAACTCTCCACCGCCGCAGCAGAACCACCAGCCTCTCCATCTCCTCCTCCTCACCAGCAGCATCCTTTAATCCTCCCACATCTGAAGAAGACCCTTAAATCACACACACATTCTCAACATGCCACTTTTATTTGCCGTCATGTTTTATTTTGCAACTCTCTGTTACTCCCTGATGACTTCCATTGTTTGTTTTTAATCTCGTCTCTGTTCTTTATTAGCGAACCCTTACAATCCATATTTGACGCAAAAATGAGCCCATACTTTAGCCACGCATGGTCCTTATTAAAACCCAGAGCCAGGTGCAGCGCGTAGTGTGCCGGTGTGGGATATCCCTGCTCGGAGGTGCCAGGGTCTGCTAACATTTACACGGGCAGATGTTAGGATTTACGCCAGGACCACATCTAGCTGCAGGGACCTTTGTGTTGTCATGATTTAAAAGAGCCTTCAATCCGCCGCGTAGATTCTCCCGACGGCGCGATTAGGCCGCCCGTGTTTTGGAGCGGCGAACATGTTGGTTTGATCTGCGCCGAGGAAGTGCAGTGCGCCGAGGACTGGAGAGATGAAGCGAAGTAATTATAGGTGCTGCAGATGTGAGACGAGCACTTTAACTGTAATAATAGGCGGCTGAAGGGGAGGAAAGAATGTTAAAAGGGGAGGATGAAAGATTAGCGCGGGCAGGGTGAGCTGTGATTTAAGATGCTTTCAACAAAAAACAACAAAAACACGTGTCGAGTTGTAATGAAAAGGAAAAAAAGACAATGATTTGTGTCAAAATTGAATTGGGGCCGACTTTAGCGCTTGCTCAAGCTCTTCATTTACTGAAAAAACAAAAATGTTGTACAAAATGTAAACAGCAAGTAATGTTTGCTATTACAAAAAGAAATGTTTGGCTTGAAAAAGAAACATGTTTAGGGCTGTAGTCTTTTAGTCGTTTAGTCAATTTATCGATCAGTGGTGTTTTAGTCGACCAACATTTGTACTATAGTCCAGTGGTTCCCAAAGTGGGGGTCGGGACCCCCTGGGGGGTCGCGAGAGGTGAGCTGGGGGTCGTGAGATGATTTCAAGATCACACTTTAATTAATATGACATTGTATTTGCTCTTTTTTATTAATCAAAAACAGTATCTTTTAGAGAAATAGGGTCCAGTAAGACAATAAACTATTCAAATAACCAACATTAAACCTGATTTCACACACACACAATTATTGCTGCAGTAATTTTCATTTCGCTTTGAGGGTCCCGAGTGGCTTGTATGGCTATTTTGGGGGTCCCGGCCAGAAAAGTTTGAGAACCCCTGCTATAGTCGACTAATTCTTTTATTTGGGATTTACATGACAAAAACTGTGGAAAAAGTGAAGATATGGAGTGAGTTAGCTGAAGATTTTGGAGTGAATCATGAATTTAATCCAATTTATACATATGTAACATATAAATACACTGTTTCCTGGTATGTTTCTGTATACATTTACATTTCTTTGCATGAACTCAGTGCAGTTGTGTTTTTTTGAGTGCAGTTTGGGTCAGATACAGAGATGCGTCATAGTTTTGCCACGCCCATTTTTGGTTGATTAGTCGGTTGATAGGACCACCAAGAATTTCTCTAGTTGACTACAGCCTAGTAATGTTATTATTGGGCCATGGTTCTTGACCGGAAAAAGGTGTCTTGCCCTCTTCAGGTGGAGAGTCCTTGCCTCAAGTGGAGGAGTTCAAGTATCTCGGGGTCTTGTTCACGAGTGAGGGAAGGATGGAGCGTGAGATTGACAGGCGGATCAGTGCAGCGTCTGCAGTGATGTGGGCGCTGTATCAGACCGTTGTGATGAGAGCTGAGTCGAAAGACAAAGCTCTAGATTTACTGGTCTACGTTCCTACCCTCACCTGGTCATGAGCTCTGGGTAATGATCATATATAAAATCATTCACGGCTTGTCATCTCCTCCACTCAGACAGTTCATTAACATCCGGTCTTCAGAACACAACAGAACCAGAGGTGCAGCGAGAGGGGACTGTATCATCCCCCTCAGGAAAAGTCTGTTTGGTCAACCCACCTTTTCTGTCCGAGCTGCTCAACATTGGAATAACACCCCCATCACCATCAGAAACATCAACACATACACTTCGTTTAAATTTCAGTTAAAAATGGCTCATAGACAATCAGACCTGTCAGCATTAACTCTTTCCCCTCTTGCTGCCCCCTGCTGGACTCTTGCCTTTTGATTGTTTTTGGTTGATTGTTGTTACTTGTTCGCTTGTTGCTGTTTTCTTTGTTATGTGAGTGTTCAAGGTTTGTCTGCTAACAGTGTCTGTCTATTGTATGATTTTAGAGTGATGCATTTTAACTTTATAATAACAATGTACTTTTATTATGTTTAGGGTGACATTTTAACATCTGTCCAGGGACTACAGATGAAAAATAGCCTTGTGGCTAATTCTGGGATATTTACATGTAAATGTAAATGTGGATTAATATGCACTGTCCCTGAAATAAATAAATAAATAAAATAAATGAGCGAAAAAACTCAAACGCTGAAATTCCTATTATATATAAATCTGTTCCTCAACTGGACAAAATTGATTTGCAATTTGTCACAAAATGCAGTACTAAAAAGTTTTCTAAAATACGAATAATAGATAAGGATTTGTGAAGATTTCAAATGAATTCTTTATTCTTTCAACACACTCTTATGATCGTATTTCACAATGATTTCCCCTGATGTGATCTAAACCTGCAGGTAAATAAAAACAAAGATGTGTTGAGGAGTGTGATGGCGGCGCGGAGCCATTAGACGAGCAAAAACACATCCTTTTGATCCAACTTTTCTTTGAGATCTCATCACATCAGATCAAACGTGTGAGAGAAGCCTTTTATGAAAATGAAGCATGAATTCCACCAACAAAGATAGACTCCTGAACAGCTGCAGGGACAGTCCTGACCAGCTGCAGGGACAGTCTCTGACCAGCTGCAGGGACAGTCCTGAACAGCTGCAGGGACAGTCCTGAACAGCTGCAGGGACAGTCCTGAACAGCTGCAGGGACAGTCTCCGAACAGCTGCAGGGACAGTCTCCGAACAGCTGCAGGGACAGTCTCCGAACAGCTGCAGGGACAGTCTCCGAACAGCTGCAGGGACAGTCTCCGAACAGCTGCAGGGACAGTCTCCGAACAGCTGCAGGGACAGTCTCTGGGCAGCTGGACGGACAGACAGCCTATGAACAGCTGCAGGGGCAGACACCCTCTGGACAGCTGCAGGGACACCCTCTGAACAGCAGGGACAGCTGCAAGGTCTTTGTACAGCTGTAAAGTCAGTCTCTGGACAACTGCGGTGACAGTCTCTGTAGACCGACAGCTGTAGGGTCAGTCTCTGGACAGCTGTAGGGTCAGTCTCTGGACAGCTGCAGGGTCAGTCTCTGGACATCTGCAGGGTCACTCTCTGGACAGCTGCAGGGTCAGTCTCCAGACAGCTGAAGGGTCAGTCTCTGGACAGCTGCAGGGTCAGTCTCTGGACATCTGCAGGGTCAGTCTCTGGACAGCTGCAGGGTCAGTCTCTGGACATCTGCAGGGTCAGTCTCTGGACAGCTGCAGGGTCAGTCTCCAGGTAGCTGCAGGGTCAGTCTCTGGACAGCTGCAGGGTCAGTCTCTGGACATCTGCAGGGTCACTCTCTGGACAGCTGCAGGGTCAGTCTCTGGACATCTGCAGGGTCACTCTCTGGACAGCTGCAGGGTCAGTCTCTGGACAGCTACAGGGTCAGTCTCTGGACAGCTACAGGGTCAGTCTCTGGACATCTGCAGGGTCGGTCTTTGGACAGCTGTAGGGTCAGTCTCTGGACAGCTACAGGGTCAGTCTCTGGACATTTGCAGGGTCAGTCTCTGAACAGCTGTAGGGTCAGTCTCTGGACAGCTACAGGGTCAGTCTCTGGACATCTGCAGGGTCAGTCTCTGGACAGCTGTAGGGTCAGTCTCTGGACAGCTACAGGGTCAGTCTCTGGACATCTGCAGGGTCAGTCTCTGGACAGCTGCAGGGTCACTCTCTGGACAGCAGCATGGTAGGTCACATTTCCTGATCCGTGGACAATATGAGACATGTGTTTGTTGCTGTGTTTAGTGCACGTTGATTAGGTCTGTTTCAGTCACAGCTGAATGCTCCACCTCACATAAACTCATTAACTGATTTCTATACAACTTTTTTTTATTATTATTATGCAAAATGGACTTCCTGAACACTGTTCCCTCACCAAAAACACACCTGGAGTTAGTCGATGTAATCCCTCATTCGTCCAGACGCGGTCCATCGTAGTCATTGTCAATCAGTGAGCTGTTCTGAGAACTCTGATTGATTGAAACAGCGTCCTCAAACAGCGTCCGGATGACAACCACTGACACCTTTTCTACAACACACCTGGAGTTGTATTTAGCTTCATTCACACTAATTTGATTAATTCTGTTTACGAGATGGTATTCTCCGTTCCTCCTCTGAGCCTCACAAAAAACTCCCAGATTTGTGGGTCAAAGGTCTCTTGTGCTGTGTTTAACCCTTATCAATAGTAACTATTTGACATTTTTTAAAAAGGTCTGGCTAAAATGAGCCCCAATTCAAACTGAAGCTGTTTGTGAACCCCTTGGGGTCAAAACAATTGACTTTGTGAAGCTGACACTCTGTAGTTTTGGCCTCTGCTGTCTGATTTACTTTGGTGATGACAAGCTCTGCACAAAAGAATTGAAATCCCGCCTAGATCTGTTTTGGTAAATATAAAGAAGAGTATAGTTGGGGGGATGGACTGACAGACAATAGACGGATGATTTGTTAAGTCTTGACAATTGCAAAGCTAAGTAAATATGACTCAACATTTGAATTGTGTCTTTTAATTATGAACAAAACTTGTATAAAAGCAACAGGACAAAGTAGCCTACGCTCTAGATCATTTTAACCAGAAATCATTTATTGACTGGAGCTTGGAAAGAGACAATGGTGGATTTGTTTGGGAAAAAAACTTCCCATGGGGCAAAGACTCATGGTGGAAAGAGGAGGAGATGTAGCTGAAACAGGATGACGGAAGAAAGAGGAAAGCGTGTATGTGAATGTCTTGAGAGCTGAATAGATTCTTTCAGCCTGAAAAACCCGTGAGTGAGACACAACGTTAACATTTCGAATCAAACGCGTATCATTTCTGCACACTTTCATTGCTTTACACCAGACCTGAACGAAACGATATGCTCCCGGCCTAAACTCATCTGGTGGGGTAAACATTTGAAGCAGACACGCACAACAACACGATACCGGGCGGGCGCCGTAAATGCCGTACGTCCTACAGGCATCCAACACACCTGCTCATGCACTCCGCTCATCAGTGTAATCTTTAAAAGGCTTAAACGCTGCTGATCGGAACCACATGTAAACAGCACGTGCACATCATCAGAGCATCACCATGGAGGAAACCAAAGATGGATGATTGTGGACTTAGTTTAAGAGCATTAGGTGAAGACTTCCCTCCGTAAAACTATTACGGCAATAAAAATGTACACTAGAAATTCCACGATAAGCCTAATCAAGGTTATATCTCAAAATAAAATGTGTATGGAAAATCTGATGTCTGCTTATGTTCAGCTCCAGGATGAGTAGATCGGTACATCAAAGTAGGTTAACACACTGCAAATGGCTTTAATTAAGAGTTTTTAATTGTTTCTGTAACAGCGCTGACAGTTATGGACCAATGGTGTAACAGTGCTATGGCCCAATGGTGTAACAGCACTGACAGTTATGGGCCAATGGTGTAACAGTGCTATGGGCCAATGGTGTAACAGCACTGACAGTTATGGGCCAATGGTGAAACAGCACTGACAGTTATGGACCGATGGTGTAACAGCACTGACAGTTATGGGCCAATGGTGTAACAGCACTGACAGTTATGGGCCAATGGTGAAACAGCACTGACAGTTATGGACCGATGGTGTAACAGCACTGACAGTTATGGGCCAATGGTGTAACAGCACTGACAGTTATGGGCCAATGGTGTAACAGCACTGACAGTTATGGGCCAATGGTGTAACAGCACTGACAGTTATGGGCCAATGGTGTAACAGCACTGACAGTTATGGGCCAATGGTGAAACAGCACTGACAGTTATGGACCAATGGTGTAACAGCACTGACAGTTATGGGCCAATGGTGTAACAGCACTGACAGTTATGGGCCAATGGTGTAACAGCACGGACACTTATGGACCAATGGTGTAACAGCACTGACAGTGATCCAGGTGACCAGAGCGCAGCAGAGTTGTCATCTTTATGCAAATCCAGAGCGAGTGCTTGAAGGCCTTTTGATAGACGCTTGGTCGAAGCACAGGACGCTCGTAATCAGCCTCCTTTGATAACGTCCCGTTGTGGCTTGGTAACAGTCCGAGTGCGATCAGGGCTCAGGAAGGCAGGTTTGTCGCTGCTGGTGTGGGTGTGCAGTGGTTCCCAACCTTATATGTCTCGCGTACCCCCCTTAGGTTTGTTTCTCACTCAGAGCACCCCTTAACTTGAGTTTTGGACAAAATAAATGGGTTTATTCAAACATAATCATTACTAATAAAGTTTTGTTGTAATTATAGTATTTTTGATCCAAGATACTCAAAAAATGTACAACTAATGACACTTTTTTTCAGATAAAAGTACATTTCCATCTTCATTTAAAACTTGAAACCATTCCAAGTACCTCCTGGTAATTCTTCACGTACCCCTTGGGATCCTCGTGCTCCTGGTTGGGAAACACTGCTGTAAGGCGTTAATAGTGACAAGTGTCCCTAGTCCCTGTAGAGCCACACAGTCCCCTCACTCACGTTCACACAGTGGCTCAAAGTGGGTCTAACTGGCTTTAACATTAGCATCTGGGTAGTGTGCAACATTCAAATATCCAAGTAAGTTCAGTTAGGAAACTGTCTTTGTTTTGGTCCCTTTTGAGCTCTGTAAACCCTGCAAATAAAACTCTTGATTCATCAAAAACTCAAACAAACAATATAATTTACAATAAAACATAACTACTCACGTTACTATTTACAAATTAAGAATTGTATTTATGAAGCTACTATGACTAGAAAATCAAATAAAGTTGCAAGACTGTAAGTGTTGTACATTGTGCAACCAAAAAGGTTCTGACATGAAAGTACCTGCCCCTGAGCAGGAGCTAAAAAGTCCCCAAACTGTGGCCCTTGCCCTTAGTTCCAACTCTGTGCGAACGTGCATCAAATGCGGACTGATACTATTGGTTTTGGTCCATAACTGCCAGTGCTGTTACACTATTGGTTCATAGCAGTGACAGTTCTAGAACAATCAACCATTTTCTCAATATCTCAATGGGGAAATGGATCCTCGACATTTGACCAACCCTGCAGAAGATCAGGCCAAACATTCCTAAGATCTTGATTCATAGTCAGGAGAACCTGTAGCTGGAGGACTAGTTAGAGCGTTCTCCATGACCCAGTTTTAACTTGTTGTTTTGCTGAGAGTCTCAATGGGCCTCATCAGCACAGTCAAAAGCAGTGTGTCTCCCAGCGTGTGCACAGGATGACAACAGTGCCAAAACACAACACAAAGTCATTGTTCAAATCTTTATCAATATTTTGCATTTTTGACGGGTGGAAATTGCAGGAAGAATCAGCCGAATTCTCTTTGACAGCTGAGGCAAAAATGTGTAGTTGCTTCATCGCTGCATGTAGTGTACTGTATTTGGAGTATTTGAAAGTGCAAAGGAATGTTGTTGCTTTGCTGGGGTCTTTGCAAAATGCTGTTGCAGGAACAGATTTATTTTTATGCTCCATGTTTAGGATGGGTATGGATGTTTTGTCCTTCATTTGTTCCATATGCACAGCTTAAAGGAAAAATATTCTGCATTGTTTCATATTGCTATTAGCCTTTAAACATGTTCTTGAATACCTTAAATTTGCCATCTCATGTTTTGAATCAAAAAAAAAAAGGGATGTTGCACTTTGTGAACAGGTTTCTTTGCTGTCTGCCCTGACACTTATTGAGTGTATGCAGTCATTAGATGGCTCCTGGGGCTTACACAATTTAGTTATGTTATCATTTTAAGAGACGCTATGATGCGGTTGGCAGCAGTGATGGTGTTTAGAATGAGTCTGGTGATGATTTAAGGACTTAAAACAGCAAAAGATTCTCAGATAAGTGACGTATGTGATCTGAAAAAATGCCACGGATCCAGGGAGTTCAGCAGGAAGTGTTTTTGATGGTTGGAGGGAGAGGATTTTCAAACCAACATTCCTGAAAACACCGTGAATGCAACTGAATGCTGCTCCAGTTATAACATTGTTAAAAGCTCCAAAAAGTCACCGTAGCAGAACATGTGTCCTTTCAGAATGCGTAGCAATGGAGTTCTTCATGAGCTGACCACTGGGGGCAGTAGTGAACTAGAAAGACATGACTAGAACAAACTGCAAAACTACTCAATTCTTTTCTCACGTTGTTTTCTTGGCTCCTGTCCACCAAATGTGATCTAAAACGCCACCATGTTTGTTATTCCAGTTGCACTTTTTCTTCTGTTATTGAACGCACAGAGCTGTTCAGGAACAAAAATTGAGCATAAATGAGCTCTAAGACTGAGAATGAATGAAATGAAATGAAAAATATGTGCCTGTCATCAAAAGCTTTGCATTTAACATGAAAGTAGACGTGAAAGAAGTACAAAAATGTTCCCAAAGTGTGGCCCCAATCTCCAGTTCCTTCTGTGTATGAAGTAAGTAAGAGTCAGAAATCCCCAGAATTTTTTATTGCTGCTGTTGTTTTTTTTGCTGCTCTGCATTTATTGTGTGAATGCACCTTTGAATGTGTACTGCACTTTGGGCTGTGGAAACTGTATTTTAAATGTGCTTGACCTTGACCCTGACCTATAACTGCTATTAAAATTCATACATATAATCAACATAAAGGGGGTGCGACTCCACCAAACGAAATGTGAATCGTCGATGATTAAAATAAACAAATGTTTGATAATGGTCCACGTTATCTGGACTGTACAGACTCTAACACGCACTGAAAGATCTTTTACAACAAAGATAGTGACATCATTTAATCCAAATGTTGAAAAATAATACCAAATAAATCAGATTTTCATAAATAATACAGTTTCATTCATAAACATTTTCAACTTAGAAAGACTTCAGTCACCATCTAATCTTTATTTGGTTGATAATGTTTTTAAAAGGTCTAGGGCAGCAGCTAACCATTACTTTGGTAAACGATTAGTCTAGTGATTATTCTTTCAATTAATCTGTTAATTGTTCAGAACATGAAAACCTTGAGATTTTTACTCAATTTGACCCAGATAAAGCTGTTTGAGGACGTCTAGGTGGAAAATGATTACAGTCTAAAGTCTCATTTTCGTGTGTTTCCTGCTCTGTCTCTTCTCTCAGCTCATGTTTTAGACTCTGTATAGTCCATTATTCGATTACTTAACTTTACTATTTCTATAATCCGTTTGTTGCGATTAATCAGCCCTAAAAAAGTCTCAGTGTAGAAATAATTGTTTGAATAAATAACTATAACTCATCCACAAAATAATTGCTGAATTGTCGAGCTAAAAAAAAATAACTTTTATTTATTAATATTTATTTAAACTGGTAAAACCCCATTTGGATAGACAAAGTGGAAATTTGCAGCACACAATTATAAAAACATTTACTCTAAACAAGACACATTTTTAGAAATATTACATACAAACAGCTCACGGTGATGGGGAGGTCCACCACAGCCTGAAGGTGCAATCAGGGGTATTTTTCTTGTTGTATTAATATAAAGAACATCGTCATAATCCAACAGAGGTAAAAATGTTTCCGAGCTTGGAGAGTCAAACAGGATTTGTTAAGATAGTAAAAAACAAGCTAATTGTTTTTTCAGCACTAAGGGATTGGTATTGCTTGATCTAATCTCCATGCATTATATACTGTCGATTAGTCTGGAGATACCGCCACAATATTTGACTTGAGCGATCAGACGGACAGGACGTGACGACAGCACATGGCGTGTAGCTGCACAGCTGCCTCTGGCTGTGGTTTGAACCACACGTCCTGGTCTTTAAAACAGAGGAGAGCGGCGCCAAACGTTTTCTCTGTCGTGGACGCCATCTTGCTTTGTTATGATCGTAATCATGGCACGCGGGATGTGACGTTCTCCTCTCACGGCTCTGATTGGCTCTGTTGCCGCAGAATAGAGGAAGCACGGGATTTACCGATCGTTGCCACTTTCTTTCAACACTGAAAGATATTGAACGATAGTGGGAATGGATGGTCAGGCTAATTTCTTGATGCACTAAAATAAAAACGCTTAATTCAACTTCGATTAAATCATAATGCTTTGAGCCTTCCGCTCACCTTTGGCTCTTGCCTGGGGCCCTTCCAGCGTGTGCGGCTGGTTGATGTCACCGTGTCCGGGCTAAACGCTCCTCATACACATGTTGGTTTATGGTTAATGTCTTGTCATTATAATGTGTGTGTTTTTGTGGTTTATCACAGCTCATTACATCCACAGAGCTCCGCGTAAATGTCAAGTGTAATTATGTCCACCAGCCGAGCGAGGCGGCCCACTCGGCGCGCTCGTCACGTTAATCAAAGCTGACAGGGATCCATACGCGAGTGACACTGTTTAAAGGCGCAGACATATGTGCTGCTCTTATGTAAGTGTATCATAGAAAATACACGGAGCATGAGCGCAGAGATTCGAAGGCGATGCACTGGATTGTTACTGTTAAAATGAACTACTCTTTGCCGCGGTCCACGTTTCTGTTTCCATGCATTCTGACCATCCTAATCATTTTTATAGAGTTTTATAGGCGCTTTTTGCAACTTTCAGAGGCCAGAGCGACTCACGATGAAGCTAAACACTACTAGAATGCTAACAGAGCACTTCCTGTTTTTTGGCAAATTAAACGTTTTATAATTACAATACATCTGTCCTGGGGCAAAACACATTTTACTTAATTACATGAAAAAATCCGATACAGGTCAAGTGTGATGTCCTGAGACAGAATGACAGTGTGATTACCACCTGGTCAGGTTTAGTTGTTCAGTTTTTCCCTTCTGTTTCCTGTTGTTTTTGAAGGCCTGGTTTGTCTTGGTTTTGACCTGGTTTTATAGGTTTCAGTTCAGTTCAGTTCAGTTCAATTTATTTTTGTAGTGCCCAAAATCACAACAACAGTTTCCTCGATGGGCCACAGGTAGAAAGCAGTTCAAATAAACAATGTTCAAGATAATTCAGCAGTGGATAAATGTCCCATGGCATCCCCTGTCCTTGACCCTCCTTCTCTCAAAGAAAAACTACAAAACCAAAAAAGTATTTTAAAAACCTATAAACCTCAGGGAGAACCACATGAAGGAGAGATCCTCCTCCCACAGGACAGACTGCAGATGGACCAGGACTGACACATCCACTTGGACCAGAACCACTCAAGAGGACGGAAGGTGGATCATCTAGTGAGAGAGAGTTCCTCTGGACAGATGGCTCCTCTAGTCAGTCCATCCAGCGCAGAGAGATCCCCCAGGCAGACAACCAACAGTTCATCTGGAGTAGAGAAGAAGTAGAAGGTTTGCTTCAGCTGGCTCTGTTCCCCTGGTGGTTTTGGACCTTTTTTGAGTCACCTTTTAGTAAAGGAACATTTTTTTGCTTATAATGTGGCAAATAATGTCCATGAAACTGTCTGGTACTTTAAAGCTGGCAATGGTGATTGATTTGCTTTCTTTTTTGAATTAGAACAGGGCTGTTCAATTCAAGGCCCCAGGGCCAAGTCAGGCCCTCCAAGGGACATGATCCGGCCCTCAACCCATCTCTAAAAATGTATCAAATATTTTATCTCTTATTATTGGTTTAGTCCTGGTTTAGTCCTTGCTTAGACCTGGTTTAGACCTGGTTTAGTCCTGGTTCTGTCCTGGTTTAGTCCTGGTTCTGTCCTGGTTCTGTCCTGGTTTAGTCCTGGTTTAGTCCTTGTTTAGACCTGGTTTAGTCCTGGTTCTGTCCTGGTTTAGTCCTGGTTCTGTCCTGGTTCTGTCCTGGTTTAGTCCTGGTTTAGTCCTTGTTTAGACCTGGTTTAGTCCTGGTTCTGTTCTGGTTTAGTCCTGGTACTGTTCTGGTTTAGCATGGTTTAGACCTGGTTTAGACTTGGTTTAGTCCTTGTTTAGATTCGGTTTAGTCCTGGTTTAGACCTTTTTTTTCTTTTTTTTTTTTTACAAAACCATCCAAAAAATCTGGCCATTGATGAAAGAAAAATGGCCCTGGTGTAGAAGTATGTTCAGGACACCTCAAAATGGTAAAGTGTTAAATTAAATCAATTTGTGAATCCAAATTGGAATTTTTTTCAAGTCAACCCTGGCAATCCCTCAGGCACACTGGTGTTCTGTGGCACTGGCTGAAAATCAGTTCATCTGGGAGCTCGGTTAGGTTAAAGGGCCACTATGTAGTTTTCTGGTGGAGGGAATGAAACATTCTATTCTCTGGAGATGGAATAACAGGACAAAACAGGATTAACTCAAACATGCAGGAATCAATTCATATACAACTTTGAGTAAACTTGTGATGAGGAAACACTGTTCCCTTTAATGGCTCATTTGAGGGCCCCAGCTGTGGGTGTCACTGGCCCCTGGTTCAGTTGGAGTGACACAGACAGACAGGTGTATCTCAGAGCCGCCTGGGGCCCGTACCTTGTGTGTTTACAGACACAGGACACACTGGAGAGACAGGAAGCTGCAGAGTGCTCACTTTTACTACAGATAGAGGACCTACCCCTTTAAAAATGCACTTTTAGAGCAACACAGTTAAAGTATAGGATTGTTAGTGCATTTTGTCACTTCCAGACCCTATGCATCTGTCAACTGATTTTAAACCTTTTTTTGATGTAATGAAGTAAAATCTGTCCCAATACCTTAGAAAAGCGTCTCTGTGAGACCGCTGTATGTCGTCTGCATCTAATTATAATGTTGTATTGTCTGAAAAACCCGAAGTGCGCAGTTAGCATGCTAGCTACAGTTAGCTTAAGTGTCACACTTAATTCCCTTCCAGTTTTTGTAATCAAAACATTCCATTCCATTAGCCCAGTTTAACAAGGAGTTAGTGCTAATGTTTTATGTTATATATAATGTTAGAGTTAGCGTTAGCCTCCAAACATCACAAATTATGAAAATTCAGGGCTGTTTTAGCGACTGAAACCACTCGACCACACGTGACTAGAGCAGAGTTTGAGGATTAGTAAGCAATTCCCTCCAAAATTAGCATACATGCTAACAACCTCATAATATTTTTTTTTTAATCTAACGTTAGGCACCATAAATACAGCCACAACACTTTGACAAATGATTTTATTTTTGTTTCACCAAGTGCCACAAATCCTACAATAACAAGTCAACTTTAGACACTAGAGGCTGAAGTTAGATATTGATAATTATTACTCACTGATAAATGTGCTGAACATATAAATAACAACTACTGTATGTGTGTTTGCTGTCTGCAAATGATAAAATGACAGTTTTGTATTTGCTGCTCCGTTAAAATGTCCGTTAACATATAGAGTGTAAACCCAAGAACCAGGCTGCATGTACATCCTGGTACTTGTGTTGCTAATGAAAGAGTCTGTTTGACTCTCACTGATTTGGACAACTGTTAAAGAATCTAATAATAGTGATCATTATTATGAATTGGGCTGATTTTGGTCAGCAGAAAGAAACTGACTGTTATTTTATTTTACTTTGTTCAAAGCCGGAACTTGAAGTCAACATTTTTTGGCAGCCAGTCACTATGAAAGTGCTAACAAATCGTCAAGAAAACAGAAAATGTCCTTTCTTCAGTCCAGTTAAGAACTGTGGGGTAGACAGACGTCTGCTCTCACAGAACTTTTCCATGTGTACTTCATTACTTTGCACCGCAGAGAGTGGGGGAGTTGTACCTGTGAGTGCCGCTGGGGCTGGGGGCAGGTGAGGCTTACATAACAGGATGGACAGATCAGGTCATCAGTCCGTCATGTGGACAGCTCATGTTCTCCTGTTCTGTAGAGAGAAGTCTGATGTGTCCAGACTCAGGTGCTTTGGACATGTTTGGACACAGCGTCTCAAAGCAGTGCTGTCGTGTCCTTAGGCAACGTACTTCACCGGCCTTGCTTTAGTGGTCCTGATAAGCGTCAGGAGCGTGTTTGTACTCAGTTATATTATTAAAGGACAAATATTATGCATTTATTCATTCTGTTATTAGCCCTTAAATATGCTCTTGACATACTTTGACATTTGTCATTTTTTAGAACTAAAAATCAAATGCTTTTACAAAGACTATAACTTTATCACTGCCTTGGGTCATATTAACTTAGCTGTGGCTTCATCTACTGGCGTCAGAGGCAATTACACAAGTGTATAATGGTTTGATATGGTGTTGGTATGCTAAGCTATCACACAGTTGCAGTCATCGTGTTTAGACGACAGAAATGCTCGGAGCAAGGCCCTGTCGTCGCTCCCTTCTGTCTCTGCTCAGAAAACCAGCCTTGCAACTTTTCTGACATATAAAATGTTTTTGTATGTGATTATGCTTCCTTATTTCAATTAAAAAGGAAGGGGGTGGAAAAAAAAGGTTTTGGCGTCATTTTCCTGGGAGTGTATGTTCACAAGAGACCTGCAGGGGGAGCTCTGTCGCTGACGTTACTGAGTACTACTTTAAAACAGCAGAAGATTCTCGGATAAGTGGCGTATAAAATTGTGAAAAAACGCAGTCTATCGAGGGAGTTCAGCAGGAAGTGTTTTTAATGGTTGGTTTTCCAACCAGCATTCCTCAAACTAGTGTGAATGCAGCTGACTGCAACTCCAGATGTGTTTTTGATGACAGAACATTGTTAGAGTATAATTAAAAGCTCAAAAATATTGTATTATATTTTATTCATTGCTTTATGTTGCACCTTATGCCGAAGCAAGTTCCTGTGTTTGTGTTTGACCACTGACAATGGCTATAAACCATTTCTGATTCTGATTCTGATTCTGACAAAAGATCGTTGCTGGATTAAGGAGGTAATTGAAATATGGAAACGTGCCCAGAGGACTATAAACCGTGATGAGGGGGCTTTTTTGCTCTCACACACTTGGGATACTGTTCTATAGAACTCGGACCGCAGATGGCTCTGTCGTTCTACCTGTGGGAAAACAGCACCAAAACCATTCCAAGAGAGCAGTCAAACCTGTCAGGTAAACTAAACCAACACTGGTCTGAAATAAGAACGGTTAGATTAAAGGCCCTGTACCTGATTTTTACTGTTTTGAAACGTAAAAACCAGAGCTAGTTCATGTCAAAGTTGGGTTTATAAGCACTTTTCATGAGTTTCAGAGCTCAGAGCGTCACGGACCGTCACAGGTAAAGCTAACAAACATTAGCATGCTAACGGCGCACTTCCTACTTCTCTCGTACAATATATCGCTCTATAAATAGATGCATAGAAAACATGGTGGTCTCATCTTCACCCAAATAAAAACTAATTTTACTTTAATACCTATGGCGTGTGCTCATTGGTGCATGAAGCCAAAAAGGTTTTTTTATTCCGCATCCTGATATGGAGGCTGCCATCTTTGCATTCACGTGGCTCGCACATGTTTACCGTGACATCACTTAATATAAATCGGTAATTTCTGTAACTTTAGAAACAGTTAAACAGTTTTAATACAGAAAAGAGTTAAGTACTGTCTGCTGTACTGCAATCTGGCTCGCTGACAGAGGGGGCGTGCCTTATCCAGTTCATTTAGTAGATCCGTGGTGTCACCCCCAGGCCCCTCCCCAGACACGCCCCTGGATCAAGGTCTGTGCTAAAGTCACCCACTTGAAATATTCACAGTATTAACCACTTCTTTATGGCGATCAGCTCTCCACGTCATCTGCGTTTGAATGTGCAGCCATGAGGTAAAAAGCTGAATCTGTCAATTAAGAGTGAGAATGTAGTTTGAAGAAAAACAATCACAAATGCCTTTTTCAGCGATTGAAACCCTGTTTGCACAATCAACAGTTTAACAAAACCACAAACTAAAGTTACATGAATGATTTCCAGGTGTTTATTACATTGACATGACTGAATTAGCCTCTGTCATGTACACCAGCTTCATATTAGTCAGAGCACAACATATTTTCACTATTTTATCAAGTTCACATCATTTCAATTGTGAATATCAGTAAACGGTAAATGTATAAAGTGTATTTTTGAAATCAACTCTACAAATGTCACACCTTTATACTCTTTTTCTTACCTCCAGTTTGTCCAACCCCGCTGATGTTCTTTGTGGACTGATGCAGTGATCTGAACAAGTCTGCTGAAGCTTTATGGACTTTAAAAACACAGAGGAGCTTCATGGATTACCACAGATGAACCACATCAAGCTAAAATCATACAACTCCGAGAGGCCAGAGCAGCGCAGCAGGGTCTCCTGAGGTCTTTGTGCTGTAGACGTTTTTGTTTATGCAGAGAGGGGAGAAAAAAGCTCCACTTCAAACACGACCTCCACAGGGAACAATAAAAGTGCAGCTCTAATCAGACGCTCTGGAGAGAGCCTGCTCCTCTGAAGAGTGTGACCTACATGAACCTGTCAGCTCTTTATGATGCCCTCCTCCATAACTGCACATTTAATCGACTTTTAATGTGACTCTTAAGAAACACAACAATTAGCTGGGAAAAGCTAACTCTTTCCTGTCAGCGTGTTCTTAAAAGCCCTGGATGTAACAATGTCCAAATCTCACTCCGATTTGAGTGATATTTTGAAGAGCTAAACAGTTTGTAGATTATATGCTATTTTTCTTCTTTTTTAATACCAGAACAAGCTTTTGGTGTGAATCATTACTGTCATGTTCCAAAGAACTCATGTTTTCTGCACTGAAATGGTCTGTGTGGTTCCCTCTGTCATGACTGCAGCTGCAACTAACACTGCTTTAAAGCAAAGGTAATTCAATATACTGTGACAGTCCACGATATTATTGTGAGACGATATGATTTTACAATGTGTTTTCACACAACAAAACTGCAAGTAGGTATAAAAAATGTGCCAAACTAGTTCTTAGCTCTCCCAAACCCTTTGGCACGTTCTTAAAGGTCACATTATGCAATATCGACTTTAGTGAGCTTTTAACCTTCTGTTTGTCATGATCCTTCAGTTTCCTCCCTTAACCTGTCAGTGTCACTCTGCTGTGTCAGTGTCACTCTTCTGTGTCTGTGTCCCTCCGCCATGTCAGTGTCACTCTTCTGTGTCAGTGTCACTCTTCTGTGTCAGTGTCACTCCGCCGTGTCAGTGTCACTCTTCTGTGTCAGTGTCACTCTTCTGTGTCAGTGTCACTCCGCCGTGTCAGTGTCACTCTGCTGTGTCAGTGTCACTCTTCTGTGTCTGTGTCCCTCCGCCGTGTCAGTGTCACTCTTCTGTGTCAGTGTCACTCTTCTGTGTCAGTGTCACTCCGCCATGTCAGTGTCACTCTTCTGTGTCAGTGTCACTCTTCTGTGTCAGTGTCACTCCGCCGTGTCAGTGTCACTCTTCTGTGTCAGTGTCCCTCCGCCGTGTCTGTGTCCCTCCGCCGTGTCTGTGTCCCTCCGCCGTGTCAGTGTCACTCTGCTGCGTCAGTGTCACTCTGCCGTGTCAGTGTCACTCCGCAGTGTCAGTGTCACTCTTCTGTGTCAGTGTCACTCCGCCGTGTCAGTGTCACTCTTCTGTGTCAGTGTCCCTCCGCCGTGTCTGTGTCCCTCCGCCGTGTCTGTGTCCCTCCGCCGTGTCTGTGTCCCTCTGCCGTGTCAGTGTCCCTCCGCCGTGTCAGTGTCACTCCGCCGTGTCAGTGTCACTCTGCTGTGTCAGTGTCACTCTTCTGTGTCAGTGTCACTCCGCCGTGTCAGTGTCACTCTTCTGTGTCAGTGTCACTCTTCTGTGTCAGTGTCCCTCCGCCGTGTCTGTGTCCCTCCGCCGTGTCTGTGTCCCTCTGCCGTGTCAGTGTCCCTCTGCCGTGTCAGTGTCACTCTTCTGTGTCAGTGTCACTCCGCCGTGTCAGTGTCACTCCGCCGTGTCAGTGTCACTCTTCTGTGTCAGTGTCACTCTTCTGTGTCAGTGTCACTCCGCCGTGTCTGTGTCCCTCCGCCGTGTCTGTGTGCCTCCGCCGTGTCTGTGTCCCTCCGCCGTGTCAGTGTCCCTCCGCCGTGTCAGTGTCCCTCCGCCGTGTCAGTGTCCCTCCGCCGTGTCTGTGTCACTCCGCCGTGTCAGTGTCACTCCGCCGTGTCAGTGTCACTCCGCCGTGTCAGTGTCACTCCGCCGTGTCAGTGTCACTCCGCCGTGTCAGTGTCACTCCGCCGTGTCTGTGTCACTCCGCCGTGTCAGTGTCACTCCGCCGTGTCAGTGTCACTCCGCCGTGTCTGTGTCACTCCGCCGTGTCAGTGTCACTCCGCCGTGTCAGTGTCACTCCGCCGTGTCAGTGTCACTCCGCCGTGTCTGTGTCCCTCCGCCGTGTCAGTGTCACTCCGCCGTGTCAGTGTCACTCCGCCGTGTCTGTGTCCCTCCGCCGTGTCAGTGTCACTCCGCCGTGTCAGTGTCACTCCGCCGTGTCTGTGTCACTCCGCCGTGTCAGTGTCACTCCGCCGTGTCTGTGTCCCTCCGCCGTGTCTGTGTCCCTCCGCCGTGTCAGTGTCCCTCCGCCGTGTCTGTGTCACTCCGCCGTGTCAGTGTCACTCCGCCGTGTCAGTGTCACTCCGCCGTGTCTGTGTCACTCCGCCGTGTCAGTGTCACTCCGCCGTGTCAGTGTCACTCCGCCGTGTCTGTGTCACTCCGCCGTGTCAGTGTCACTCCGCCGTGTCTGTGTCACTCCGCCGTGTCAGTGTCACTCCGCCGTGTCTGTGTCACTCCGCCGTGTCTGTGTCACTCCGCCGTGTCAGTGTCACTCCGCCGTGTCTGTGTCCCTCCGCCGTGTCAGTGTCACTCCGCCGTGTCAGTGTCACTCCGCCGTGTCAGTGTCACTCCGCCGTGTCAGTGTCACTCCGCCGTGTCAGTGTCACTCCGCCGTGTCTGTGTCACTCCGCCGAGTGCCAAACATTCAGTGTTTTTTATGGAAACAACTATATTGATAAAATATGACTGAGATGAATGTTCTTTCCAGCACTGACTCATGACCCGAGCAGGAGCTGGGCTTCAGGTACAGACCGTTCAGAGGACACAGGTTTGGATAATTGTCTTGACAACCAAAAGAATAAAATATGAATGAAATGAAATACAACACCACACATGTTTTGAGGAGGATAACTCATTAAGTAGTTAAAAGTTCATAATATCAGACTTCATATCTTGACAGTCTCATGGGATAAGGCGTGTTTTATATCAAATATAAGAATGGACTCTACTTTGTGTTATTGTCTAACTATTGTGCGTTACCATGGTGAAGATATGAGCAGAACCATGTGAATGAGGAAAGATTGTTGCTCTCATGAGGATACATTAAATAAAATGGCACACACCTGTTGTCAATATAATGAAGCTCTGACACAAAGCTGCAACAGTCCGTGCGGAAACAAGGCACTTCTCCCAGGAGTCTGCTCATGCACACAATACAAGGCTATTGCTTTGAAAACTCTCCATGTGAGCTCCACACAGGAGTGACAGGGACGGCCACGGCTGCAGGGGAGTTTAAGCTATGGCCCAGTCTGCCCTAGGGCAGCTGTGGCTACTATTGTGTAGCCACATACCAGCTCAAACCAGGGACTCCCAACCTGGGATTACCAAATAAAGAAGAGGCTAAAACTATAGTTGTATAATGTGTAGGCATGCTTACTGATAGATATTTTAAGATCATTTCTGTTCTAAAACGTATTGGAGAAGTGCATTCTGGATCCCTGAGAGTCACTTTCATGTCATTATGTCACATATGTACATGTCACATATATTTTCTGGCTTAGTTTGAACAGAACCAGAAAATACAAGCTTTAACAGCTTGTACCATGTTCAAGGAGCACTATGGAACTTTTCTGGAGGGTTCACCACTATGTTTTTACTTTGTCTGGAATGTTCCACTGTGTAGCATTAAACATATCATACTCCATAGAGAAGGTCATACCATCAGGTCAAGTTACAGGTCAGATCTGTGGAGAGGGGACCCAGCTTGCTGTTTTTTCAATGTATTTTTGAGAAATAAAAACGACTGAAATATTCCAGGCTAAACAATGACTCGAAATGACCCAAAAGTTCCATAATGCGTCATTAATCTATCATTATAAATACGTGCATGTAATTAGCTCCTTGACAGAACTGAGGTCACATGACCTCTGCTGGAGCTGAGGATTGTCGAGCGTATTTACTGCTCATGACTCGGCAGTGACAGTTGGGTGACAGGAGGACACACAGTCTGCTTGAATTCATCCTTCAGCTTCATTTAAAAAGTCAATTACTAATTCATCCCATTAGCTTTTTTGATTTCATACAAATTTGACTCACATATTCCTCCTCTGACACTGACTGGAACTGACAGCATCAATTAGCTTCAACTGCACTCACTCACTCACTCCTCCACCCGAACGCCCACACGCCCAAATGTGACCCAAATCTGAGGGAAGTTCTCCATAAAGAGTGGATATCCTCGTGAGAGAGCGAGCGGGGTGGAGGAGGGACTCCACTGGCAGAGGATTCAGTGAGAAATTTGTGACTAATGTTTGGAAAAGAGCAGAGAAACAGGAGGTGTCTGCGGACCGTCACCGCGGCCAACCGAACACCAGATCTGACCTACTTTTGATTCACGATGATGACAAACGATGATTAGGACGAATGTCAGGAATGGTGTGCTGTAATAACTGGGGAATGAAGGAAGGGTTGCCAGGTCCACACTTTTCCATCAGAATTTGGGGCAGTTTTTTAACACCAGACTCTGCAGGTGAATTGTTCAGCTCAGATTGCAGAATTGTTGACGTGGTTTCTGCTTCGTATCTCTGTAATGACTGAGCCTGTCCACTGTCCTGTCCTCTTGTCCTGTCCTCTGTCAGCACAAATAAACAAAAGTGACATTATTTTTTCACAATTGCTTCAAAAAGTGGTGCCATTTGGTGGCACGGTCTTAAACTTCAACCATGTTTTAACATTGTTCCTTCATCAAAAACACAGCAGGCGTTGTGTTTAGTTTAATTCATTCACGTTTGTTTCATTAATCCTGTTAGTCCTCTCTCTGAGCCTCAGAAAACATCCCTAGACTCATTCTGATGTGACGGACATCGAGGGGCCTTTATGGAGAAGTGTTTCTGTTGGGGGTGCCGCCCCTCTCAGACACCTCCACCTGCAGAGGACTAAAAGGCTGAGGGCGTGGCTCAGTCTCTGCTCTGGCCCATGGGGAAGGGCCTGGGCCCTGGCCACTAATAATGAGGAGAGCCACTAAGGCTCCTTGTATAATTTATCATTTAACACGCTCACATACACACATATTTGTTCAGTTTTTAATAAAACAAAGGCCAGCAAATACATGTTTTATTGATTTCATTTCAGAATCACAACACATTTCAAGGGTTGAGGGCTTTAACAGTTTCTTTTTCCCAGCTTTGGAAAACACCCTCCCTCATGGTACTGATGATGCAAGCGTCAAGGGAATGAAAGTGTCAGTTCAATTATTTTAAGACAGGACTAAAGTGAATGCTCAGTTTACTTGAATGAGCCGACACATCCAGCTGTCTGGCACTGGGGCAGAGGAGGTAGAAGAAGTAGTGCGTAACATTAACACATTATCTGAGCGAATCACAGCCTCTTGTGCTTTGTAGCACTGACAAAGGCTATTTGCCTAAAACGTCACTGTCAGCATGCTCCCTGGCTCAGTGTGATGAACCCTCTCCCTCCTCAGCCTGTTTTCACACAGATGTTGTGCAGTGAGGTTGTGCTGGATGTGATGGCATGATGCACCACTGTCATCACTGGAATTACCTTAAATGCAGAAACTCTCTGTTCTGCAGATAACTGCTCAGTTGCTCGGTGCTCCTTCATCGCCTCATACTCAGGTGCTGTTGTCTGTGTGGAGGGAAGCTCTGTTTGCTCAGGAGTCTATCGAACATGAGGAAAGGGCTATTCCACCAGGTGTCTACATCTTCTGCCTCTGAACCGGACAGAGAGAACAATGAGATTTGCTTGGCCCATACAGATTGTTTTGTGTCATGTTTGAAGCCTATCTGTGACGAGACACTGCTCACTCTTCCATCAGCCTCAGATGCCCTTCAGCCAGATTCTTTGCCGTGTGACTGGGGGAGATGCGGTATCCCAGTAATGTGGAGCATAATTCATGTTCATCATTGATTAAGTGACACGTCCCAGCAAGTTATGCACCCATGT
The DNA here is from genome assembly GCA_019453435.1 of Rhinogobius similis. Classification (NCBI taxonomy): domain Eukaryota; kingdom Metazoa; phylum Chordata; class Actinopteri; order Gobiiformes; family Gobiidae; genus Rhinogobius; species Rhinogobius similis. Next base: position 36,256,030 of record CM033633.1, on the reverse strand, counting down.
TAAAGGCCGTCCACATGTCTGGTGTTTAGGTGACAGATCCAGCCTCCTGCACCTGCTCTTTGACCTTGTTGTACTTCACCTCCATCATTTAAAGTCAGCAGAAAAACACAATTAACATAATTGTAATAGATGTTAACTGTGTGTTAGATTAAAATGCACTGGCAAAGGCACCCTCCTGCTTGTGCATATGTATTAACTCTCGAAATCCCACATCCACAGCAGAGAATAACAGACTGTCACTGGTGCAGACCCAGGCAGTGCAGACGTGCCAGGGACAGAGCCCTGCAGTGACGACCCATGGCTGAAGTGTCCCTCCATTTGACGAGTCCTTGTCACATGTCAAGCACCTCACCTTAAAGGGCACATTCTGCTACAGTGACTTTTTTGAGCTTTAAACCATGTTCTAACAATGTTCTGTATCAAAAACACACTGAAGTAGCATTCAGTTGCATTCACGCTGTTTTGAGGAATGTTCGTTAGAAAATCCTCCCCTATCTGAGCATCAAACACACGTCCTGCTGAACTTCTGGGATTTTCAGACGTATTTTCAGACACATACATCACTTCTGCTGTTGTTAGTCCTTATTTTGTACTTAGTTAAAGGTTAAACAATTTTGCTGAATGTGTAATTTTTTTGATTACTAGAAATAATACGGTAGATGACACATGCAAAACCAATTGAGCTCATTATTTTGAGACAAAATTTTTGCACATGGAAACAGAGCTTTGACACATATATAATGATGACTGATGAACTGCTAAATATTTGAATAAACCCAAAAGCACCACTTGTAGCTCTATGCCATCATATTTCTCTTAAACATATTCTGTTTATGATGTTTGTATGTACATTACTCCTCTTTAGTTTTAGTCTATCTACACATAGTAAGTAAGTAAGTAAGTAAGTAAATTTTATTTGTATAGCGCTTTTCACAGATAAAAATCACAAAGTGCTTCACATAAAAATAGGATCCACGTTTCTGACTCAAATCGCGTTCATCATTACAACTTTGTGCTCACATTAGCATGTCAAGGCTAGCCATGTTTGTTGATCTAAAGGTCAGTAATAATCCAAAAAATGTGTAATATTTGCTCTTTAATAATTCTTCTTGGCTGAGCTGCCCTGAGCTGAGGTGCTGCAGCATGTGCAGAGACACAGCTGTTTCCCAAAGCCGGGGTGCCTGGCCTCGGCCTGATCTGGATGTGCACGGCATCCACGTCGTCCCAGTCACATGTGGCCCAATGTGTGCACATCACATTCAAATTATACCGTTTTTGTCAGAGATCTATTAAATGATTTCATTATCCACAAAGGAGTGTGTTTTTTTTGTTTTGTTTTTTGTCTGCTGCTTGTTCACTCTGAAGCCATCTGTTTGGGACCCTGGAGGGCCCTCGATCCACCGCTAAGGTCATTGTAGAATAAGACTGATTTATTTTATCCTTTATCCTTTTGTTCAAGGGCTTGTTTGCGTGTACATGTACAGTACTGACCCATGTACATGTGCGTTGGTGTGCTCCAATAGGGCTAAGTCCCAAAACTTGCACTTGACCTGAGCTTCACCTTCAGAGAAAATAGATCTGATCTGTAATTTAGTTGGAGGACAACAGAGCGGCGACACAGAGCTGCAGGACAAACAGGAAGTGGAAGTGCTCTCTTTCACTACAGCAGGTGTAATCACTGCGGAGGGCGGGGCACAGCGGAGCGAGCTGCATGATGTGGAATCAGCACAAATAACATAAGATTAAAATGGCAAATGTGTGTTTGATTTGGGATGGAAACACATTTGGTCTAAACAGGGCTACGCTCCAGACTTTTGTTTCATTATGTAAATGTGGTGGTGATTCAACAGTATCTGCAGTGATTCTGTGTCTGTATCACATCCAACTGGAGAAATGGTGTCTTGTTCTCAGGCTCAGTTGGGCGGGATGTTGGTGTTGATACCTGGCAACACTGAGTAGTAATACATACACACACACACACACACACACACACATACACACACACATATACACACACACACGCACACACATACACACACACACACACACACACGCACGCACACACACACACACCTATACACACATACACATACACACACACCTATACACACATACACACACACACACATACACACACACATATACACATACACACACATGCACACACACACACACATACACACACACATACACACACACACACCTATACACACACACACACATATACACACATACATACACATACACACACACTCACACACATACACACACACACACATATACACACATACATACACATACACACACATACACACACACTCACACACATACACACACACACACGTACACACATATACACAGATACACACATACACACACACACATACAGTAAGTCTGTGGAGCATATCTGTCTCTTTCTCTCTGACTATGCTTCACAGACTTGTAAAATGTGATCTGCCTGTTCAGTCCAAATCTCTCATTTACTGCGTTTCAGTCCAAATCTGACGCATATTTATTTTTTTATTTCATCAAATAACTCTAAAAGGGAATACAATCTGCTTTTCCTCTGTGTATACTTTGTCACTTGTTAGACTTAGAGTAAAACGAACCCATATTCCATTTTAATTTGGAGTGGATCAGTCAGATGTTTTGGGGAAAATCATTCAATGGGACATTTTATCTTTATTTTAACTTTAATGAGCTTTTAACCCTGTTACAATGGAGTATAGTATTCCTACATGTTTGAGTTCATCCTGTATTCTTCTGCAACAGAGGCTCCAGTGCCTACCCCCTATCCCCGCCCACATCCTGTACTGAACTCCCTCTACACTGGATGAACTGTTCCTCATCTGCCTGGAGGAACTCTCCACCTTCACACACTCTGCAGTCCGTCCGTCTGTGGGAGTAGGATCTCTCCTTCACTGTGGTGCTTTCTTTGCCAAGAAGGAGGGTCAAGGACAGGGGGCGCTCTGGGACAGTTATCCATTTGCTAAATCTCTTTGAACGTTGTTCCTGTAAACTGCCTTTCTTTCTGTCGTCCATCGAGGCCAGATCAGTATTGCAGTTTACAAAGAGCAAACTGTAAAATGGAGACACTGATGTGTCGTCCAACACTGAGGACATAAGCGAGCCTGTTCCCCGTCCCAGGCTGACAGCACTCGTGTGGTGAATGTGGTTGTTAAACTTCCTGTTCACAGTCTTTTCTCTGCTCTGGCTCCTGTTCATTACACCAGGACTCTCTTCAGAAATGATGACTCTGCATCTCTTCTCTCTCTCCCTTTCTCCCTCTGTCTTACCTCCCTCCCTCGCTCTCTGCCGATCTCTCTCCCCACACTCCCCCTCTTTCCTTCAACAAGGAAACAACCTCTCTTTCGCTCTCTCTCCTTCTCTCCTCCTTTCCTCTCCCCCCCTCTCTTTCCCCCCTGTCGCTGTCTCTCCCTCGCCTCTCTCTCTCCCTCCCTCTCTCCCTGTCTCTCTCGCTCTCCCTTTCTCTCTCTCTCTTCTCCCCCTCTCACCGTCTCTCTCTCTCTCCCTCCCGCCCCCCCTCTCCCTTTCTCTCTCTCTCTCCCTCCCTCCCTCTGTTTCTCAACCCCCTCTCTCTTCTCCCTCCTCTCGCCGTCTCTCCCGCTCCTCTCTTTCTCCCTCCCGCTCTCCCCCCCTCTCTCTCTATTCCTTCTCCCCCCTCTCGCCGTCTCTCTCTCTCACCCTCCCTCCCTCTGTTTCTCACCCCCCCCCTCTCTCTTCTCCCCCCTCTTGCCATCTGCCTCTCTATCCCTCCCTCCCCCTCTCTCTCTCCCTCTCTCTCTTCTCCCCCTCTCGCCGTCTTTCTCTCTCTCTCTCCCTCCCTCCCTCCCCCTCTCTCTCTCCCTCTGTCTCTCGTCTTCTCCCTCTCTCTGACTTACCCCCTCCCCCTCCTCCCCCGTGGTTATGACACATGAATATTCTCTCATTATTCATGACGAGCTGCTGTCAGTCAGGGAGATAACTGATGCTTAAATCATTTACACATCAGGACTGACATGTGAAGAAGAGGCCGTCTCCCGGGACAATGACAGGCGTGTGACTGGAGCCGGGTCCTGGTGGTCGCTCATGGTATTGCACCGCTCTGTTTGTGCCGGTTTATATCGATCTACAAATGAACTTGTGTGTTGAATTTTTAGATTCACAAAAATCAACATTAGCACACAGTTATTTATTTATGTATCGTTTTATGTTTAAACCAATCAGAACTGCGGCTCGTCCCACATACATGAGGGAACATGGGCCGGTCACTGTGCCGACGTGTGGGCCGAGCGAGCGGACAGGACAAATCTAATCTCTTATCTGACACCCACATGAGAGAGAGAGGGAGAGGGGGAGAGAGAGAGGCAGAGAGGGGGGAGGAGTGAGTGATGGCAGTGCTGGAGGTGGAGAGAGAGGGAGGGCTGGACCGCAGGACAGAGAAGAGGTCAAGGTAACCACCGAACAGAGGGAGAGAGGGAGAGGAAGAGAAAGAGGGAGAGAGAGGGAGAGGACAAGAGAAGAGAAAAAGGAGAGAAAGAATGAGGGGAAGAGAGAGAAGATAGTGAAGAGAGAGAAAGAGAAAAGAAGAGACAAGAAAAAGAGGAGAGAAAGTGAAAATAGAAAGAGGAGAGAAAGAGAAGTGACAGAGAAGAATGAAAGAGAAGAGAGAGAGGAGAGGAAGAGAAGTGAACGAAGGATAGGGAAAGAGAAGATGAGAAAATGAAAGAGAGAGAGAAAGGAAAAAGAAGATAAGAGAGAGTGAAAAGAAAGAAGAACGAGGAAGAGAAGGAGAAGATAAGTGAGAGAGAGAGGGAGAGAGAGACAAAGAGAGGTGACAGAAAAGACAGATAAGAGAAAGAGGAGAAAAGTGGAGAGAGAAATGAGAGAAGAGACTAAAGAGAGAGAAGAGAAAGAGGGACAAAGGGAAAGAGAGAAGATAATAGAAAGAGTGTGAGAGAGAAGAGAAATAGAAATGGAGAAAAGAGGATGAGAAAGAGGGGGAAAGAGGAGAGAAAGAAAGAGGAGAGAGATATTGACAGAGGAAGACAGAGGGTGAGAGAAAGAGAGAGAGAGTGAGAGGGAGACAGGGGACATAAAGAAAGGGAGAGAGAGTTTGATGGAGGAGGACGGAGGGAGAGAAGAACACATGGACAGAATAGAGAGAGGGGACAAAATGAGACAGAAGAGAGAGAGAGAGAGAGAGAGAGAGGTCGATGATCACAGATGGATGAGGACAGAAGAGGCCCACAGGGAAGACTCAGCAAATACTCAGGCTAAACTGTCAAGCCGTAATATTAATAGTGGAATGACAAATATACAGATGTGTGGAGAGAACGCCTTGGAAAACATTGAACACAGAAACTGTTATGTATTTTTATTCTGGCTTTTACAAATGATCATGATGAAACAATCTGATGGCAGGGTCTTAAAAATGTCAAGAAAAAACAAACTCGATCATTTCAAACTCTTTCCTCTCTTTCCTAACAACAATAATTCACCGAGTTCATAAGCGTTTAGTTTTGTAATATTTAAAAGGCAAATTTTTCCTTTTGAATTTTTAAAAAGTACAATTAAAAATGTATACAGCAAAATTCACTGACAAAAGAAAAAAATCAAGCATTTTTTGTGTCATTTTTTTCTATGGTAAAAAGTTCAAGTGATTGTAACTTGTAGAAGCAACTGTGGTGTGTTCAGAAATGAGGAAGGGATTACTTTGACTTGTTTTCCTCCCAAACAAATACGCTATTTAAAGGACAAATATTATGCACAGTTGACTTTTTTGAGCGTTTAACCCTGTCCTAACATTCCCTCATCAAAACCACACCTGGAGTTGCATTTAGCTTCATTCATGCTGTTTTCATGAATTCTGGTTGGAAAATCCTCTCCTCTCCGACGTTTTCATTGCATGACGTGGCTCCAAGAATGTTCTTTTCTGTTTTTAAGTCCATAAATCATTGCCGGTTCTGAGCATTTCTGCCTCTAATCACGATCATTACAGCTGCGTCACAGCTCAGGACTGCTGCATTACAAAACACTGTCTATTCACATTTAATGTAATGTAATTGCTTCTGCAGCCAGTAGATGGAGCCACAGCCAAGTTAACATGGTGTCTCCCAAGTCAGGTTATAATGTTCTGTGTATAGTTTCAGTTCTAAAACATGAGATGTCAAAGTAAAGATACTCAAGAGCAGGTTTAAAGGCCAGTAACTGCACAAATGATGCATAACATTTGTCCTTTAAAAGAAAAAAATATTATACATTTTTCATATAGTTATTATTCTTTAAAAATGCTCTTGAGTGCCTTATTTGCCATCTCATGTTCTGAATCAAAAAAGAGGATTATGAACTAACTGAAGAAATGAAGTGTGTGCAGGCTTCCTCTTACCTTCCCTTCTCTCACTGAACTGTGGCCGAGGCCCCGAGGCCCCGAGGCTGCTCCATGAGGCGGTGACCGGACTGCGGACTTCACACGAGCTGCTGACCGGACCAGGAAGAGGCGTGTCCCCAAACCCACGCCCCCATTGGCTGTTACCGTCCCATTAGTCCGATTATCCACCTATCAAGTGGCACATCAGGCCGCACCTCGCTAAAGACTTCCTGTCAGCGAGGGAAGATTTATCGGGAAGAAGAGGAGGAGGAAAAAGGGAGCTGGGGTGAGTACGAGGAGGAAGGAAGGAATAAGGGATGAGGGAGGAGGAAGAGGAAAGAGAGATGAGTTAATGAAGGTAACGGAAGGATGAGGGAGAAGGGATGTGGTTTAAAACAAAAAAGAGGAAGAAGGTGAGATAGAATGGAGAGATAAGAAAAAAGAAGAAGAATTTATGGAAAGGAGGGAAGACAGATGGGGGGTGAAGAGGAAAGTGTGATGAGGGGAGGAGGAGGATGGAGGGATGAGGGAAGGAAGAAGAGGAAAAAGAAAGGATGAAGTAAAGGAAGAGGAGGGAGAATGGACGAGGTAATGGAAGGAAGAGGGGGTGAGGTAAATGAAGAGACGGAAGAAGGGATGGTGAAAAGAGGAGGATAAGGGGGTGGAGTAAATGAAGAGGAGGAAGAAAGAATGAGGAAGACGAAGAAGGCAAAGGAAGATGAGGAAGAAGGGATAACGTAAAAAAAGAAGAGGAAGAAGGGAGGAGGTAAAGGAAGAGAATGAAGGAGGGATGAAGTAAATGAAAGGAGGAAGAAAGAGGCAAAAAAGAGGAGGAAAAAGAGGTGAGGTAAGGAAGAAGAAGAAGGGATGAGGAAAGGAAGAGGAGGAAGAAGGGATGAGGTAAAAAAAAGGACGAGGAAGGGGTGAGGTAAAGGAAGAGGAGGAAGAAGGAATGAGATTTTTTTTTAAAAGAGAAGGAAGAAGGGATGAGGTGAGGAAGGAGGAAAAAGTACGGGTGAGGTAAGGAAGAGCCTGGTAAATAAGGTTGCGTATTTAGCCCTAAATTGAGCTCGTTTCAGTCAGTCGTTTCATGTGGACTTGGTCTGGTCCTGTTCTAGTATTTGTTTAGTCCAGATCCAGTCCAGGTTTAGTCCCAGTTTGAATGTGGAGCATGTGAACAGACTCAGCGGAGGAGGGAGGGATGGGGGATGAGGAGGAGGAAAGAGAGATGATTGGTGAGGAGAGGAAGGAGGGATGGGACGGAGTGGGGCAGATGACTCATGTGAAGTGTCACTCTGTCAACATGAGACAAACAGGATTAGCAGCTCCATATGTCACCAGAGCACTGCTGAATTAGGCCCAATCAGTGTTTCATGGTCTCATGCTCAGTGTCCCCCCGAGTGCCCTGAGACGTCCTCTGAGTGCACCGCGACGTCCTCCTGAGTGCACCGCGACGTCCTCCAGAGTGCACTGCGACATCCACCTGAGTACGGTGTCCTCCAGAGTGCACCGCGACGTCCTCCTGAGTGCACCGCGACGTCCTCCTGAGTGCAATGTGACGTCCTCCTGAGTGCAATGTGACGTCCTCCTGAGTGCGCCGTGACATCCTCCTGAGTGCAATGTGACGTCCTCCTGAGTGCAATGTGACGTCCTCCTGAGTGCGCCGTGACGTCCTCCTGAGTGCGCCGTGACGTCCTCCTGAGTGCCCTGAGACGTCCTCCTGAGTACGGTGTCCTCCTGAGTGCGGCGCGACATCCACCTGAGTGCAATGTGATGTCCTCCAGAGTGCGCCGTGACGTCCTCCTGAGTGCAATGTGACGTCCTCCTGAGTACGGTGTCCTCCTGAGTGCAATGTGACGTCCTCCTGAGTGCAATGTGACGTCCTCCTGAGTGCAATGTGACGTCCTCCTGAGTGCAATGTGACGTCCTCCTGAGTGCGCCGTGACGTCCTCCTGAGTGCCCTGAGACGTCCTCCTGAGTACGGTGTCCTCCTGAGTGCGGCGCGACATCCACCTGAGTGCAATGTGATGTCCTCCAGAGTGCGCCGTGACGTCCTCCTGAGTGCGCCGTGACGTCCTCCTGAGTGCGCCGTGACGTCCTCCTGAGTGCAATGTGACGTCCTCCTGAGTGCACCGCGACATCCTCCTGAGTGCAATGTGACGTCCTTCTGAGTGCCCTGAGAAGTCCTCCAGAGTACGGTGTCCTCCTGAGTGCGGCGTGACGTCCTCCTGAGTGCAATGTGACGTCCTCCTGAGTGCAATGTGACGTCCTCCTGAGTGCGCCGTGACGTCCTCCAGAGTGCAGTGTGACGTCCTCCTGAGTGCAATGTGACGTCCTCCTGAGTACGGTGTCCTCCTGAGTGCGGCGCGACATCCACCTGAGTGCAATGTGATGTCCTCCAGAGTGCAGTGTGACGTCCTCCTGAGTGCAATGTGACGTCCTCCTGAGTACGGTGTCCTCCTGAGTGCAATGTGACGTCCTCCTGAGTACGGTGTCCTCCTGAGTGCGGCGTGACATCCACCTGAGTGCAATGTGATGTCCTCCAGAGTGCGCCGTGACGTCCTCCTGAGTGCGCCGTGATGTCCTCCTGAGTGTGCCGTGACGTCCTCCTGAGTGCAATGTGACGTCCTCCTGAGTGCGCCGTGACGTCCTCCTGGGTGCAATGTGACGTCCTCCTGAGTGCGCCGTGACGTCCTCCTGAGTGCAATGTGACGTCCTCCTGAGTGCGCCATGACGTCTTCCTGAGTGCGCCGTGACGTCCTCCAGAGCGCGCCGTGACGTCCTCCTGAGTGCAATGTGACGTCCTCCTGAGTGCGCCGTGACGTCCTCCTGAGTGCGCCGTGACGTCCTCCTGAGAGCACCGCGACGTCCTCCTGAGTGCCCTGAGACGTCCTCCTGAGTGCAATGTGACGTCCTCCTGAGTGCGCCATGACGTCCTCCTGAGTGCGCCGTGATGTCCTCCTGAGTGCGCCGTGACGTCCTCCTGAGTGCAATGTGACGTCCTCCTGAGTGCAGTGTGACGTCCTCCTGAGTGCGCCGTGACGTCCTCCTGAGTGCAGTGTGACGTCCTCCTGAGTGCGGCGCGACATCCACCTGAGTGCAATGTGATGTCCTCCAGAGTGCGCCGTGACGTCCTCCTGAGTGCGCCGTGACGTCCTCCTGAGTGCGCCATGACGTCCTCCTGAGTGCAATGTGACGTCCTCCTGAGTACGGTGTCCTCCTGAGTGCGGCGCGACATCCAACTGAGTGCAATGTGACGTCCTCCTGAGTGCGCCGTGACGTCCTCCTGAGTGCGGTGTGACGTCCTCCTGAGTGCAATGTGACGTCCTCCTGAGTGCAATGTGACGTCCTCCTGAGTGCAATGTGACGTCCTCCTGAGTGCGCCGTGACGTCCTCCTGAGTGCGGCGCGACATCCACCTGAGTGCAATGTGACGTCCTCCTGAGTGCGCCGTGACATCCTCCTGAGTGCAATGTGACGTCCTCCTGAGTGCAATGTGACGTCCTCCTGAGTGCAACGAGATGTCCTCCTGAGTGCACCGAGATGTCCTGTGACGTTCTCCTGAGTGCCCTGCTGAGTGCAACCTGATGTCCTACTGAGATGTTCTCCTGAGAGGACTGTGACGTCCTCCTGAGTGCGCCGTGACGTCCTCCTGAGTGCAATGTGACGTCCTTCTGAGTGCACCGTGACGTCCTCCTGAGTGCAATGTGACGTCCTTCTGAGTGCACCGTGACGTCCTCCTGAGTGCGCCGCAACATCCGCTTCTGAGAATAAGGGGGAGAAAATTGCATTTGTTATTATAAATGACTCACGGAAAATGGTCCGAGCTGTATTTGAACACCACATTGCCCCACACGACAGGCATGTGTGCTATTCACTCGACCACAAGTGCTGCTCCACTCAATCTTTTCAATCAAAATAGTGCGCTGTGACTCAAAAAAGCTGAATAAACTCTGCACTAGATGTTGAGCTCATTTTTCAATAGTTTTAATGACAGAAGATGCACATGTTACTCTAAAGATCTCTAGATCTAGATACTATCCTTTTATAAACCACCTTTGGTTCCCTGTTTCTTTAGCTATTAAGCAATGCACTTAAAGTCCATATGAAGGTTCTCATGTTTTTCTAATTATGACTTGGTTTGGTGGGAGGGCACCTGTGGTAAATTTGTAGAATAAATAGTAAATAGTATAGTTCTACAGCTGTTTAGTTGCAGTTTGTGAAGCAATTTTGTAAAATAAAAGTTTAAAATTACAGGAAGTAAAACAGAATCCCTCTGTGATGTCATCAATAGTCGACGTACCATTGTAAATACAGGAACAATTTTACACAGGCTCTTTTCACGTTAGCGCCCAGCTAGTCCGGTTATCTTAAAAGTATGGATCTTCACTTCCTCCTCCATTCATTCTCTGTGGGGAATTAGCCGCGTCTTGCTAACATAAATCAATAATCAATGAACACAAAGCGAGAGCGAGGCACAGATGGATGATCACAGCATGTTCACCCTTTACCAGCTAAACACTTCACAAGAGGAAACCGACATGTTCATAAAAGGTGGTGTTTCTGTCTCGAGGCTATTGCTAACTGAAATGAAATGTAATAAATGATGTTTAGATGTTAATAATGTAAATATTTATACCAAGTCTGCTTTATATTCAAATTAATTCATGTTAGCCTTTAGCTTTGAGACAAAAACACCTACTTTTACAAACACCAGGTTTCTCCCGGTGTCTTAACCTGCTGCCAGTGATTATCCAGCTGTAGCTCACTCGCCGCTGTGAGATCTTTTCTATTTTGACTTACTTTACCAATACTCGGCTACAGAGAATGAATGAAACGAGACTTGCAGATCCACAGTTTTACAGCAACCTAAACTAGCCAAGAGCTATTGTGAAAAGGGACTACGGACACATTTTTCTGACAGTTTAAACAATCATTCAATTTCAGGTATTATTTGTTGTTAACTCCTATTTATTGTGTAATTTCCATGTATGTTGGCCCTTGTTTTCAGGTTGCTAGGTAACTGTAATTGTGGAATTACCTCAATTGCTGCCAATGTCCAACCAGGAAGTATAAAATTTGTAAGAAAAGAAAAAAACAGTCAAATTGGGGACAAATAGGCAAAATGTTTAGTAAAATCTCAAATACAATCATTACAGAACGTTTTAGTAAAATGCAGTCTGATCTGTCGTCCAAGGCAAAATACAATCGTGGCCCCTCCTCATCAGTGTTATTATACATTTTCTGTGGTGTTTCTTGAATTGTTCTTGAAAGGAAGCTTTTTTTCTGTTGTTTTGGTTTGGGGTGGTAAGTAAACTTTTGGAAAATTCTAATCCATGTGTGCAACAGTGATTTAGTTAAATGTTTTAAACAGCTTTAAACAGGGGGTTTGGGGGTCAGAACATTGAAGAAATCAGACCATATTCTCTGCTTGTTGGTGCATTTTAACACATGTTCAGCTGATTTAACTACATGGTTTACATTTGTAATTTTATAATGTTATATTCTATTTCTCTATTATATTTCTATACAATGTTGGTCTTTTTCTTGTTTAAAAGTACACTGCACTACTTTACTGCGATATTGAGAGAATAGCAACTGTTTTAGTGCCTGATTGGGAAGAGCATCTCATTGGGGGCCCCTTCAAATTGGGGGCCCAAGGCAGTAATGGTAAGTCCGCCACTGTCTGTCGTATGCACTTTAAACAAAGGATCTGTACTTTGATGTATTGTGCCAGTCCATGAAATTTTTGTGACACTTTTGACGATACATATTAATAAATCATATTATTTCGGTTATTCAATTTCAAATCAATTTATTTTGGTAGCGCCCAAAATCACAATAACAGTTGCCTTGATGCGCTACAGGTAGAAAGCGGTTTAAATATTTAGCAATTGACCCTCCTTCTCTGCAAGGAAAAAACATAAAAAACCCTGTGGGAAAAAATAAGTTCATCCAGTGCAGAGAGAGTTCCTCCAGGCAAATGAGAACATCCAGGTCACAGGTCAGGGTCGTGAGATGGGGGGGGCAGTCATCACTGGAGCAGCTGCTGCAGAGTCTGAAACAGTGTCCACTCCCCGAGGGAAGTGGGAAAAAAAAGAAAAAACACGTGAACAGCAATGAACAGACTACAGTTGAACTAAAATCTTAAATATTGTCAATGGGAAAGTAGAAGAACCAGAGGACAGTGTTCAGCTCCATACTTCCCCCAGTGTAGTTGCTCCTTGTTGTTCCATCTGTAACATCCCACATGTGCCATCCCACTAAACTGAGTCATAATAACACAAACCTGAGAGCAGTGCACTTTAAACTCTAATATGGTCCTGTCTCACCCGGCGCTCCTGTCACTGTCTCTGGTGAACCTGCTCTGTTCATATAAAAATGCTTTATGATCCGCTGACAGCTCGACCTTTTCCACCGCCTCATGTACAGCCACACACGCCGTTACCGTGGCGATGACGCACACACCACGTGACAGTTTGATGGAGGCTGGAGGGAGCCATGATGATGATGAAGTCCCAGGGGACGCAGGGCCGTTTCTAGGTTTGTGAGGGCCCTCTGTAAGCGGCTTTGGGGGCCATAGTTTTGTAAAATTTAGAGATTTCGTATAATTTAGATAATTGCTAATAATTGCTAATTGCGAAGATTTGTTAATTCACCTTTGAGATATTTCATGGCCAAGTCCAATGTTTTCAACAGGAGGACATCATCACATTCTGGAACGTGAACAGAACCTGCACTCGTGGCTCTTGTTGGAAACTCTAAATCTTGATAATGCTCCTTAGCACACTTTCACAGAGCTAACAAAATCCAATGTTAAACGCTGTTTGTTTTGCAAAGCATCCCACCATTTCCACTTCATAATGTTACATTGTTAATGAATTATACCTGGATTAACCCTGGTCTAAACCTGATCTAAACCTGACCTAGATCTGGTCTGTAAATTTGATTTTTTACATAATTTAATGCAAATTTCATGCGTAAACATTTACAAAATTGCATGCTATTGGGGAACATAAATGATATATATATAGCCAGGTGTAAAAGTCTGCTTCATTCACAGCATTTGAGTAAATTAGATATTACTGGTAAAATATCAATCATTAAATCAGGCAAGAGCAAAGCTGCTTCATGAGAGATGTTTGTGTGAGAAAAGCTCTGTGAAGTCTGTGGATGGAAGCTGATTCATGGAATAATAAAAGTCTCTTTAGATTACTGTTTCTGTAGTTCCAAGGCTCAAACTACAGGCGTTGTTTCATTCCCAGTTCCATTGTCAGTTCCATTCCCAGCCTTCATAATCGTAAGAAGAATAATCCTGAATTCAATTGGCTTTATTTTGCTTCTAGCTCTAGAGACAGTGATTTGCAATATACATTTTCTTTATTAAATCATTGCAAAGTAAGCATTAAACTCATTAAACTATAATAAATGGTGAGTTATGAAACAGATTTGCATTCAAGAAATGTTCTCTTTATTGTAAACAAATAAAAAGAAAAAAGATAAAAAGATAAATTTCATAAAAACATATCACAGTATCTGGATTCATTATGAAAGCTCAAATGTTTTTTACAAGCACAATCATTAAATGTTGATGTTATGATTCAAAAAATGCTAGTAAAAACAAAAATGGTGGCCTCTACGTGACTTCATTCATGCTACAGCTTCACACGTGGTCTTTGGGCGCCCTCTGCTGGTGTGTCTCTGCTACTGCAATGAGCAATAGTAACGCTTTAGACTAATGTTTGGTATGTTTGGGTGAATACAATGTTCCATTATGCACTAATAGAAAAAATACATCTAATTAAAAATAAAACAAGTGAATTCCCATTTCTAAATGATATTTGGGTGTCAACAGAAAACCGATGATAAAACACCTCCAGTGCAAACCAACTGCAAACATGACACGTGATTCAGACCAGAAGTAAAGTCAAATAAACACAAACATAGCAATTTAAGTTTGAATGAAACAAAATGGTCCTGTGTCCCCTGAAATTCTACTGATATTATCTTTGTGACCAAATAGACCCGTGTTTAAACTAATCCATTCTAAATTCCAGAATGGTGGCAAAAGTGAAACGGAACATACTGTGATTAACCTTAAAATATAACAAAACATGAGCATCCAGATTTTTGTCAAAGTTTTTGTCAAAGTAAAAGCGCTCAGACACATGTGAGTGATTTTATATATATTTTTTATGAAGGAAAAATGCTCACCTGAATGTTGAGCCCACATTTTTTTTTTTTGATATGATATATTTTACCACAAATTATACTTTCTGTGACGCTCAAATACAGTTTAGAGTCGAGAAAGTAGTATTTTTCTCATTCTTTGTAACAAAGAACTAAATAACATTTTAGACTGGAAATTCCAAATTGTTGCTTACTTTTGGCGATGTAAGTTAATCTTACTTCAGTTTGTCTCCAGTCCATTCTGGATTTTGTTTTACGAAACATTTTGAGGTTCTACAGAGCCATGTTTGGATTGACCCTGATCCCACAGTCCAGGTCACTTTAGAGAGCTGCGGAACAGTTCAGCAAGTCACAAAAAGACCTTTAGTAATTCCAGGTTTGTGGCTGTGAGACGTGACTAATGCTACGACCTGTTTGTCCTCAGCTTTTTTCCTTCACTTCACAACTTCTCTTGGTGAAATGTAGATAATATCAGATGCATTGTTCACTGGGACCATAAGTTTGGGTTTTGACAGAGCGAGGGCCCTGCGTCGATGAACAGTGTGCCAGCTTTGTTTTGTGGGCTCAACATATCAGTTAGCATCAGTCGAAAATACAGCAGTTTATCACAAATTCAAGTCAGTGTTGGTGAGAAATCATTATTTTATAAATTATTATATATAAATGTATTTATTTTATCTGCTCATGCCGTCTTGTTATCAGCTGAGTCTCTTTTATTCGATCATGTCAGTGTTTCAGGAGCTAAAGAGAGCCCGGCATTTTAGAAGCTCGACCTCTCACAGCTCACTTTGGATCTCTTGAACAGACCAGGACGCTTCACTTGAGACAGTGAAGATATATTTGGACCATTTATAAAACTTTCATTTGTAAAACAATAAACAGCTATGATATAAAAGCTACATCCTTCTTCTCTTTCCCTCTTCACATCAGTCACTTGCTCGTGTCCCGCTCCTCACAGCCACAGAAGGGGAAGGTCCCGCAGCAGGGCTGGAGCCAGGGCTTCCAGAGGATGTGGGGCCAGGACAGCTGAGCGGCGGGGCCCTCAGAGTGCACGTGGCCCCTGAGCGTGTCCCTGTGTGTGCGCACGGCCGCCTCCACGCGCTCCAGCACCTCGTAGAAGCGCGGCTCCGTCTGCGGGCTCAGGGGGCGGGACTCCGAGGGGTCACGGCTCAGCTCGTACAGGAGGGGCGGAGTCTGCGGAGTCACGTGATCACCGTGGCACATGCAGACGTGAGTGTGGTAGCAGCCCACGGCGCCCGGCGAGAAGTTTGGAGTGAACAGGTGAGCTTTGTAGATCAAGTCACCTGAGGACACAACACATTCCACTTAATAAGGTGTTTTTGTCAGAAGAAGAAGCTACTTGGATGAGTGCCTAAACATTTCCAGGTACTCTGTTTTGAACTATAACATAAGTAGATCATCATTAACATTTTGTTCCATGTAAAACACAATATTGATCTAAAACGTTAAATTAATAGAAACAGGTTCATTGACTTCCTGTTCAAAACTGCAGAACTGATAAGCCCCGCCTCTTCACAGTGACGTTTCACTGTAACAGCAGATTGTCATTCTTTTCTAATAATCACAACTAAATACAGGATGTGGGCGGGGATAGGGGGTAGGTGAAAACAGACTTTTCTGAGCACTGGAGCCTCAGTTGCAGGACAATACAGGATTGACTCAAATATACAGGAATCAATCAAAATACAACTTTGAGCAAACGAATGATGAGGAAACACTGTTGTAACACGGTAAAAGCTCATAAAATGCCCTGTACCTAACTTTTACTGTTCTGAAACATGAAAAACAGAACTAGTTTGTTTTAAAGTCTTTCCATCAGTTACTGTATCTCTCAGTCTCTGAGCCCAGAGCCAGTTTTGCCACCCCAGATAAAGCTAACAAACATTAGCATGTTAACGCACACTTCCTGCTTGTAGAATAAATTGCTCTGTAAACAGATAAGCAGCAGAGAAAGCGCTGTGGTCTCATTTTCACCTGAATCGATGCCTTTACATTATATCTGTGCAGGAGCAACACAGATTGTACTTTATTACATGCAAATAATCGGTACATGAACTAGTTCTGTTTTTCATGTTTCAGAACAGTAAAAATCATTTACAGGCCCTTTAAAGTTGATATTGCATAAACATTTGTCCAGTTGACAGAATGCAGCGCTTCTTTTGCGATGGATTGGCCTGTCATGATAAAACATTATGAAGTGTGATATATTGCTACAGAAATGATTGCAATAAACTATTCCGCTAAAATGGTCATCAATGTTAAACACTTTTGAACCATATCGTGAAGAAAAACAATCCTGCAATAGTAAAATGGGACAATGAAACTCCCTGGTAGATAGTAGTATCAATAAAGAGTCTTGGATAGAACATTATTCTGCACCTTAAATGATCATCATTAAATCATTTTTAGATGATGAAGATTAAGAAAATTACAATTATTGCAATTACATTTGTACATAAATTCACTACTCTGTGATGAACTCCATGACACATGCTGCAAACTCTTCAGGCTCCACAGAGGTGCACATTTTGGAGTTACTTTTTGGATACTTATCTCTGGGTGGAGACTTCTGGGACGGACCTGAAGTGATTAAAACACAATCGAACAAAGAAAGAGGCCAAAACTAAACTTTAGTTCACAGAGTAAGTGCAAACATGTGTCTGAGCCTGAGCACTGCACTCATTACTCCAAACCATTCTACAGCCACATTATCTTCACACTGAATGTGGGACAGGGCTTTTCAGGGTCAGGTCACGTGAGTAAATTGCCCTTTTTTCCACTAAACTGTAACCACAAAACATGTTTCACTGAACCAGTTTGTTTGCTTTTAAATGACACATGTTCTGCATTATCTTGTATCGTTACAGACCTTTACGTTATGCTCTTTGCTTGATAACTTAAGGCGAGACACTACTCAGGAACACTTTATAACACCTGCCACTTTAACAATATATTATAAAAGAACTATCTATTTGCACTGCCACATTTGCACCACTGTCTGTCCAACTGTACATTTCTGTATATATTCTTAGTCTATTGTATTTTATTTTATTCCTAATTTTATGCATGCCTCTTTATATATTTTTATATTTTATTCATTGCTTTATGTTGCACCTTACGCCGAAGCAAGTTCTTGTGTTTGTGAATTTTGATCACTGACAATGGCAATAAACCAATTCTGATTCTGATAAAGATCAGCCTTAAAGTAGATCCGACACCAAATATAATCTTGGACTCAACAAGATTTTGACAAAACGTACAGAAGGATTTTTTGATATCTAATTCTAAAACTGATTTATTGAAGTTTTAAGTAAAAAAACAAGGCAAATGTTGAATTTTTAGGACAATTTTCAGTCCAATCTAGCTTACTTAGAAACTAAAGAACTAAGAAATCCAAAATCTCCTCTGTAAATGTTTTTTGTAACTAATATGTTACAAAAATGAACCAAGAAATTTAAGGTTCTGTCCCTTTTTGAGGTTGAAATGTCCCAAATATGTGTATTTTTGGCCATTTTTACACATAAAATGCTTTATTCCTACATGAAAACATGATGAAAAACGTGTAATTTTTTTTTCTTACATTCATGTGAATAAACTACAGGAGAAGTTTCAAATTAATATTTTTAAATTTAAGTTTTGTTCCTATTCACCTGCAATGTCTCACCTTAAAATAAAGTATGTATTTAAAACCACACATGACTTCCTGTCAGTCAGGCGTTCCCTCATCAGGATTTTTTGTGTTAGCGCTCCATCTACTGGCAGTATAGGGGTAAAACAAACAAAAGCTAGCTTGCCCTAAACATGCTAATGTAGGCACACAGGTGTAATGAACATGATTTGAGGCAGAAATGCTCAGAACAAGTCTCTGATGCTTTACGGGCTTTAAACGTGCTGTTTTTAAGTCCATAAATCATCACAGACCTCAGAATGTCTACCTTTGACGTCACTAATCTGGAAAATCTTAGTATTTGTGTGAGGCTCAGGAAGGAGCAGGAAGACGAGCTCATAAACAAGAATAATGAAACAAGTGAGAATGAAGCTAAATGCAGCCATGCTTTTGATGAAGGAACAATGTTAGAGCATGGATAAAAGAGAAAGAAAAATTCAATCTGGCATGATATGCTTCCTCTCCTGTCACAGACAACAGAAAGTATGACACACTGAATATTAAGGAGTTAATGAATTATGTAAGGAATGTATTAGATGTGTAACATGATGCATTCGTTTCCTGTGTGAAGCTGACAGTCTTGCAGCTGTAAATGTGAAATTGCATTGGGTTAGGTGACCATAAACTCTTGCTTCACTTTTGCTTTGTTCGTTTTTAAGATAAAATAGATCATCTGATAAAGTTCCACGTTACACAGGTCAGAGGTTCAGAGGGAGTCACAGATGCTCACTCAAACAGCCTACTTTGTCTTAAAAACCAACAAACTAAAGTATACTGTTTAAAAAATAAGGCGTAACTCAGTCTACTCGCTTTGGGCTCTGTCCAACGCTATGTAATGAGAATGTTAATGGTTAATGTACCATGTAATATATAATGCCAAATGTCCAAATAAACCAAAGTTATTAACTAATCTAATTGAAAACTTGTAGCTAAAATTGTTTGGTTTCATTGTCATGTCTATAATTATGAAATCCTTAGTTAAGGAGCCATGGTTTTCATTTAAACATGAGCCTTCTGTGTCCCAGATATAAGATTCAAGTTTTCAAATCAAATATAGCTTTTACTAAGAACAATTGTAATGCCGATTTATTCTTCATGACAAACAGCTTGAACCAAAACATCATCTAATCGTCTAATCAAAAAGTAGCTCTCATAGCTATGATCTGGTGCAAACATCTGTAAGCATAATGTCATTGTAAAAAAACAAAAGAGTCTCTCATTTGTTTGAACCTGTGTTCTCTCCATCTCTGATCTGATGGTCACTGCCTAAAGCTTCACCTGCACCGATCATGAATCAGAGCTAGTGCGGCCTCTGCAGCTCATGAGCCTGGGACTGTGGAGGAGAAGGAGCACAAACTGAGAAGGACAAACACTGCTGTGTCTGTATGTGCAGCTGAAGGCTGATTGTAAACAGTAAGAGCTCAGGGACATATGGTTCCTTTAAACTCTAAACTGTTTTAAAGTAACAATCGTAACCTCAGAAAACTCGAAGCTGCATGAAAACACAAATAGTGTAAGCGTGTTTTGTTTGGCAGGCGTTACACTCTGGTTAACAGCTGCAAATAGAAGCTTGAGTAAAATACATGAACACGTGCTCTGGTGAGCTTAAGGTGGACTGCTGAGTGTTTGTGAGTCTGCACTGACTTCCAGGCGGGTGCCAGCGCACTGCGTTCAGGTGAACCCCGCAGTAGTGGAACATGAACTCGTGCTCAGATCTGTGGGCCGTCCCCTCCAGCAGAGGCATCAGGTTGTGACCGTCCAAGAGCCTGAGGGACACAGAGGACAGGGACACTTGAGGCTTTTCAACATGCTTTTGTTTAAGACAATATAAGCAAAACTTTATCTTTTCCTTATTAGCAGCTTATTATCATTATTTGATTATATCCACACATCAGTCCATAGATTTATATGGGACAGTGTCTGTTTCCTCCAAATGCATTTTTGTCCCACAGAGACACAAAGACCAGCCCACACACCAAACTGTACAAGCTTGACTTAGCAAGATTTTGATGATTGATTGATTTATTTTTTTGGCCCATAGACTTTATGAGTAAATACTAGATTCACACTCACGATGCAGCGGCCTGCCCCACACAGCAGGCATATGTGCTAGCAGCACGCTGATGTTTAATTCTAAGTCAAATCTATTCAAGTTTTATCTCCAAAATATTAAGAAAAATTAAATGTATATCCCAATTTTCAAATGACGGCAGCAGGAGCTGCCTGTCTGGTGCTTAAATTAGCATTTGTGAACCACGTGAACCAAAAGAACCATGTGAACCATGTGAACCATGTGAACCATGTGAACCATGTGAGAGAGAAAAGAAGAGACCATTACTTGGTTAAATATTGCTAACTGCAGTAAGGAAGGGAGATGGTTCAAACGTGGTTCACACTGAATGGATCCACATCAGGTTGGTGGTGCGATTTCAGCTCCTTCAGATGAATAATGCCGTTGTGTCCTTGGGCAGGACACTTAACCCACCTCGCCCCAGTGTCTGTATACACTGTTGTATGAATGTGTGAGTGGATGGGTGACTGGTTCCTTGATGTAAAGCGCTTTGAGTGCCTTAAAAAAGGTAGAAAAGCGCTATATAAATGTGACCATTTACCATTTACATCACGGAGAAGATGACTTTCACTCTTAAGACTAAATAGTCTCAAAACTATTTGGTAGCGAGATCTCAAATGTACATTTGAAGATGAAACGTGGGATACAATTCTTGCAGATAATGTGGGGTTTGTCAGAGAACACTGGGGTAAATGTATTATTTCAGTATAACATTTCTGATGGTCTGAATCCTACTCCTTGTCCAGGCTTCATAATGAGTATTAACAGAAATGATCTTTGATGGAAATGTTAAAATACCACAGTTACTTGTTTAAACCATGTTAAATGGGGCTGACCTCTGACATGCAGGAATCAATCAAATACAACTTAAGACGTTGTAAACTAATGATGAGGAAACATTGTTGTAACAAGATTAAAAACGTATTGCATTGATTTTGCACATTATCTCTCCTTTAAGTCAAAAAACAACAAATTCCCCCCTCCCTCTGCTTTTGCCCCACAGGCTAAAGCCGTCCGTCTCCTCCACACGTTGACCTCGTGACCTCATCTTCACCTGTGACTCTTTCCAGACTCAGGATGATAAATATGCTTGTCCTCACACACGCACACAGCAGTGAACAGCAGACACCAGGCTTCTACAAGTATTCTTCATACTGTCAGACAAAGGTCAGAGGTCAAACCCGGTCTGACTTCAGAATGTTAGAGCGAGTCCCGACACATTTACCTGTCTGCTCCTCTGCTCCTGGACAAGGATTTAACGAACGACAAAAGCCTCACTGTGGCGTTTCACAGGTCAAAGATTATGTCAAATTTGTCCAATGTGTCCAATTTGAGCCATGTTTTAAAGTAGTTTCCTCACCAAAGACAAAGGACGTGCATTTTGTTTCATTGTCACATTTGTTTGGCTCCCAGTGCTGCATTAGAACTCCAATCACAGCATAGTAGCTTGTGTGAAAGTCGAAGGCGAAAAGCCAAACACAACAAATACAGAGACACAAACAGATGTACGGAAGCTGCCTCTAACACTAATTTAGTAAAAGGAGCAGAAAGAAGCACGATGTTCATTTGTGGATAGGTACATTTCTTTTATATTCAGCAAGTGTTTGATTTCTTCGACTTGTTCTTCTGTTCTGACACTGAGCAAAGAGCTTGAAGTATTTGTCTAAACCAGGAGTGTCCAAACTTTTTCCATCGAGGGCCACATATTGAAATATGGACCAAGCGGAGGGCCACAAATCAATCGCGAAACATTAAAAAAAGCTGCATTTATCTGATGTTTTAAGCGCCACCACATCTACATTCAGTCTCAGTGCCTTAATATCAGGTCTGTATTGCAGCAAAATATTAATTATTTAGGTTGGAATGATAGAAAATCTTTAATTTGCTGTAAAAAGTACTTCTCAGGACAATGTGGGCCAATCCACCAGGAAGCCTAAGGGCCAAGAAAAATTGATCTGAGGGCCACATTTGGCCCCTGGGCCTGAGTTTGGACATGTCTGGTCTAAACGTTCTGCTTTCTCTTTGTGAGAGGTTTGACGACACATTTCACTAAAACGTAGTGAACATGATTACTTTTAACATTTTATGAAACATTTTGCCTGTTTGTCCCCATTTGACAGATTTAGAAAAGTTATAATGTAATAATTTTAACTGAAAGGCCCCTGTCTTATGTAGTGTTCAGGTGCAAGTTCAGTGCAGAAAGAGGTTTAGAGCATTTAATGTCTGGCGTGTGTCACACAGGCCTCAGTGTGCGGGCGACAAAACACTTTCACAGAACTACAATGTGACCTAGGTCTGTAGCCTATAAAACGAAAGGTCCAATTTGACAGCACCGACATGATACAATATGACACGAAACAAAAGCATGTGATGGAGTGCACAGGGTGTTAGGCACAGCTCGTGCGCTCTCCTCCTGCAGCAGACAGACACTTCCTCGTGCGCTCTCCTCCTGCAGCAGACAGACACTTCCTCGTGCGCTCTCCTCCTGCAGCAGACAGACACTTCCTCGTGCGCTCTCCTCCTGCAGCAGACAGACACTTCCTCGTGCGCTCTCCTCCCGCAGCAGACAGACACTTCCTCGTGCTCTCTCCTCCTGCAGCAGACAGACACTTCCTCGTGCGCTCTCCTCCTGCAGCAGACAGACACTTCCTCGTGCGCTCTCCTCCTGCAGCAGACAGACACTTCCTCGTGCGCTCTCCTCCTGCAGACAGACACTTCCTCGTGCACTCTCCTCCTGCAGCAGCAGACAGACACTTCCTCGTGCGCTCTCCTCCTGCAGCAGACAGACACTTCCTCGTGCGCTCTCCTCCTGCAGCAGACAGACACTTCCTCGTGCGCTCTCCTCCTGCAGCAGACAGACACTTCCTCGTGCGCTCTCCTCCTGCAGCAGACAGACACTTCCTCGTGCGCTCTCCTCCTGCAGCAGACAGACACTTCCTCGTGCGCTCTCCTCCTGCAGCAGACAGACACTTCCTCGTGCGCTCTCCTCCTGCAGCAGACAGACACTTCCTCGTGCGCTCTCCTCCTGCAGCAGACAGACACTTCCTCGTGCGCTTCCTCCTGCAGCAGACAGACACATCCTCTTGCGCACTCCTCCTGCAGCAGACAGAAACTTCCTCGTGCTCTATCCTCCTGCAGCAGACAGACACTTCCTCGTGCGCTCTCCTCCTGCAGCAGACACTTCCTCGTGCGCTCTCCTCCTGCAGCAGACAGACACTTCCTCGCATGCTCTCCTCCTGCAGCAGACAGACACTTCCTCATGCGCTCTCCTCCTGCAGCAGACAGACACTTCCTCGTGCTCTCTCCTCCTGCAGCAGACAGACACTTCCTCGTGCGCTCTCCTCCTGCAGCAGACAGACACTTCCTCGTGCGCTCTCCTCCTGCAGCAGACAGACACTTCCTCGCGGCGCTCTCCTCCTGCAGCAGACAGACACTTTCTCGTGCGCTCTCCTCCTGCAGCAGACAGACACTTCCTCGCATGCTCTCCTCCTGCAGCAGACAGACACTTCCTTGTGCGCTCTCCTCCTGCAGCAGACAGACACTTCCTCGTGCGCTCTCCTCCTGCAGCAGACAGACACTTCCTCGTGCGCTCTCCTCCTGCAGCAGACAGACACTTCCTCGTGCGCTCTCCTCCTGCAGCAGACAGACACTTCCTCGCATGATCTCCTCCTGCAGCAGACAGACACTTCCTCGTGCGCTCTCCTCCTGCAGCAGACAGACACTTCCTCGTGCGCTCTCCTCCTGCAGCAGACAGACACTTCCTCGTGCGCTCTCCTCCTGCAGCAGACACTTCCTCGTGCGCTCTCCTCCTGCAGCAGACAGACACTTCCTCGCATGCTCTCCTCCTGCAGCAGACAGACACTTCCTTGTGCGCTCTCCTCCTACAGCAGACAGACACTTCCTCGTGCGCTCTCCTCCTGCAGCAGACAGACACTTCCTAGTGCGCTCTCCTCCTGCAGCAGACAGACACTTCCACCTGGCGCTCTCCACCTGCAGCAGACGGACACTTCCTCATACGCTCTCCTCCTGCAGCAGACAGACACTTCCTCGTGCGCTCTCCTCCTGCAGCAGACAGACACTTCCTCATACGCTCTCCTCCTGCAGCAGACAGACACTTCCTCGTGCGCTCTCCTCCTGCAGCAGACAGACACTTCCTCGTGCGCTCTCCTCCTGCAGCAGACAGACACTTCCTCGTGCGCTCTCCTCCTGCAGCAGACAGACACTTCCTCGTGCGCTCTCCTCCTGCAGCAGACAGACACTTCCTCGTGCGCTCTCCTCCTGCAGCAGACAGACACTTCCTCGTGCGCCTACTCCTGCAGCAGACAGACACTTCCTCATACGCTCTCCTCCTGCAGCACAGACACTTCCTCGTGCGCTCTCCTCCTGCAGCACAGACACTTCCTCGTGCGCTCTCCTCCTGCAGCAGACAGACAGACACTTCCTCGTGCGCTCTCCTCCTGCAGCAGACAGACACTTCCTCGTGCGCTCTCCTCCTGCAGCAGACAGACACTTCCTCGTGCGCTCTCCTCCTGCAGCAGACAGACACTTCCTCGCATGCTCTCCTCCTGCAGCAGACAGACACTTCCTCGTGCGCTCTCCTCCTGCAGCAGACAGACACTTCCTCGCGCGCTCTCCTCCTGCAGCAGACAGACACTTCCTCGTGCACTCTCCTCCTGCAGCAGACAGACACTTCCTCGTGCTCTCTCCTCCTGAAGCAGCAGACAGACACTTCCTCATGCGCTCTCCTCCTGCAGCAGACAGACACTTCCTCGTACGCTCTCCTCCTGCAGCAGACAGACACTTCCTCGTGCGCTCTCCTCCTGCAGACAGACACTTCCTAGTGCACTCTCCTCCTGCAGCAGCAGACAGACACTTCCTCGGGAGCTCTCCTCCTGCAGCAGACAGACACTTCCTCGCGCTCTCCTCCTGCAGCAGACAGACACTTCCTCGTGCGCTCTCCTCCTGCAGCAGACAGACACTTCCTCGTGCTCTCCTCCTGCAGCAGACAGACACTTCCTCGTGCGCCTCCTCCTGCAGCAGACAGACACTTCCTCGGTCGCTCTCCTCCTGCAGCAGACAGACACTTCCTCGTGCGCTCTCCTCCTGCAGCAGACAGACACTTCCTCGTGCGCTCTCCTCCTGCAGCAGACAGACACTTCCTCGTGCGCTCTCCTCCTGCAGCAGACAGACACTTCCTCGTGCGCTCTCCTCCTGCAGCAGACAGACACTTCCTCGTGCGCTCTCCTCCTGCAGCAGACAGACACTTCCTTGCGCTCTCCTCCTGCAGCAGACAGACACTTCCTCGCGGCGCTCTCCTCCTGCAGCAGACAGACACTTCCTCGTGCGCTCTCCTCCTGCAGCAGACAGACACTTCCTCGTGCGCTCTCCTCCTGCAGCAGACAGACAGACACTTCCTCGTGCGCTCTCCTCCTGCAGCAGACAGACACTTCCTCGTGCTCTCCTCCTGCAGCAGACAGACACTTCCTCGCGGCGCTCTCCTCCTGCAGCAGACAGACACTTCCTCGTGCGCTCTCCTCCTGCAGCAGACAGACACATCCTTGCGCTCTCCTCCTGCAGCAGACAGACACTTCCTCGTGCGCTCATCCTGCAGCAGACAGACACTTCCTCGTGCGCTCTCCTCCTGCAGCAGACGGACACTTCCTCATACGCTCTCCTCCTGCAGCAGACAGACACTTCCTCGTGCGCTCTCCTCCTGCAGCAGACAGACACTTCCTCATACGCTCTCCTCCTGCAGCAGACAGACACTTCCTCGGTCGCTCTCCTCCTGCAGCAGACAGACACTTCCTCGTGCGCTCTCCTCCTGCAGCAGACAGACACTTCCTCGTGCGCTCTCCTCCTGCAGCAGACAGACACTTCCTAGTGCGCTCTCCTCCTGCAGCAGACAGACACTTCCTCGTGCGCTCTCTCCTCCTGCAGCAGACAGACACTTCCTCGCGGCGCTCTCCTCCTGCAGCAGACAGACACTTCCTCGTGCGCTCTCCTCCTGCAGCAGACAGACACTTCCTCGTGCGCTCTCCTCCTGCAGCAGACAGACACTTCCTCGTGCGCTCTCCTCCTGCAGCAGCAGACAGACACTTCCTCGTGCGCTCTCCTCCTGCAGCAGACAGACACTTCCTCGTCGCTCTCCTCCTGCAGCAGACAGACACTTCCTCGTGCGCTCTCCTCCTGCAGCAGACAGACACTTCCTCGTGCGCTCTCCTCCTGCAGCAGACAGACACTTCCTCGTGCGCTCTCCTCCTGCAGCAGACAGACACTTCCTCGTGCGCTCTCCTCCTGCAGCAGACAGACACTTCCTCATACGCTCTCCTCCTGCAGCAGACAGACACTTCCTCGTGCGCTCTCCTCCTGCAGCAGACAGACACTTCCTCGTGCGCTCTCCTCCTGCAGCAGACAGACACTTCCTCGTGCTCTCTCCTCCTGCAGCAGACAGACACTTCCTCGTGCGCTCTCCTCCTGCAGCAGACAGACACTTCCTCGTGCGCTCTCCTCCTGCAGCAGACAGACACTTCCTCGTGCGCTCTCCTCCTGCAGCAGACAGACACTTCCTCGCGGCGCTCTCCTCCTGCAGCAGACAGACACTTCCTCGTGCGCTCTCCTCCTGCAGCAGACAGACACTTCCTCGTGCGCTCTCCTCCTGCAGCAGACAGACACTTCCTCGTGCTCTCTCCTCCTGCAGCAGACAGACACTTCCTCGCGGCGCTCTCCTCCTGCAGCAGACAGACACTTCCTCGTGCGCTCTCCTCCTGCAGCAGACAGACACTTCCTCGTGCGCTCTCCTCCTGCAGCAGACAGACACTTCCTCGTGCTCTCTCCTCCTGCAGCAGACAGACACTTCCTCGTGCTCTCCTCCTGCAGCAGACAGACACTTCCTCGTGCGCTCTCCTCCTGCAGCAGACAGACACTTCCTCGTGCGCTCTCCTCCTGCAGCAGACAGACACTTCCTCGTGCTCTCTCCTCCTGCAGCAGACAGACACTTCCTCGTGCGCTCTCCTCCTGCAGCAGACAGACACTTCCTCGTGCGCTCTCCTCCTGCAGCAGACAGACACTTCCTCGTGCGCTCTCCTCCTGCAGCAGACAGACACTTCCTCGTGAGCACTCCTCCTGCAGCAGACAGACACTTCCTCGTGCGCTCTCCTCCTGCAGCAGACAGACACTTCCTCGCGGCGCCTCCTCCTGCAGCAGACAGACACTTCCTCGTGCGCTCTCCTCCTGCAGCAGACAGACACTTCCTCGTGCGCTCTCCTCCTGCAGCAGACAGACACTTCCTCGGGCGCTCTCCTCCTGCAGCAGACAGACACTTCCTCGTGCTCTCTCCTCCTGCAGCAGACAGACACTTCCTCGTGCGCTCTCCTCCTGCAGCAGACAGACACTTCCTCGTGCGCTCTCCTCCTGCAGCAGACAGACACTTCCTCGTGCCAACTCCTCCTGCAGCAGACAGACACTTCCTCGTGCGCTCTCCTCCTGCAGCAGACAGACACTTCCTCGTGCGCTCTCCTCCTGCAGCAGACAGACACTTCCTCGTGCGCTCTCCTCCTGCAGCAGACAGACACTTCTCGCGGCGCTCTCCTCCTGCAGCAGACAGACACTTCCTCGTGCGCTCTCCTCCTGCAGCAGACAGACACTTCCTCGTGCG
Organism: Rhinogobius similis; assembly: GCA_019453435.1. Taxonomy (NCBI): domain Eukaryota; kingdom Metazoa; phylum Chordata; class Actinopteri; order Gobiiformes; family Gobiidae; genus Rhinogobius; species Rhinogobius similis. The sequence continues at coordinate 36,228,058 of CM033633.1, read as the reverse complement.
CTCTCCTCCTGCAGCAGACAGACACTTCCTCGATCGCTCTCCTCCTGCAGCAGACAGACACTTCCTCGTGCGCTCTCCTCCTGCAGCAGACAGACACTTCCTCGTGCGCTCTCCTCCTGCAGCAGACAGACACTTCCTCGTGCGGTCTCCTCCTGCTGCAGCAGACAGACACTTCCTCGTGCGCTCTCCTCCTGCAGCAGACAGACACTTCCTCGTGCGCTCTCCTCCTGCAGCAGACAGACACTTCCTCGTGCGCTCTCCTCCTGCAGCAGACAGACACTTCCTCGTGCGCTCTCCTCCTGCAGCAGACAGACACTTCCTCGTGCGCTCTCCTCCTGCAGCAGACAGACACTTCCTCGTGCGCTCTCCTCCTGCAGCAGACAGACACTTCCTCGTGCGCTCTCCTCCTGCAGCAGACAGACACTTCCTCGTGCGCTCTCCTCCTGCAGCAGACAGACACTTCCTCGTGCGCTCTCCTCCTGCAGCAGACAGACACTTCCTCGTGCGCTCTCCTCCTGCAGCAGACAGACACTTCCTCGTGCGCTCTCCTCCTGCAGCAGACAGACACTTCCTCGTGCGCTCTCCTCCTGCAGCAGACAGACACTTCCTCGTGCGCTCTCCTCCTGCAGCAGACAGACACTTCCTCGTGCGCTCTCCTCCTGCAGCAGACAGACACTTCCTCGTGCGCTCTCCTCCTGCAGCAGACAGACACTTCCTCGTGCGCTCTCCTCCTGCAGCAGACAGACACTTCCTCGTGCGCTCTCCTCCTGCAGCAGACAGACACTTCCTCGTGCGCTCTCCTCCTGCAGCAGACAGACACTTCCTCGAGCGCTCTCCTCCTGCAGCAGCAGACAGACACTTCCTCGTGCGCTCTCCTCCTGCAGCAGACAGACACTTCCTCGTGCGCTCTCCTCCTGCAGCAGACAGACACTTCCTCGTGCGCTCTCCTCCTGCAGCAGACAGACACTTCCTCGTGCGCTCTCCTCCTGCAGCAGACAGACACTTCCTCGTGCGCTCTCCTCCTGCAGCAGACAGACACTTCCTCGTGCGCTCTCCTCCTGCAGCAGACAGACACTTCCTCGCGGCGCTCTCCTCCCGCAGCAGACAGACACTTCCTCGTGCGCTCTCCTCCTGCAGCAGACAGACACTTCCTCGTGCGCTCTCCTCCTGCAGCAGACAGACACTTCCTCGTGCGCTCTCCTCCTGCAGCAGACAGACACTTCCTCGTGCGCTCTCCTCCTGCAGCAGACAGACACTTCCTCGTGCGCTCTCCTCCTGCAGCAGACAGACACTTCCTCGTGCGCTCTCCTCCTGCAGCAGCAGACAGACACTTCCTCGTGCGCTCTCCTCCTGCACCAGCAGACAGACACTTCCTTGTGCGCTCTCCTCCTGCAGCAGACAGACACTTCCTCGTGCGCTCTCCTCCTGCAGCAGACAGACACTTCCTCGTGCGCTCTCCTCCTGCAGCAGACAGACACTTCCTCGTGCGCTCTCCTCCTGCAGCTGACAAACCCAGGATGGAGCCGGTGTACATGGATATATTCTGCTTTCATTGATGCCACTGAACTCCATTACATCAGCATGCTCAGTGTGGATTGTCTTGAATAATAATAGGTTTAATAAATATATTTGTTGCAGTCAGATTGTCCACTTACACTAATTGTTTTGTGAACTGCAGTCCCAGGCGTGTGTGTGCGCCTCGACACTGGCACAGCGCTGCTCTTGGCCTGCTCGCAGATCATTACGCCCTAAACATCACAACAAGCACTGAGCTTCGACTATCACTGTTTGTGCGATACAAGTCTAACTGTGACTGAACACACAACCACCAAAGAACCCTCGTGTTGAAACGACATTCTAGAAATGGAGCTCTGTGGATGTCTGTCAGTGGGCTGGCCTGGTGGGTGTTACCTGTCTGGTCGCTGGTCCCGGGCTAAGTGCTTGAGTGTGGGGTACAGGTCCATGAGGCTGGTGGGCTCGTGCACTTCTCTGCCAGGGGGCAACCTGCCAGGCCAACGGAATATCCCCGGCACCCGGATCCCGCCCTCCCAGCCCCCCATGGCCTTCCCACCTGTGGACGACACACAAGACTCATGAGACTGGAACTGTGGGCTGGAAATACATCTATTAATGATAATGAATAGATCATTTCAAAATCACTGTCAATGAATGTGGTATAGCTTGCGGATGACACAAATATGATTTGTTCTGGGGAAAACTTAAAAGAACTTTTAGTTGAAGTTACAAAAGAAATTGCCAAGATAAAAAAATGGCTTTACACAAAAAATATAGCTTTAAATCTAAATCTCTACAATGTAATTACTAATCAGTGGAGTTGATGAAAACAAATTCTTAAGTGTTATAATAGATGACAAAATGAGAAACCACACATTAAATTCACGCCAGGCAAGATATTAAGAAACATGATAAATAAAGGAAAATATGTACTAAATACATAATACATGCAGACATAAGGATGGATATGGGGAACAAACACATCCTTGTTGTTCAATCAAAGCTATTAAAACTTACAGCTATAGCACATTTTTAAGCAAGTCCCAGCCTTTTACCAAATAAATGTTATAAAATAATATAATAATATACAAAAGATTTTACAGATTGGAGAGAGGGTATCTTCTAAGGTGACAACATAAGTTTAAGGTAAGACTCTGCAGATGAATAGGAACAAATCTTAAATTTAAAGATATCAATTGGATACATCTGCTGTAGTTTACTCAAATAAATGTAAGAAAATTTTTTACAAGATTTTCATTATTTAATGTTTTCATATAGAAATAAGGCATTTTATGCTTAAAACAGCCAAAATTACACATATTTGGGACATTTAAATCTGAAAAATGGACAGAACCAGGTTTACATTTCTTTGTTAATTTTGTAAACACATCAGTTACAAAAAGCTTTACAGAGGGGATTTTTGATTTCTTATTTAGTTTTTAAGTAAACTAGATTGGACTAAAAATTGTCCAAAAAAATTCAAATTTCGCTTGTCAATAAATCAGTTTTAGAACGTCAATAAATCAGTTTTAGAATTAGATATCTAAAAATCCATCTGTACGTTTGGTCAAAATCTTGTAACATTTAAGATTGAACAGTCTGGTGTAGGAGCTACTTTAAGGCTGATCTTTATGTCTCGAGGGAGAAAAATACATTTGAAGAAAACGGCCTTTGAAGTTCCAATGTCCCAGAGAAATCTATGGATGAAGTGGATTCAATTAAAGAATAAAACATTTTAAGAGCAGATTGGTTTGTTGTTTCCACATGAAAGCCGATACATTGAGAGAGCAAACTGACCAAAAAACAACATTTTTTAAAAATTAGTTTTGCCTGTAGTGTCTCGCCTTCAAATCCATAAGACTTTCACAAGTACGAAAAGATTTTGCATTTCCTCTGGTGGCGTAAAATTATAGAACACAATAAACGAGGAAATAAAACCTTCTGTAAACCCATGACAGAATAAATACAAAAGGAACATTTTCAATAGCTACAGGGATGAAATGAGAGGTATTCTTCTTCTTAATGGTGTTTAACGGAGTTGGCACCAGCTTAATGAGGTGTATTAAAGACCTACAGAGGTGTTGTAAATGTGTTTTTATGTGTTTATTGATAAGAACTGTTCTGCAGCAGACTTTACTGCGGCAGAGAAACTGTAAAATTGTGCTGGAAGTAATAGGGGTGGGAATTAATAGCTCTAACTTCATCCCACGTTTCTATCAAATGTATATTTCACATCATGTCTTAACTAATTTTAGTCCTTTTTGATGCGTTTATGCATTTGCCAGTCTTTATACAGGTTTAGACCTGGCTTAGTTCTGCTTTGGGCTGGATCCAGTTCTAGTTTTGACCTGATATGGACACTAAAGATAAACATCAAATCACGAGTTTAAAAATGCGTTTCAAAGCAGTTTCATGATTCTTTTCTTTTTCCGTTGTTTTCCTGTGAGTTGCAGGTGTGAAAAACCCAAAAGTGCCGTTAATTTAAGTGATATGAGCAAATTTCAACACAGCCTTGTTTGGGGTTCAACTGAAGTAACAAAACACCATTCAAATATCTTTTTCTATGTATTGGGGAAACAACACAGACGTCAAGGGCTTTAGAACCTTTATAGATGCCGTTCCAGCCTCCCTTCTGCCCCGTGGCGTCCCTGTCCTCCAGGTGCCCTCCGTGATCTGAGGTGAAGTACATCAGGGTGTGGTTGGACAAGCCCAGAGCGTCCACGGTCTCAGTCACCTGGCCTGAAGAACACAATCCTTTAGAACAGGAAACGAACCGAGAAGAGTGTGAGAGAGGGTCTGAAGAGTGCACCGGCCTATGATCCAGTCGAGCTCCTCCAGGTTGTCTCCGTACAGGCCGTGCCGACTTTTGCCCTCGAACTGTGGGTTTTTGAAGAGCGGAGTGTGGATGTGGACCAGGGAGAAGAACAGCAGGAACGGACGCTCTTTGTTCCTGCAGAGACAGAGCGCAGATGTAAGGACTATAGCCGTGTTTGGACTGGCCCCGCTCCCCCAGTCCGGTTCACTTTGGTGCGTCATGTGGCCAGTCCCAGGTACAAATCTTCTCCGTGGGCTCCCGTAATTTATCCGAGCAAATTCAGCTATTATTGTTATTTTCTCATTCACTTTTTGTAGAATATGCGCCCTATGGTTTCTATGTACAACAATAACTCGCTAATTCATAGACGTCCTGTGTAAATACCAGCTTATATTATAATACAGTACTGTTTGCTGTTGCAATAGCTAACAGACTATTTTCACAAAGTTCTCAAAACATATTATTACAATAACAAAATACAAGCACTGCAAATTAAAATCACTAGTTTTATTTGTTAACTTGGTGAACATGTGAATAATGATGGGGCCCTCAGATGTTATCCTAATTGGATCTTAGTCTCTCAAGGACTTTTCTCAACCCCAAAGCATTTGAGTCCAACAAAAACAATCAAAGAGTAGGAAAAAGTGAGAAAAAACATGCTTTAGAGGTACGTCTGGGTGATACGGTGATAAAAATTAAAAGGTGAGCTGGTCCCAACAATCTGCTGTTTTGTCGTCGAAATCGTCGTATCATGATTGACAGTTTGTCTATTTAATACATTTGTCTGTTCAAACACACTTTTTCTCCTGTTGTTTAGCCTCTGAAGCCTTGGAGCAGATGACTTTATTTATAGGCCAGGGCTGCACAATTAAAGCAAATGGTTGACACAAAATCGCAACTTTAATGGATGCAATTAGCACATCGCAATATTTGAAGTGTAATAATTTCTTCCACAAACAACAAAATGTACAGCTAACACTGTAGTTTGGATTTGTACAAACATGTTCTGAACTAAAAGTGATAAAAACGTGTTCAAAAGCCAAAAAACAAAACGCACCTACAAACAAACATGACTCAATTCACCAACACATGACTAAAAGTGCCAAAACCGCAACTAAAAATGCAACAAAAATGACAAAAACGTGACTAAAAGTGACAAAGATGCGTTTAAAATGGGAATTTGAACTGAATCCTGTCATTAAAACATAAATCGCAAACCTAAGCACAATCGCACTGATCAGAACAATCACAATTAGAGATTTTTCCTAAATCGTTTAGCTCTATTAAAGACAATAGAAAAAACAAACAAAGTGAACACGAATCGTGATAAAAATCGAAATCATGATCTGGTCCCAAGAAAATCGTGATAATAACTTTTTGCCACATCACCCAGACCTATTTAGAGGGCCCTTCCCTGCCCTGGTCCCTGGAGAAACCAGCACCCTTTACCCCCCCACTCCGACACTCCTGCCCTGGTGCTGTGAGATGTGGCTAAAGCTAGAGTAAACAGGAAACTACTTTTGGTTCGATACAACATCGATACTAAAGATACTAAAGAATAATACTAAATTCTCTGTACTAATTTTAACACAACAATTATAATTTTAAAATGCTCTTTTATAGGTCTAGGTTTTAGACAAATTCAATACATTTTATTCATTTTAAAGGGGACCATGTAGAATTAGAACATAAACATTGCCATTAGTGCTTTGTACCTCAAACAGACACTCAGACGTACAGACACTTACAGAGAAAGTACCATTGGAGCGTAGGACCTAAGACTAAACGTTAGAACTCTGGGTGCTCTTAAGGTGTTTTTAGTTCAGTTTTAAAGCCTTCGATTGTGACAGATTTCTTTATAGAATCCGGCAGCATAAAAAGCTAACTGTCCGAAAGCAGAGAGACGAAAAGGTATGACGCAGTCAGAGAAGAGAAGAGAAGAAAAGAGAAGAGATTTGACTGCAAGAGTCTTGGACATTTTCGCAGCATGATGACTCAAACGTCAAAAAGCCTGAAATCCTTCAAACAGCAGGAGCCAAGCCATTGAACATTTTGAACACCAGATTGGAAAATAGCCTGAAACTTTCAAGACTCAAAAGATTATGTTTGGACACGATGTTTCCGTGATGGTGCACTGGAGGCTTTTTATCACCGGCCTGTTCCCGACAGGTGACGCTTTAGTGGGAGTGGGAAAAGTGGGATAAGATAAGAGCGTGCAGATCTAATAAGTCCTGAGCTATTCTCCTGAACTCATTTTGTTGTATTCTTGATATGTATATACTGTGTACATCTATATATATATTTTTTTAAATTAAAATTACAGTCTAATGTGACCCCGAGATATTTAAATTTAGACACAATCCTCTCATAATAGTACTTTCTCTATTAAACATTGTTGTCTTAAACTTAAACAGATAAAGCTCAAGATCGTTCTAGAACAGTTCAGGAAAGGTCACATTTTGTCCTGTTTACATTTTTATTTAAATTATTTCTTGATATTGATACTTGACTTGGCCTCTCATGTAGTTAGCTCCTCCCTCGAAACAAATAAGGCAGTGACCATTTCTCTGTCAGAGGAATTAAACAAGCTACTCAGATGAAATGTCTTCACTCTTAAAACCTTTGTCCAGTTGATAGAACTTAATTTTCTTTTGCCATGTGCTACTGACCCAAAAACCCTGTGTGCCAAAGGGTTTGAGAGAGCTAGGAACAGGTAGATTACTGTTACCTACTTCCTCCTTTTGTGATTTGAACATCGGGTACCAGGGACAACATTTTTCCCATCATTCTTTTTCTATGACGTAAGATTTATGATATAAGTTATAGTATAGTACAGTGTTCTGGTAAAATCTCCAGTAAAATACAATGTGGACAACGTCTCTCATTTATTATGTTTGCACCGTGCAGGAGTGGGTCCCACCTGTGGATGAAGGCCTGGGCCTCGTGGAGCAGGCGCTGGGGCAGAGTGTCCACTCTGAGGGGCTGCTCCACCACCTCCCTGTCCCGCATCAGCACACAGTTCCACCGACGCAGCAGTCCAAACGGCACCACCCACACCGAGGCCACGCCCAGGAGGAGGAGCAGGAGGAAGAGCAAGAAAGACGGGCTGAGGTCCAACAGGCCGCACAAGCTCACACACACCTGCAGGGGGAGACAGAGAGAGAGGCTGAGGTCCAACAGGCCGCACCAGCTCACACACACCTGCAGGGGGAGACACAGAGAGAGGCTGAGGTCCAACAGGCCGCACCAGCTCACACACACCTGCAGGGGGAGACACAGAGAGAGAGAGAGAGGGGCTGAGGTCCAACAGGCCGCACCAGCTCACACACACCTGCAGGGGGAGACAGAGAGAGAGGCTGAGGTCCAACAGGCCGCACCAGCTCACACACACCTGCAGGGGGAGACAGAGAGAGAGGCTGAGGTCCAACAGGCCGCACCAGCTCACACACACCTGCAGGGGGAGACACACAGAGAGAGAGAGAGTGGGGCTGAGGTCCAACAGGCGCGCACCAGCTCACACACACCTGGTGGGTGAGAGAGAGAGAGAGGCTGAGGTCCAACAGGCCGCACCAGCTCACACACACCTGCAGGGGGAGACAGAGAGAGAGTCTGAGGTCCAACAGGCCGCACCAGCTCACACACACCTGCAGGGGGAGACACAGAGAGAGAGAGAGAGGGGCTGAGGTCCAACAGGCCGCACCAGCTCACACACACCTGCAGGGGGAGACAGAGAGAGAGAGAGAGAGAGAGAGAGAGAGAGAGAGAGAGAGAGAGGCTGAGGTCCAACAGGCCGCACCAGCTCACACACACCTGCAGGGGGAGACAGAGAGAGAGAGGCTGAGGTCCAACAGGCCGCACCAGCTCACACACACCTGCAGGGGGAGACAGAGAGAGAGGCTGAGGTCCAACAGGCCGCACCAGCTCACACACACACCTGCAGGGGGAGACAGAGAGAGAGAGGCTGAGGTCCAACAGGCCGCACCAGCTCACACACACCTGCAGGGGGAGACAGAGAGAGAGAGAGAGAGAGAGAGGGGGGCTGAGGTCCAACAGGCCGCACCAGCTCACACACACCTGCAGGGGGAGACACACAGAGAGAGAGAGAGAGAGAGGGGGGCTGAGGTCCAACAGGCCGCACCAGCTCACACACACCTGCAGGGGGAGACACAGAGAGACAGAGAGGCTGAGGTCCAACAGGCCGCACCAGCTCACACACACCTGCAGGGGGAGACACAGAGAGACAGAGAGGCTGAGGTCCAACAGGCCGCACCAGCTCACACACACCTGCAGGGGGAGACAGAGAGAGAGAGAGAGGCTGAGGTCCAACAGGCCGCACCAGCTCACACACACCTGCAGGGGAGACAGAGAGAGAGAGAGGGGCTGAGGTCCAACAGGCCGCACTCAGCTCACACACACACCTGCAGGGGAGACACAGAGAGAGAGGCTGAGGTCCAACAGGCCGCACCAGCTCACACACACCTGCAGGGGGAGACACAGAGAGAGAGAGAGGCTGAGGTCCAACAGGCCGCACCAGCTCACACACACCTGCAGGGGGAGACAGAGAGAGCCTGAGGTCCAACAGGCGGCACCAGCTCACACACACCTGCAGGGGAGACACAGAGAGAGAGAGAGAGAGTGTGGCTGAGGTCCAACAGGCCGCACCAGCTCACACACACCTGCAGGGGGAGACACAGAGAGAGAGAGAGAGAGAGAGAGAGAGAGGCTGAGGTCCAACAGGCCGCACCAGCTCACACACACCTGCAGGGGGAGACAGAGAGAGGGGCTGAGGTCCAACAGGCCGCACCAGCTCACACACACCTGCAGGGGGAGACAGAGAGAGAGGCTGAGGTCCAACAGGCCGCACCAGCTCACACACACCTGCAGGGGGAGACAGAGAGAGAGGCTGAGGTCCTATAGGCCGCACCAGCTCACACACACCTGCAGGGGGAGACACAGAGAGAGAGAGGCTGAGGTCCAACAGGCCGCACCAGCTCACACACACCTGCAGGGGGAGACACAGAGAGAGAGGCTGAGGTCCAACAGGCCGCACCAGCTCACACACACCTGCAGGGGGAGACACAGAGAGAGAGAGGCTGAGGTCCAACAGGCCGCACCAGCTCACACACACCTGCAGGGGGAGACACACAGAGAGAGAGAGCGAGAGAGAGAGAGGGGCTGAGGTCCAACAGGCCGCACCAGCTCACACACACCTGCAGGGGGAGACACAGAGAGAGAGAGAGAGAGAGAGAGAGAGAGAGAGAGAGAGGGGCTGAGGTCCAACAGGCCGCACCAGCTCACACACACCTGCAGGGGGAGACAGAGAGAGAGAGAGAGAGGCTGAGGTCCAACAGGCCGCACCAGCTCACACACCTGCAGGGGGAGACAGAGAGAGAGAGAGAGGGGGGGCTGAGGTCCAACAGGCTGCACCAGCTCACACACACCTGCAGGGGGAGACAGAGAGAGAGGGGCCGAGGTCCAACAGGCCGCACCAGCTCACACACACCTGCAGGGGGAGACAGAGAGAGAGGCTGAGGTCCAACAGGCCGCACCAGCTCACACACACCTGCAGGGGGAGACAGAGAGAGAGAGAGAGGCTGAGGTCCAACAGGCCGCACCAGCTCACACACACCTGCAGGGGGAGACAGAGAGAGAGGGGCTGAGGTCCAACAGGCCGCACCAGCTCACACACACCTGCAGGGGGAGACACAGAGAGAGGCTGAGGTCCAACAGGCCGCACCAGCTCACACACACCTGCAGGGGGACACAGAGAGAGAGAGAGGCTGAGGTCCAACAGGCCGCACCAGCTCACACACACCTGCAGGGGGAGACACAGAGAGAGAGAGAGAGAGAGAGAGAGAGAGAGAGAGGCTGAGGTCCAACAGGCCGCACCAGCTCACACACACCTGCAGGGGGAGACAGAGAGAGAGGCTGAGGTCCAACAGGCCGCACCAGCTCACACACACCTGCAGGGGGAGACAGAGAGAGAGAGAGAGAGAGGCTGAGGTCCAACAGGCCGCACCAGCTCACACACACCTGCAGGGGGAGACACAGAGAGAGAGAGGCTGAGGTCCAACAGGCCGCACCAGCTCACACACACCTGCAGGGGGAGACACAGAGAGAGGCTGAGGTCCAACAGGCCGCACCAGCTCACACACACCTGCAGGGGGAGACAGAGAGAGAGAGAGGCTGAGGTCCAACAGGCCGCACCAGCTCACACACACCTGCAGGGGGAGACACAGAGAGAGAGGCTGAGGTCCAACAGGCCGCACCAGCTCACACACACCTGCAGGGGGAGACAGAGAGAGAGAGAGGCTGAGGTCCAACAGGCCGCACCAGCTCACACACACCTGCAGGGGGAGACACAGAGAGAGAGAGAGAGAGAGAGAGGGGCTGAGGTCCAACAGGCCGCACCAGCTCACACACACCTGCAGGGGGAGACAGAGAGAGAGAGAGAGAGAGAGAGAGAGAGAGAGAGAGAGAGAGAGAGAGAGAGAGAGAGAGAGAGAGAGAGGCTGAGGTCCAACAGGCCGCACCAGCTCACACACACCTGCAGGGGGAGACAGAGAGAGAGGCTGAGGTCCAACAGGCCGCACCAGCTCACACACACCTGCAGGGGGAGACACAGAGAGAGAGGCTGAGGTCCAACAGGCCGCACCAGCTCACACACACCTGCAGGGGGAGACAGAGAGAGAGGGGCTGTGGCGGGGCAGAGAGGTGAAATAAATGCAGAAAAAATTAGGATTTTTTTTCAAGTAGCAGACCAGGACGTGAGCATGCAGACTCACTCCTCCATTAACAGAACCATTCCAAAAGTACTCCCCGCCAAGTGCTGGTGCACCACCAGGGGACCCTGTTCCACTGGTTTATGGACTTAAACACTGTGCAGGAGAAGTCCAGATTTGACTTGTGTCAGAACAATCAATAAAGAGGCATTCTGTCCAGAGGAACTCTCTGACTAGATGATCCTCCTTCCGTCCTCTTGAGTGGTTCTGGTCCAAGTGGATGTGTCAGTCCTGGTCCATCTGCAGTCTGTCCTGTGGGAGGAGGATCTCTCCTTCATGTGGTTCTCCCTGAGGTTTATACTTTTTCCCACAGGGTTTTGTAGTTTTTCCTTGAGAGAAGGAGGGTCAGGGACAGGGGGCGCTCCGGGACATTTATCCACTGCTAAATTCTCTTGAACATTGTTTAATTGAGCTGCTTTCTACCTGTGGTCCATCAAGGCAAGTGTTGTTGTGATTTTGGATGCTACAAAACTGAATTGAAAATTGAAATGAAGAATAAAATAAATAAATAATAAATTCAGTTTGAGGTGGCTAAACTTAGAGAGCTGTGTGATTCTATATGTTTGTGTGGATGTTGTCTGTTATGTTGTGTATTTGTTGTTAATGTGTTTTTCTTTTTCTCTACTTGTCTTTTTGTTTTCTGTGCCTCGTTTTGTCGAGGACCAGAATTAATGAAACAAAAGTAAATGAAGCTGAATACAACTGTTTGATGAAGGCCGGTTAAAAGCTCAAAAGAGTCCGTTTTGTCAGGATACGTGTCTTTTAAGATGGTACACACGCGTCAGAATGGAGCTGTACGTGTGCCATATTCAGGAGTGACTGCTGATACCTGGCAGCGCCACACGGAGGCGCTGGAGCACAGTCTGTAGAGCTGACCAGCTGCTGCGGGCATGTTGGGTTTCACTGTTTGTTATGTACTCTTGTGTTTGTTTACCTCGGCTCCCGCTCGCTCTTCAGCCCAAACTGTGAGTCACCGTCAAAAAGTCGAAAGTGATCAGATCAGGCCGGGACATGCCCTGTTTGTGCCCCGAGCAGGAGTAAATAATACGAGGCGTGAGGGGAGGAGTTACTATGGAAACAGCTGGTGCCACCATGTTTTGTTTGTCTGGGTGAAATAACTACACTGTGTTAACTGAAGCAGACGGTTCTGGTGTGAAACGCTCGACCGATCAAAGTCAAAATGAGTGAAAGTGTCTTTAAAGGGAGGGTATAAAGATTTTGAAAAATGTTCAAATTCCATAAACACTCTCTCCGTGTCTCGTAATGCTGAGTTATTCTTAAATTAAACAGAACGATCTGAGTTGTGAGACGTTTGATTGGAGAGAGTCAAAAGAGTTCACAACAAATGAGGCACACTGCAAAACAGTTTGTATCAAGTGAAAATTAAAGGGAGACGCTACAGGCAAAACTTATTTTTTCAATTTTTTTTGGTTTGTTTTTTGGTCAGTTTGGTCTCTTAGCAACAACTCAGCTTTCATGTGGAAGCAACACATTTGTCCAATCTGCTCCTGAAGATGTTTTATTATTTCATTGAATCCACTTCATCCATAGATTTCTCTGGGACATTGGAACTTCAAAGGCCGTTTTCTTAAAATGCATTTTTGTCCCTCGAGACATAAAGATCAGCCTTAAAGTAGATCCTACACCAAACTGTACAATCTTAGAATGGGCAAGATTTGTCCGAAATGTACAGAAGGATTTTTTGATGTAATTGTAAAACTGATTTATTGAAGTAAAAAAAATGAGGCAAAATTTGAATTTTTAAGACACTATTCAGTCAGATCTGGTTTACTCAAAAACTAAATAAGAAATCAAAAATCCATTTTTTTGTAACGTTACAAAATGAACCAAAAAAATGTAAACCTGGTTCTGTCCATTTTTCAGATTTAAATCTCCCAAATATGTGGATTTGGCCATTTTTACATAAAATGCCTGATTTCTACATGAAAACATGACATGATGAAAAACTTGTAATACATTTTTTTCTTACATTAATGTGAGTAAACTACAGGAGAAGTTTACAATTTATATCTTTCCAATTCACCTGCAGCGTCTCACCTTAAACTTGGGAAACACTGTTCTGAAGTGGTTTCTGCTCTAAATGAGTGTGTTCTCTGCCTCTGATCAAAAGCAGATGAATGGAGTGTGGCTTTTATGAGTTTACTCTGTAGAAAGGCCTTAATGACACGGTTTGATCAGCCGTGGCACTGGCAGCTGTGGGCTCAAGGTTAAAGGTCCATTTTTATGAACGAACCAATTAAAGTACATTTATCACAATACAATTCATGGACTGGTGTGGTGTCTCTGCTCTCGGGCACAGAGTTTGGGGAAAGGGATTGTCTTGTTCTCTCTCTGACATCTTTCCCCTCTTCTGTGTCTCTCTCTCTCTCTCTCTCACTCTCTTTCCCTTCCTCTTTCCCACTTCTTCCTCTCTCGCTCTCTTTCTGACCACTTTCATTCTCTCGCTTCCTCTCTCACCCCCTCTTCTCTCACTTTCTCTCACATCTTTCTCTCTGACCCATATCAATCTCTCCCTCTTGCTGTGCCATCTCTTTATCTCTCTCTCTCTTGTTCTACCCCATCTCTTTCTCTCTCTTTCTCACCTAGCTATCTCTCTCTCTCTCTCCCTTGCTCTCTTCCTCTCATTCTCTTTTTCACTCAACCATCTCTTTCTCTTTCTGTCCTCTCTCTTTACCATCTCTCTCTCACCCATTTCTCTAACCCATTTCTCTCTCTCTTATCTCCTTCTCTCTGTCTCTCCAAGCTCTATCTCTCTCTTTCACTCCATCGATCTCTTTCTGTCTTTCCTCTCTTTTTCTCTCTTTACCATCTCTCTCTCTCTTTTTCACTCCATCTCTCTTTCTCTCTCTTCCATCTAATTCTCTCTCTCTCTCACCCTTTTTCCTTCTCACTCCCTTTCTACCTCTCTCGCCCTCCTTTCTGTCTTCCCTCCCCTCTCTCCAACTCCTCTCCCCTCTCTCTTCCTTCTCCCTCTCTTTCCTCAGCCCTTCTCTCTTCGCTGTAAAGGGGTTGGGATCTGTCGTTTGTTTACTCGTTTGTTTATGAGTCCTGGAGTCCGTTCGCTCAGATCATGTGACCATTTGTTTGTGACTCACATCATTTACATCCTCAGCCTTTCATTCAAATCGCTCTCCCTCTCTCACCATTCCTCTCTTTTTCCCTCCACTCTCTCTGACCCCTCTCTCTATTTTTCTCTTTCACCTCTCTTCTCTTTCTCCCTCTTTCTCTATTTCTCACCCATCTGTTTCTCTCTCTTCTTTTCTCTTTCTTTCTCTCTCTTTCCCACCCCTCTTTTTTCTTCTTTCTCTCTCTCTGTCACTCCACCCTCTCGCTCTCTAACCCCTTTCTCTTTCTTTTCCTCTCCCATCCCTTCTCTTCCTCCTTTCTCTCTCTCACCTATTATACTTTCTCATCCATATCTCTCTCTTTTTGCCCTCTTTCTCCTTCTCTTCTTCTCTCCCTCTCTCAGTTTTTTCTCTCTCTTTCTCATCCCTGTTTTTTTCTCTTTCTCTCACCCACCACAATCTCTCTCCCAGCTCTTTCTCTTTCTCACTCCCTATCTTTCTCTACTTCTCTTTCACTCTCACACATCTTTATCTATTTCTCTCTCTCCCTCTCCTTCTCTTTCTTGCCCATCTTTTTCTCTGTCTTTCTCTCTTTTTCTCTCTCTCTCACCCTTCTTTTCTTCTCTCTCTTTCTCTCTCCCATCTCTCTCGCTGTCTCTCTCTCTCTCTCTCTCTCTCACACACACACACACACACACACACACACACACACACACACACTCTCTCTCTCTCTCTCTCTCTCTCTCTCTCTCTCTCTCTCTCTCTTGGAGAAATTTGAATTTTATCCATTAGAACACAATCCACTCTGTACATCTTTTGTGTCTAAACTGTCCACAGAATGGAACTCACAATTTAAACCTGGCTCTGTCTATTTTCAGATTTGTCTGAAATTTGCCTTCGTTTTTCTCACTTGCAGCGTCTTGCCTTAAAAAGATCGATCTCTCTGTTATTATCTCTTTGCCAGGTTGCTCTTTGTTATTCTCAATAAGTTTAAACCTGAACAAATTAAGGTCTAAAAAAACATTCTCTCTCCCTCTCTGGTTTCACTTTGTCTCCCTCTCTCTCACCCCCTTTACCCTTCCCTCCTCTAATATGTCGCAAACCCTGATCTGTTACATAAGTGCAGTTTCTGTTTTTGATTACCCAGCCCCCCTCTCTCTCCTTCTCCCCCCCCCTCTCTCCTCTCTCTTTCTCCCTCTCTCTATCTCCCTCTCTCTCTCTCTCTCTCTCTCTCCCTCTCTCTCCCTCTCCCTCGAGCGCTCTCAAACTTCACAGCGTTGATTACGATCACTATGGCAGCCATCTTTATTATGAAGATTGATGGCAGTGCATGAGTTAGTCGCATGTGGAGAGAGAGAGAGTCAGTAAACTTGTTTTTAAGACATTTGTCACACGGAGCAGTTTCAATTAGGCTTACATGAATGAAAAAGACACGTGTCTTATGCGTGTCAGGGTGTGTTATAAATCAGTGAATAATTATACGGACTGCACCAGAGCCAGGCATTTTGTATTGATTTGCAAACCTTTGAGGTGGTCTCAAATGACGCTTTATGCTCTCTTTTGTAAATAATATTTAAAGGACAAATGTGACATCATGGTTTAAAGCTCAAAAAAGTACATTTTGAATATTACATGCCAAGTTTGTGGCTGTGAGACGTGGCTAAGGATGGGACGATAACAGTATAAAGGTAAACCATGAGGATGGGTTTCTGACCGGATGGACCGAGCTCATTCATTTGACCGTGTCTGTGAAATAAGCAGCACTCGCCACTGCCTTGAGTTCACAGATAGATTTGTCATAACATATAGGTATAACATGCCATAAATTAAGAAAATAACTAGAATCTTTCAGTGCCTCTTATTATACTGTCCCTTTAGTCACTGAACTCCACCAGGACGGACGGCAGGCACGCTCTGTGCATTTGAAACACTCACGCATTTACAGCACTTTTTACAGCATTTTTTACAAGGTCAGTCAAAGTGAATGTTAAATGATCAGTGTTACATGGTGTGGCACTTCTTTATCCGTTTACAAAGAGCCAAGAGAATAGAAATTAACTTCACAAAGTACTTGTGCTACTATCCCGCTCCTGCCTCACAAGTTTACACGTATGGAGCTCATTGAACATGTACCATTTAGAATAATCAGAATCAAACTTTTCTCACCTCCGATTTAAAGAGTTTAGTGCTTCGTTCATTGATTCTGTTGTTTTTCATGTCTTTCAGTCCCCTGCGTCAGCTTCTAAGTGTGCAATCTTTATTTGTAATTGTAAAAAAGCCGGTCTCTCGGCGAAATAATCTTTTTTTTCTACAGTGTCTGAAAAGTGACTGTTTGGTTTGGCTTCGCTGACAGACCTGTGCCAGATCCACTGCACAGCCCTAGAGTGAACCTGCCGCCCCTGTCCCGTGTGAGAGTGAACTGAACTGACAGAGGACCCCCAGCAGGGCTGGGCGACATGGCAAAAAATTATCACAATTTTCTTGGGGCCAGATCAAGATTTCAATTTAACACAATTCATGTTCACTTTCACATTTTCAATTTTCAATTAACATTTTAAACACAATTTTGTCGCTTTTAGTCGCGTTTTTGTCACGTTCGGTTGTGTTTGTCATATTTACATGTGCCTTTGTCACTTTTCGCTTTTAGTCGTTTTTTTGACACTTTTAGTCGTGTTTTGGTGCATTGAGTCGCATGTGTTGGTTGTAGGCTTGTTTTTGTCACTTTTGAATGCATTTGGCAGCAGGGTAGAGCAGCGGCTAATGGTCTCGCTTCACAGCAAGAAGGTCCTAGGTTCAATTCCCAAGCTCCCAGGGCCATTCTGTGTGGAGTTTGCATGTTCTGGGTGCTCTGGATTCCCCTCCCACTAAAACATGTACAATAGGCTCCTCCCCTCTGGGGGCAGGTCACCCTTGAAAAAGAGGTTTCTCAATGGGTTCTTACCTGGTTAAAGAAAGGTTAATATATTTTTATTGCTATTGGTCGCACTTATGTCACTTGTTTCAGAACATGTTTGCATGTCAGCAATTTTTAATCAAATCAAAGCAAGACATTTTGTTGTTTGTGGAAGAAATTATTGCACTTAAAAAATTGCAGCCTTTGCGATTCGCTAATTGCAATCATTAAAATTGCAGTTTTGTGTCGATTTTGTTAAATGGTGCAGCCCTGGTCTACAAGGGGTTAATAAAGTCATCTGCTCAGAGGCTTCAGAGGCTAAACAACAGGAGAAAAAGTGTGTTTGAACAGACAGCTGCATTAAAGAGACAAACAGTCAATCACAATTTGACAGTTTCACAAAAATAGCAGATAGTCACAGGGACCAGCTCATGATTCCATTTTAATCCCCGTATCACCAGCTCTACTCACCAGTGTGGCCAGCCCCAGGCCCAGCAGCAGAGTGAGGCTGCGGAGGGAGCGCTGCAGGTCGACCAGCACGTCACTGCCCTGCCCCGGCACACAGTCGTTGAACAGGGTGAAGGGCAGGCCGTAGAAGGAGCTGAAGCCGTGCAGGTTCGGGTGGTGGCAGTGGTCTGTGCGGTGCTCACAGCTCACGCCCTGGTGCCACTTACCTGCACACACACACACACAGGACAGGTAAGAAAGTAATACTGTTCACTAGCCATTATTTTATTAGTCAAATGATTATGTTTAAGAATTATGAGCTAAATAAAGGTTGAAATGTGGCGACAGAAGGCTGAGAATAGAGATAATATTTATGAATAAAGTATATTATCAATTAAAACCAGCAATGATGTATTCTTTTTAGATATTTTGATGTATTAGTGTCACGTCTTTGATATAAAAGGTGTTTATGGATGGAGACAGTTCGTGCGGCTGGGGAAGAATGTCTCTTGACACTCGGACTATCAGCACAGGAGTCCACAGGGCTGTGTACTTTCTCCTCTGCTCTTCTCCCTGTACACCAACTGCTGCAACTCCAGCCACGACTCTGTAAAACTGATCAAGTTTGCAGACGACACCACCCTCATCGGACTCATCTGGGACGGCGATGAGTCTGTCTACAGGAGGGAGGTGGACCGGCTGGTGTCCTGGTGCAGCGACAACAACCTGGAGCTCAACGCCCAGAAGACAGTGGAGATGATCGTGAACTTCAGGAAAGTCTCAGCCCCCCTGCCCCCCCTTCGCCCTGACAGACTCTCCCATCACCACCGTGGACTCTTTCCTCTTCCTCTGCACCACCATCACTCAAGACCTCAAGAGGAGCCAACCATCAGCTCCATCATCAGTCAGGCCCAGCAGAGGATGTACTTCTGCTGCAGCTGAGGAAAGCCAAGCTGCAGTTCTACACGGCCATCATCAAGTGCATCCTCACCTCCTCCATCACTGTGTGGTCCATCCTCACCTCCTCCATCACTGTGTGGTCCATCCTCACCTCCTCCATCACCGTGTGGTCCATCCTCACCTCCTCCATCACCGTGTGGTCCATCCTCACCTCCTCCATCACCGTGTGGTCCATCCTCACCTCCTCCATCACCGTGTGGTCTATCCTCATACCTGCGCGTCTCCAGGACTCGGGGACAGGTCGGATCAGCTGACACTTCCCTCTCTCTGCCGTTGGACTAATGAACACTTTGGTGACCTGCCACCTTAATTACACGTCACTGTAATAATGTAAACTAGATGCTGTTGCAATAGCTGAAGCTATTGCGAGTGACTGCGCAATTGAATTCGTGTGATGTTGGTCTGGTCCGGGATTCGAACCCACAACCTCCTTATTGGGAGGCAGAAGCTCTAGCTGCTCTGCCACCGTGCTCCCGCCAAAAGCAGTTTAAACAGCAACATTTCCTGTAGAGGACCAACAGAAAGGCTCCCACTGTAAAAGATAGGGAAAAACTGCTCGGCAAATTATGAAAAAACTACAAAAGGTACATGTACCAAAAGTAATAGCAGACATTAGAAGGCTAGGAACTATTGAAAAATGCAAAAAAAATTAAAAGAATTTAAAAACTGCGGCCTGTGAAACGTGCCGAAAAACCGGAAAATACCAGAACAAATAGTGACTGCCTATAGGCATAGGCAGTCACTCAATAAAACTATTACTAGCGCAAACTACTATACTACGTTTGGACTACTGTTCTAATCTCGTCCTGTGTATATATTCTATTTCATTTTTATTCTACACATATTTGTATTTGCATGCCCTTATTTTATCTTATTGTAGCATAGTCTGTACTTTTTACCTTTCTATTATTATTATTATTATTATTCATTGTTATAAGGTGCACTTTACCGTCAAAGCAAATTCCTAGTTTGTGAATTTTGTTCACCGACAATGGCAATAAAAACCTGTCCGATTTCTGATTCTGATTTTGAGGTGTGTTTTAGAGTCTGTATAGTTCAGTTAATTTTTATAGTCCACATTCTTTTATCGTTGATCAATCGTCACAGCCCTACTGTTCACATCTGAGCCAAAGTCCAGAAGTCCAGACCAAACTCCTCGCTCACACAGTGGTGTCGGAGGTCTGGTTTTGTGGTGAGACATTCCTGATGCACTTGGCCGATGCTCACTGTGGTCAAATCAAACGTTCCATCAGACACAAATCAATGAAGCCAATCCTCACATGAATAAACTGTATATAACATATTTAGTTCATGATATCTGTGTCATTTGTCTCCTCACCACACTGTTACTCTGCTGTAATTCCCCAGTGAGTTACCACAAAAATGTCTGGTAATAAAGCCACAAATGATCTTTCTGATAGTTACCATAGTTTGCAATGCATTATGGGGAATGTTGACTTTTTGCAGTAACTTACAATAAATAAATTAAATCAGTTAAGTTACCTCAAAAAGTCAACAATTCTCCATAATGCATTGCAAATTATGGTGACTAGGCAGATTTTTGAATTTGTGGTAAATTACCGCAGTGTAACCCCAAGGGGTACGTGAGTAATTATTAGGGGTTACTTATGGTTTCAGGTTTTAAATGAAGATGAAATGTACTTTTATCTGAATAAAAAAGTGTTATTAGTTGCATCTTGCACCATAAATATAACTAAAACAAAAATATAACAGTAATAATTGACAATATGTGACTAGTAAACCCATGTTAAGGGGTACTCTGAGTGTGAGACTTATCTTAGGAGGTACTCCAGACAAAAAAAAAGGTTGGGAACCACAGAGTTACTGCAGACAGACACTTTGCCGTAATGAGGCTGTTTCTCTAAATACTCAAGAACGATGTGGAATATGAATTTCAAAATTATAATGAAAAGAAAAACTTTATTATTCAATTAAGGTAATCATTTTTCATCTTATAGCCTTCTTCTAACACTAAAAAACTTTGAGCCATTTTGTTATGGATAATGGAGCTTATTCGTCAGTGCTCATCTTCAGCCGAGGTCGAGGCATGCGTTTGCGGCCCGCACTTCAAACTAAATATTAAGAATGAACTACAAATATTTCTGAAAATAAAATCCAATCAGAGTGTCATATCATATCACAGTCACATGTTAAAGAGGATGTTTACTGTCACCAGATTCTCACAGACGCACAACATCAGAAACCTCAACTTAAAAACAGTTAACCTTTAGCTCAGATGACAGTTTACCTGCTAATTATCATCTAAAACAAAACAGCAAAAGGATTACACCCTCTACAGTAACCTTTGACCTAAATGAGTTTGATGGGTTGGTACCGGACACCAGGGACAAGCCGAATTGTGATCGACAGCATCGATCACCGCCGCGACTTCTAACCTTCAAAGTCCAGCAGCATAGATTAGATATTAGCTCTAGCCAGGTCAGATTAGAGGCTTGAGAGGTTTGAAGGAAGAAATTTGAAAGTTTATGAGCAGGAAATTTAACATGGACGGCATTTGCTTTTGTTTTAAAGGACAAATGTTATGTAAAATGTACTTTTTTGTAGAGCTTTAAGCCATGTTCTAACACCATCCCATCATCAAAAACACACCTGGAGTACTAATTAGTTTGATTCACGTTTGTTTGTTGTGTAAACCCTCTCCCTCCAACACTGTGTCCTGAACTCCTTCATGTGTGATGTAGATGAAGCTGACGTCATTTATCCCAGAATCCTCTGCTGTTTTAAGTCCTTTAATGGCCAGACTCGCTCTGAACATTTCTTCCGTCTAATCACGATAACTACAACTTCATCAGATCCACTCTTTACTGCAGTGCATCGTGAGTTTATCTTTACATGTGTGTAATTGCCTCTACAGCCAATAGATGGAGCCACAGCTAAGTCAATATGGCATCACCCAGCGCAGTTATAAAGTAAAGTTTTTCTTTGTAAAAGCATTTTATTTTTAGTTCTAAAACATGACATGTCAAACTGAAGACGCTCGAGCAGGTTTAAAGGATAAAAACAATTTTAAAAATGCAGAATATTTTTCCTGTAAATATCACTAAATAATGTAATCAAAATCTGTGTGGAAACAAATGTGGTTACACTTTATAGTAAGGATATATAAAAAGAATAAATAAATGTTTAATATAGTACTGAAATAAACAAAGCATTAACACATGGTTATTAATCATTTACCAGGTTCAGGTTAAGTTAATGTTAATGATTGTTGAGGAGTAGTTTAGTTTTTGTCAATGATTAGTTATTTTTTTATCAAATATAATAGTCAAAGGGGCTGTACTATTTTTCATGTAAAGTAAAAACTATTTAGCCCCTGTACAGTCAGTGATATTTATAAATGCTTTGTAGCCTTTTTATAAAGTGTTACCGAATGTTTAGCCAAATAAAACCTTGGCTCATACAGACTGACCATATTAGTGTATAAGACATTACCCACGAGGCCGGTGGTGTAGCCCTGCTGCTGGAGCCTCTTGGCGAAGGTGGTCTCAGAGGGAGGCAGGCCCCCCGAGCCCCCCAGGAAGAGCAGCACCTGCACCCGGCCCTCACTGCCCAGGCCTGGGACACAGAGAGACACACGCAGGGCTCACTCTTCCACTCACAATGTGGGACAAACCCAGACATGTGCAAATGAAAAGGTGAGATGAGCTTCAAAAACATGCACACCAATGTTTTGTTGAGTTAATACGTTTTTTCTCAGACATTATGCTTTTGTCGGATGTATAGTTACAATCTATAACAAACAGGAATACAAATCTGAGAACAACGTAAGTCTGTAGCAGTGGGCGTGTCTGGGAGGGAGTGGAAAACTGGATTTTTCAGAGCAATGGTGTCTTGATAGCAAGAAAATAAAGATTACATCCATGAATTACTGTAAATAAAACTTTCAGAGATATTTTGTCTGATATGATTAGTTTTTAAATGTAGTCCAAGTTAATATTCATTAAAAATATGGATAGTCTCCTGTAAAGTGACCTAAATGTCTCTCAGCTCTGGATGTGGGTTGATGTGTAATGTTAAAGTACGGGCACAGAACAGAGCCCAGGGGACGAGAGGCGTCTGGCTGCAGCCCTTAATCCAGAGTCGCCTCTCCGCAGACCTTAACCAGGAGGCGCCCACGTGACCTGTACCTTAACCCAGAGGCCCTACCAGAGCCCGGATGTGTCAAAAATAACCAATATCAACATGCACAGCACCTTATGTTTTTAATTCAATCATTCCTCTTCTGGTTAATTTATAACTAGGTAGAAAGTAATGAAATATTAGTCTCTCCGCTGATTAATCTGAACAAAATGTGATGATTAGAATTTGTATCGTGCTGTGAAGTGAATATTTAGACATTACAGCACCACACGCTCTTTATCACTTCTAATTGTATGTGTTTGAATCAAGCTTGTATTATAACGTCAAGTGTTTTAAACATAGTGTTAATGGCGTTGAAGTGGAGTTTTAAGTAACATGTTATGAAAAACTAGGGGTGAAGTTTACTGTTAATCGCAAATTTAATGTGAATTTGTAGATCCATATATATAGATCCATCATCAATAATGATGGAGACTGGAATCTGACCATGAAGAACACGAGGAGGAGCTGGAGCTTTTTAAACTCTTATTTGTTTGTGTGGAAGAAGTGGACATTTTATGAAGAAGGGGTGGATGGGAGGGGCTTTGTTTTTTTTATGAATGTAATGAGATGAATGAGTAATGCATGTAATCTTTCTTTCAAGTTTTTTATTTTTCAATACATTTTTTTTTTTTTCTGATTATAATGTTCAATATTTTGATTTGCAGTGCTTTCAATATTTCCATAAACTGTCAATCTTTTATTCAGTTTGAATGTTTTCTGATTGTTTTTAAACATATTTTTACTAACCTCTTACTTAGGTTAGTAAAAAGTAATATTGCGGCGTAACCTTTTTTTTTTTTTTTTTTTTTTTTCGTCCGCGCAACGTACTTCCGAACCTGTGGGTTAAGGCGCCTCTTGGTTAAGGTCTGCGGGGCTGGCGACTCTGGATTAAGGTCTGCAGCCAGACACTGTTGCAGGGGACACATGTACAGAGACACTGAACTGGCTTTTTCATGATTACATTCACACATTAGCTCATATTCTTCACTTGTGGTCTGCTGTTTGTAGCCACAGACTCCTCCTGGCTTCTTCCTCCCGCACAAGGCTTAATTCATTATAATTACGTACAAAATGTTCTCCTTTGAACTCAATACTTTCTGGTATTAAAAAATAAGCCTGAAACAAATAATGTTTTCAAAGAGGAGAGGGACAGGGGAGTGGAGAAGAGGCTCAGAGCAGAGGAGGGGCAGAGGAGCACGTACCTGAGCGCAGAGCGTATCGTCCCGTCAGGAAGGCGGCGCGGCTGGGCGTGCACAGGGGGGCAGCCGACAGGTGCTGGGTCAGTTTGACTCCCTCTGCGGCCAGTCTGTCGATGTGAGGCGTCCTGCAGAGACACGCGGCTGGACTCAGACTCTCTCTTGTTTAAGGTTCGCTTGCAAAATTTGGTTCGAAAATTGAAGATAAAGCTTGTAACGAATCCTGTCTTACTCTCCGAGCTCGCAAATGTCTGAGACAGGTTGTGGTAGACCGCCCCCTCACTGTGGTCTGTGTGCCAGGGCTGATCTACAAGTCTGTGTGCCCCTGTACAGAGCTGAAGGTCACTCTGCTGCACTCACCTCACGTTTACTGCTGTCTGTCCCTCGAGTTCGGTCTGACTGTTATGCTGCTCCCACAACTTGGAACTATCGTCTGACCGGAAGTTCTGTGAGCGGGTTTCACTGAGGAGCGAGAATCCTTCAAAACGTGTCTGTGCTTTTAAATATAGTTTCTTAAATGTCTCTTGTTTAAATATGTACGTGTTTTCATAAGTGTGTGCTGCACGTTTACCCCAAAATGAAATTTCAATCTTGATGTTTTTTATGCCTTGTTAAATAAAGGTTAATAAATAAATAAATACCACAGCTATTGTGTTTGGGATGGCAGCTTAAAGTGGACATATCATGCTTTCCTGGCTTTTTAGTACGTTTTTGATCGCCTTGTCACCATTTGCCTTTTACATTTTAGAACTTAGCTATGTTTGCATGACACAAAGCCCTATTACAATGAATGAAGCTAAATACTACTCCATGTTTGTTTTTAAAGAGGAACAACGTTATAACACTTGGATTCCTTTGACATTTCAGAACGTTGAATTTAATAAAGCGCAGCGTGTAAATAAATATGACTTATTCTTTCAGCCGAGTGAAGGGGAATATTCAATCCACAGACCTGATGGTGTCGTTACCATAACAACCGATGTCCCCGATGCCCAGGTCGTCCACCATCATCAGGACGAAGTTAGGGGGGCGGTCCTTATCTGGCCCCGTGACATCACTTCCTGTGGCGGAGAGGAGCGAGAGGAGAAGACACGCCCACCGCACACACCTGCACCACAAACACAAGGATCAAATACAATCGACATCCAAATCTCACAGAATTCTAGTTTGCATTTCATTGATTTATGAGCCTATCGCAATTTAGAGCAGCGTTTTTCAACTTTTTGGAGTCACGGCACACTTTTTTGATTGAACATGTCATTTAGGGGGGAAAATGTGAAAAAAGGGTTCTTTAAATGTGTCAATTGTTTCGTTTTCTTTGTCGGTATAGGTTTGTCAGGACACTCCAAAATGGTATATTATTCAATGAATGAATGACATTTTTTCACGGCACACCTGGCAAAACCTCAAAGCATACTGGTGTTTATTAACAGGTACTAGAAAAAGAGATCATATTTCACCAGTGTTAGAGTCTCTTCACTGGCTTCCTGTTGAGTTTAGAATCAAATTTAAAATCCTCCTCCTGACTTATAAAGCTTTAAACAATATGGCCCCATCCTACCTCAAAGATGCAATAGTAGCGTACCATCCAAACAGAGCTCTTCGTTCTCAAAATGCTGGACTATTGTTAGTCCCCAGAGTCTCTAAAAGCACAGTAGGAGGTCGAGCATTTAGCTACCAAGCTCCTGTGTTATGGAACCAGCTCCCTGTTCATGTAAAAAAAGATGACACAGTCTCTACATTTAAGACCAGGCTCAAAACGTTCCTCTTTGAAATAGCTTATGGTCAGGCCAGTTAGGAACAGAAATAAAAACCTACAGTTTTAGCTACGCTGCCCTTGGAGCAATTCTGCTGGGGGAAGTATGGCAGCTTGAACACTATCCTCTGGTTCTTCCTACTTTATCTATCAACAATATTTAATATTACTTCAACTGTAGTCTGTTCATTGCTGTTCACATGTTTCTCTTTCTCTCCACTTCCCCCGGGGAGTGGAGACTGTTTCAGGCACTGCGGCGGCTGCTCCAGTGACGCCCCCCCACCCCCACCTGTCTGGACGATCTATGCGCCACCCGCCTGGACAGCTGGATTAGCCACACCTCGTCTGCCTGGACGAACTCCTTCTACTTTAGATGAACTGTTCCTCATCTCCTGCTGGAGGGATCTCTCTACACTGGTGGACTGCTCCTCGTCCGCCTGGAGGAACTCTTTAAAGCCACCTCCCTCTTGAGTGGTTCTGGCTCCACAGTCCAAGTGGATGCGTCAGTCCTAGTTCATCTGCAGCCTGTCCGTCCGTGGGAGTAGGATCTCTCCTTCACTGTGGTTCTCCCGAGGTTTATACTTTTTCCCATGGGGTTTTTGTAGTTTTTCCTCGCCATGAAGGAGGGTCAAAGGACAGGGGCATTCTGGGACAGTTATCTGAACTGCTTTTACCTGTGGCCCATCGAGGCAACTGTTGTTGTGATTTTGGGCATTATAAAAATAAATTGATTTGATTTGATTTGTTTCCCGGCGCACAGGTTGGAAATAAAGGCTTTAGAAGTTCCACATTCTGATTGAGTTTCAGAATTACGAGCAAAATACCTGACAAAATGCCTTTCTTTGTTTTTTTTGCCTTATTTATTTGTCTGTGGAACTACTGTTTTGCTCAAATTAACTTTTTGCATAAAAATGATACTGAAAGTAGTGGTTGCTGCAACTCAACACTAGGTGTTCTAGAGCTGTACAATTAACTAAGTTTAAATTTGTTCTGAAAGAAGTAACAACACAACAAAAATATGACTTAGTTCTATTAGTTCTACTTTAAAGAATCATTTTTCAATCATATTTCAGAACATGTTTGTCCAGATCTAAACCACACAGTTTACAGTAATATTTTGTGGAGGAAATGATGGAACTTAAAAAAGTGCAGTTTCGGGGATTTGCTAATTGCTTCCATTCTAATTACAATTTTGATTTGATTTGAGCAGCTCTGGTGTCAGCCCTGGGTTTAATGAGGTGAAGTCTGACTCACACATGAGTAAAAGTGTTGTGAAAGTAGTGAAAATGTTACGGCCTGTGAAACTATGTCATGTTGCACAAGCTCTGCTTTTTTGGTCTGACACTATGGAATTTATTTGAAAACATGTAAATTTCACTATTTGTGTGTGAAAATCACGTCTAAACTAAGCTTGAAAACACTCACGTGAGCACAAGTGTGCTTCATCCATAAGAGCTGGGCCCAGAGCTGAGACCAATGACTGTTTCAACAGTCGACTAGTCAGCCATTGTTCGATGAATCAGTGCAGGCCTAGTTGTGCAATTCAAGTTAAAAGCACAATGTGACTTTTGTGGTGGAAGGCCCCGCCCACCAGCTTGTCTCCATGGTTAGGTGGTCAAAAGTATCAAAGATCTGATACAAATCAATATAAAACTAGAGCTAGTAACAGGACAAAACGTGAGCTTTGTTTGAATGATCTTGAGCTTTAGCAGAACTGTAGAAGATTACACATTACAGTCTGCAAAATACACTTTTTGTGGTTTCCTTAGGATCAAAACTGAGTTTGAAACTTTAGTAATGTGACACTATTCCACTAAGCGTGTAAATGTTCCACAGCGCGGCATTAATCTTCTATCATCACCATGGTGATACCATGATGCCACAGACACACATGCATCGCCTAAAGCAGAGTAACAGCAGAACCTCTAAATGTGTAAATGATGTCTCTGCGAGGCACAGGCCACACCAGTGGGCGAGGCTACCGTGCTCAAATTGAGCCGCCGACTGTAGGCTGCCATGTTTGCAATCTGCTGCTGACCGCTAGGGGCTGGCTGCTAAAGTAGAATTATTCAATGCAAGTCAATGGGGAGTTAGACGCTTCAAAACCTACTTTAGAGCCTGGCTCAAAATACGGCTTTGGTCTCAAACGTTAGCTTACGGCTCTGTGACAACGTTGAGGGGGGTGAATTTTTTTGAACCAGGCTGGTTTAGCCGCTGTGATTTTTTAAAGTTCTTGAATATCTAATGAGGAAGGCGGGCTTTACGCGCCGGAAATGTCACGGCGCAGCCATTCACCTACGAGTGGGCGGTAACCATAGAGGCAACGACGGCAGTACGTCAGCAAAAGGCCGCCCCAAAGTCGGCCTCTCCCCGCCTCCCCACCGAGGGGGGAGTGGTGTGGGCTAACCCGCGGCCATTTTAAATTCTCCATGACTGAGCCGCATTATCATGAATGGGGCGGAGCCACAACCGTCTGTCCACTATTTTTATGTCTATGGGCCACACGTGTACAGCTCTGAGCTAGAACGCACTGCAAGGTGTCCCTCCTCCGCGTGTCCCTCCTCCGCGTGTCCCTCCTCTGCGTGTCCCTCCTCCGCGTGTCCCTCCTCCGCGTGTCCCTCCTCCGCGTGTCCCTCCTCCGCGTGTCCCTCCTCCGCCTGTCCCTCCTCCGCGTGTCCCTCCTCCGCGTGTCCCTCCTCCGCCTGTCCCTCCTCCGCCTGTCCCTCCTCCGCGTGTCCCTCCTCCGCGTGTCCCTCCTCCGCGTGTCTCTCCTCTGCGTGTCCCTCCTCTGCGTGTCCCTCCTCTGCGTGTCCTCCCTCTGCGTGTCCCTCCTCTGCGTGTCCCCCCTCTGCGTGTCCCTCATCTGCCTGTCCCCCCTCTGCGTGTCCCTCCTCTGCGTGTCCCCCCTCTGCGTGTCCCTCATCTGCCTGTCCCCCCTCTGCGTGTCCCCCCTCTGCGTGTCCCTCCTCTGCGTGTCCCTCCTCTGCGTGTCCCTCCTCTGTATGTCCCCCCTCTGTGTGTCCCTCCTCTGCGTGTCCCTCCTCTGCGTGTCCCTCCTCTGCGTGTCCCTCCTCTGTATGTCCCTCCTCTGCATGTCCCTCCTCTGTATGTCCCTCCTCTGTATGTCCCTCCTCTGCATGTCCCTCCTCTGCATGTCCCTCCTCTGCATGTCCCTCCTCTGCATGTCCCTCCTCTGCATGTCCCTCCTCTGCATGTCCCTCCTCTGCGTGTCCCTCCTCTGCGTGTCCCTCCTCTGCGTGTCCCCCCTCTGCATGTCCCTCCTCTGCGTGTCCCCCCTCTGCGTGTCCCTCATCTGCCTGTCCCCCCTCTGCGTGTCCCCCTTCTGCGTGTCCCCCCTCTGCGTGTCCCTCCTCTGCGTGTCCCTCCTCTGCGTGTCCCTCCTCTGCGTGTCCCTCCTCTGCGTGTCCCTGCTGTCTTTTCGGGTAAACTTCATTTGGTCCTGATGTGTCCGTTTTAAAATGGGACGTTTTATGTTAAACCAACTTCAACTTCAGCCTCGTTACAACAGTGTGTCCTCATCATTACTTTACTCACAGTTGTATTTTGATTGGTTCCTGCATGCTTGAGTTATTCCTGTTTTGTCCTGCAACTGAGGCTCCAGTGTTCAGAAAAGTCCTGTTTTCACCTACCCCCTATCCCCGCCCACATCCTGTACTTAGTTGTGATTATTTGAAATATGAAGACTACAAGTGACACATGTCAGTTCTAAAATGTTATACAGCCATTTGAAACACAGTCCTGCAGTTTGGAACAGGAAGTCAATGGTACAAAATGTAAAATGCTGTGCTTGTGTTATAGTTCAATCCTCAGCACATGAAAAAGCTCGGTACGTCTCCTTCAATGGTGCATTGGTCTTATACAGTCCCTCTCTCACACTCGATGGTGGGGACTTGTGAAGCCACAGCTGACTGGGGCAGACTGACAGAAGCGACGCTGCCAATCTGCACCACTGGCCCCTCCCATCACCAACACCCACTCACACTCACACCACATTCATACTAAGAGGGTGAAGTGTCCTGCCTTAGGACACAACAACAGTCCAAACAGTCCAACAGGTCCAAATGTGTTCAAAAGATAATCTCATAATGTTCACCATAAAACAAGCACTTGCAGGTCAGGCTTTGTGAGGCTCAGAGAGGGGCGCGCCACGTTCCAACTTGTTTGGAACACAAAATCAGGACTGGGCACCGGGAATGTTTTTTGCATCCTCTCGATGGCAATATTCAGAGGACATTTGAATAATATCCCTGTGGTCTCCCGTTCCAGCACTGACCAGGCCCCGCCCTGCTCAGCTCCTGACATTCTAAGGTGGTATGGCTTGACTGAAATGTCTTAGTGCCACTGAAAACAATAATAGTTTGCCAAAAAAAAAAGAATATTTATTTCCATCAACATCACATTTTTTTTCGTTTTTTTGATAATAAATATAAGCAAACTCTACAAAATGTGTAAATGTGAGTCAGCCCTGGGTTTAACGAGGTGAAGTCTCACTCCAGACACATGTAAAAGTGCTATCTTCACAGACATGTTGTGAAAGTAGTCAAACGTTACGGCCTGTGGAACTGTCATGTTGCTGCTCTGGTTTTGCTCTGGCTCTATGGGAAAGAATGTATAGTTCACTATTAGTGTGTAGGGCTGGGCAATAAATCAAAAGATTGCGAAATCGAGATTCAGTGACGGTCATGATGATATGGTTGGAGTTTTTGAATCGAAAAGTCCACCGACAACACTCTGTCACTATACTGACATTTCTCTTGACACTGTATATCGACTTTGATCCCACAATGATATTCCTTATGTCACTATGTGGTCTTGTAGTTCAGAGAAGGTAAAATTGTGAAATGTTGTCCTGTTTAAGTGAGTTATTCAGTATCTAGTTTAGTATGAAACTTGTTCAAATGAGTATCTAGTTTCAACATTAATGTGTCAATTATTATTAGATTTTTGATACTTTTGACAGCCCTACTGTATAGTGTAGTGTAAATCATTATAATTTTTTTTTTTTTTTTCAGACCAAATACAATCAAATTTAATATAACCCAGCCCTAATTTGAAAGTATTTACACTGCCTGTCCAATAAAAAAAAAAAGAAGTGGCCACAGAAAATAACCTGCTCTTTTTGTTGGATTTTTGCTTTGATTACAGACACATTCATTGAGATATTGTTTCAATAAACTTCTGCAAGTTCAAAGACTTAATTTCCACCCAGTATTGCATTCATTTTCCCCCAAGATCTTGAACTGATGTTGGAGAGTGTGACACAAAGCCTCCAGCACATCCCAAACATTCTCACTGGAGAGAAGATCTGGAATAAGAAAAACCTGGACTCATCAGACCACATCACCTTCTACCCCTGCTCCACTGAGTCTGGTCTTTATGCTCCAGAGTCCGGACTTTAAAGGTCCCATATTCTGCTCTTTTCCCCTTTACACAGTCTATTCTAAGGGCTTTGTTGATAAATGTTTGCGTTGTGCAATATCCATAACATAACAGTTTCCAAAAAACACCCATTTCTTGGACTGGCCCCCCTCCTTGCAAAAGCAAACGGCTCACTCTGAGATCTGACCCCCCCGAACAGAGAGCAGGCTGCCTCCCCCGCCCAACCCGCGCACCTCCCCTGCCCAACCCATGCGCCTCCTCCTCCCAACCCGTGCCGAAGCCTACAGCGAAGATAGTGCGCATGCGCCGTGTGCTCCGGTAAACAGCGATACACAAACACTGAATAAACCTTTTATCCGTCCTGACGGTGCGTCGTGCTGAGTCCTACGTCCTGGATCTGACCTGGAGTTTGACGTGCTCCAGGGCCTCAACGACGGACGTTGCCGTTTGGTAAATAACAAGCTAACTCTTCTATCTGTCGTATCCATCGTGTAATTACTGTGTAGCATTAGCATTAGCTGTTTTTATTCTTGCAGCTGCGTGCTTCCTGGAGGCGTGGCTTAAACACTGCGTCATCCTGGTGAAGCGCGTCATCCTTGTGAGGAGCCCCCGTCTGCTGCTCAGCCGAGGGGGACGGAAAAGACAGTTCTGTAGCGAAAGCATGAGGGAATCAATCAAAAAACCACTTTGGGCACAACATACGAGGCCCAAATAGCACTGGAGGAAGGTTAAAACCTCTGAAAAGTCCATTTTGCATGTTATGGGACTTTTAAGCTCTAGAATCCAGTTTTACACTCCAGAGTCCGGTTTTACACTCCAGCATCCGGACTTTATACTCCAGAGTCCAGTCTTTACGCTCCAGAGCAAATTTAACCCATTTTTGCAGTTAGCTTCACTGATTAGTGGTTTTCTTAAGGCCACACAGCTTTTCAGTCCCAATCCCTTGAGTTCCCTTCACATTGTTCTTGTGGAAATGCTCTTACTTTCGCTATTAATCATAACCCTGAGTTGTACAGTTGTTTTTCTCCTGTATAAGTATCGCCGATCACAATCATTCAGGATTCTGTTTCGACCACAGTTCTGCTTTAAAGACAATTTAGTAGTTTGTGCTTCTCTTTAGATGTTTTCTCTGCTTGATGCTGATGATTTAACTCTAACAGGAGGAGAGACCTGCTTGCTAGATGAATCCAAGTGGCACGCTTTTTTTTCTGGCCAGGCAGTATATTTGATTTTCCATTCAAGCAGAGGTGACAGAAGGCTTTTTCCACAGAGCTGTAACTAACGATTATTTCAGTCGTTGATCGGTTAATCACTGCAGCTCCAGTTGTGCAATTACAGTTGCAATATGGGACCAGAAAGTCCAAACTTTTAGGCGGTCACGGTGTACGTTTATTCCTCATAATCATTTTCTCTGTTCTTTTGCCAATAAATCAGAGTATCAAAGTATAAAAAGAGCGATAAGCAGATAACTGACTCACTGCTTTATCACTAGTTTATCTCAGGGTTATCACAGATTTATCAAAGCTTTATCATAAGTTCATCAGAGCTTTATCATTAGTTTATCAGAGTTTTCTCACTAGTTTATCAAAGCTTTATCATTAGTTTATCAGAGTTTTCTCACTAGTTTATCCCAGGTTTATCAGTTACACATAAACTCTCAGGCCCACAGTCTACTGCAGAAAGCACCGAATGAAGTAAGAAAATCTAAATTCA
This sequence comes from Rhinogobius similis, assembly GCA_019453435.1. NCBI lineage: Eukaryota > Metazoa > Chordata > Actinopteri > Gobiiformes > Gobiidae > Rhinogobius > Rhinogobius similis. The sequence continues at coordinate 36,195,331 of CM033633.1, read as the reverse complement.
TTCAAAAGTAACTTGTGCACTTTTAGATTGTGTTTAATATACAGTTTCTCAGTTAGAATAGCTCTAGGGGGCGCTCTAGTACAGACCCCTCTGCACTCCGCGTACAGGTATATGGTTGACACCACCAGGCCAAGTTACAGGTCAGTTCTGTGGAGAGGCGAGCACGCTCACAAAAATGTAGGTTTTTCAAGGTGTATTTGTGCAGTAAACATAAATATAATTTAGATTTGTTTAATGCCATACTGTGAAACATTTCAGGCACAAAAACAATGTCCCTATGGAGACAACCCCCAGAAAAGTAGCACCGTTCTCCTTTAGTAGAATTATAATCAAATTGCAATTATGTTTTTTTTGGGGTTTTTTTATCAACATGGTCAAAAATATGTTTTCTAAGATTGGTGGGCATTAAGATTAAATTAGTATTATTATATTTGACACTGTTGACTGGGGAGGCTGTTTTGTCAATAAAGTGATTAAAAGTCAGTGATGGAGTAGAATTTAAAGACATTTTACTTTAGGAGATACTTCAAAATAAAATGACTCAAGGAGTACAGTGTTAATGTGTGCCCTGCCCCTGACCTGAGAACAGATAATAAAATAAAAGAGATAAGCACACAGATGGAAACTATGACCGCACCACGACAAATCAAAGCAAGGAAAGTGAGAACCATTGTCTTTGAGGAAGAAATGAGGGCGAAAAAAAGCCTGAATGATCTTGATCGGCGATGACTTAAACATTTGACAAAATCAAACTGGAGATAAACAACTGCAGGACTCTGGGCTGTGTTTAATAGTGAAAATAAGAGCATTTCATAAGATCAATGTGAAGGGGACTCAAGGGATTGGGACTGAAAAGCTGTGCGGCCTTAAGAAAACTACTGTCAGTGAAGCTAATCGCAAAAAAAGGCTTCAGCTTGCTCTGGACCAGAAAGATGTGACTCTGGTCGGTCACGATAATTACTATATCGACTTCTTATATATTTTATTATATTTTATTCATTGTTTTATGTTGCACCTTACGCCGAAGCCGAAGCTCCTGTGTTTGTGAATTTTGATCATTGACAATGGCAACAAACCGATTCTGATTCTGGTTCAATGTATGATCAATGGAACAATATATTTTGGGCCTCAATATTTATCATGGAATATTTTAAGTAACGTTTATGACTCTTTATAGATATCAACTAAATACTTAAGTGTTTAATTCTGCTATTTATTCATTGCAATTCATGTTTTTTGACAATAATTTATATTTAGAAATGGGGATACTGCCGCTTTAAGGTTCTTGTGTCAGTGGTAGGGCGGCACAATATATCGAAAAACATATCGTTATCGTGTTAATAACAAGTGCAACATGCGTATCACAAAGTCTAATGTCTAATAGGAAATGCATTAATCTTGCATTTCTTGCGCCTGAGCTTGTTTTTACTTTTGACCAATCACGCACCCTTAAATGTTTAACCCCAAAAGCGCTGTTTTGCCAAGAACAGAAACGGCAAGTGAATGTTTGTTTTATTGCTAAAGCTCTTACTTCAATATCCTCATATTATTTTCACTATTTCACCACACATAAATGAAGGTGACTTAAAAGTCTGAACTGTTTAAAATGCCTGAGTAATGTATTTTTATTATTTGCAGAGTAATGGATAAGACGACTCCAGGTTTAACACTGCAAAGGTCCATTTGAGTCGCTCCAGGCTGAAACACTCTCCATCATCAACACAAGAACTTGTAAAAGGCGCTACAGACAAATATAGAGCACGTGAATTTTATTTTCTGTGGTCACTTTTTTGTCCAAGCAGTGCAATAGTTTCATATATTGTCACACTGTGTATTTATGGCCCTGTTGTACTGAATTGTAACATCTTATGCATTCTTTATTTGCCAGCACTTGGCCACAAAAACTTAAGACCCACTTGTCATTAGTCGTGAATGAATTAGTAAAAAGTAATATTATAATGCTGTTGTTGTTGGTATGATGTTTGAAAAATAATCTCACTCAAGATAAAAGACCCTTTAAAATGCTCCGTCATCAGATTGTTCAGACTTCCAGAATGGAGGCTGCTGATGTCACACTTACAGCTCTGCACAGACCACAGATATGTAAAGGTGCACCACGTAACTTTTCTTGGGGATCACTTGTTTCCACGGAGATATTACTTTACTTTACTTTGCTTTACTTTATGTTTTATTAGTGACAGAACTCTACATGTGTTGTTGTTGTTTTTTATTGTGTGTTTGTTTGTTTGTTTTTTCAAATAAGCTCAACTAAGTACAAGGTGTGGGCGGGGATAGGGGATAGGTTAAAACAGGTTTTTCAGTTGCAGGACAATACATGATTAACTCAAACTTGCAGGAATCGATAAAAATACAACTGTGAGTAAATTAATGATTCAGAAACGAGGTTAAAGGTCATTAATATGCACACTGCGTGCATACTATGTCTCTAACCCTGAAGGACTAGACTTCATATTGACTGAAGGCAGTATTTCTTCACAGTGACACTCCAAACACAGTCAGCCTCTGTGGTGCAGCTTCTGTGGTGTCTGTGTTCAAGTACAAAGTGTTTGCGTGAGAAAAGCCGTAAAACACGGATGTACGCTGTGCCGCTGACGCAGGGCTTTGTTGCGCGCCTCTGTGCGTCTTCACGTTACTGTACGTGCTTGTTCCGGTGAAACTTACCGTTGCATGGTGCACAGTCCGCCGCGGGTCCGGGATGAATGCGCCTTTCATGGGGCTCTTCCTGATCCTCTGAGCCCAGACTTTACCGTAACACACGGGGGAAGCGTCCATCTGCGCATGTCTGCCGTAATGTGCGCTGTAGACGCGCAGCTGAAACGGGCAGCAGTGGAGTGGAGTTCTAAAGGCCTCATTGGTACACTACACATGAATTATATTATAGTTATACAATGATTTTAAGAGGTGCATTTTTGTATTTACATATTTTTCAACTAGTTCAGACCTAAACCATTCATTCCTACATCTCAACCATTGATGTGACGTAAAGTACAATAGGCCACTGCATACTCAATGTTAAAGTGTCTATGACAGTTTTATGACATTTAATAAAACACTGTAAAGCTACTTATATTTAAGATTTTGTAAAAAAAAAATTAAAAATCCTAGTTTGTCGTCGTTGTTTGTTGTTTTTGTTTTAAATTGTACTTCCTGTTTGTAAATCATGACATCACAGTAGGAAATTCTGTAACTGTCATTCGTCTAATGCCACGAAGATTATTATTTGACAAAGAAAAATATATGAAAACACAACATTTTGTTGAATTTATGTTTAAAGGGTCAGATAAATGTGTTTCTTTTGTGTACATTTCCTCAAACCTTTCAGTGAAAGTTTCCCCGGTGTGATGTCATCATGTTTCGGACCTCTGCTCTACTTCTGCGGTCCCGGTGGGACATGCCCAGAACACCTCCCGAGGGAGGCGTCCGGGAGGCTCTGGAACAGATGCCCGAGCCACCTCAGCTGACTCCTCTTGACGTAGAGGAGCAGCAGCTCTACTCCGAGCTCCTCCTGTGACTGAGCTCCTCTCTGTCTCTAAGGGACAGTCCAGCCCCCGGTGGAGGAATCTCATTTCGACGCTTGTATCTGAGATATTGTCCTTTCGGTCATTACCCAGAGCTCATGACCATGCACCGGGAACAGGTCTGACTTACTGCTGGCAACACAGCTCCTGTTCCGGTCATACAGGGCAGGAGCTGGCAGGGCAGGGACCGGGCCCCGGACCCCGTACTCCCAGAGCACCCCCCACAAGGCGCCCCGGGGCACACGGTCGAACGCCTTCTCCAGATCCACAAAGCACATGTGGACTGGTTGGGCAAACTCCCATGAACCCTCGAGCACCTGATGGAGAGTATAGAGCTGGTCCTTAAACCGCCACCTTAACGTGGTGAAGGGGTTTGAGTACCCGAATAATAAGTCTATAAGTTTAAAAAAATTGATTTAACCTTTTGAAAAAAAATTTCAATATTAATGTAAATGTTTTAATAGTCTTTTTAGAGCACTCTCACCCACAGCCTTAAATCTATCGGTATCTCCCACGTTCCTCTCTCTGGGTGCATGTATCTCTCTGGTCCCGGCTGGTGTGCCCCAGGGTTCTGTCCTGGGACCCCTTCTCTTCATTATCTACACCCTCCCACTCGGTCCTATCTTCCGTAAACATGACATTCACTTCCATTACTACACGGATGACACCCAGCGCTCTGTCCCCTCTACCCGGCTCGTCCCCTTTTCAAATCCAGACTCAAAACTTACCGTCCAGACAATCCTACGACACAGAACTCACTCAGAAGTCCCTCTCACACCGTCATCCAGTTTATTGTGAGTTTTATTCAGTTGTTTTTTATGTTTTTATCCTGTTGTCCTGTACAGTGTCCTTGAGTGTTTTGAAAGGCGGTTAGAAATAAAATGTATGTATGTATAAAAACCTGCCTCTGATCATTTGCTGTTATGTCATTTGATTTTTAGCATTCCAGAGGTTTCAGAGAGATGAAAAGCAATAAACACTTTTAAAGAATAATTTATGTTCATTTCATTTACATTCTATTATTAACCTTCCATCAGTCAAAAATGCTCCAAATGTCGCCTTTAACCATAACGACCCAAACCGAATCTTTCCCTGACTCCGCCTTTCCTCCTGGCTCCGCCCCTTGGCTGAGTGCAGTCGGGGCGTGGCTGGAGGTTTGTGGGTGGCGTTACGTAAGAGGAGCTGGCAGGGGCCCGTTCCCACACGGATCAGAGGTGGCTGCAGGCCGTGTATCATGGAGCTGTCGCCATCAATCACTCTGCGCTCGGGATGAACCGCGGCCGTACCTGGGACAGCTCACCCGCGCTGATTATACACACGTTAGTATGCAAATGTAGACTGAGCTTTGGAGTTTATCTCTGTTATCTTATTAAAAACTAAACTACTCAGTGGAATCATTAAGCATTCGTGACTCTTCCATGGCAGGTGTTTTAATGAGTTTAGATCACATGCAGTAGATTGTGCCTAAATCTGCAATATCTGGACATCTGGTTCACTTTAATTTATTGGTTTATTTGGTCAGGACAGTAGATATATCGTTTTCATCCGTTGTCCTGCATTCCCTCTCACAAACACACTCACATTCACACACTGTACATGGTTTTAGTGGGAGGGGAAACCGGAGCACCCAGAGGAAACTGCGCAGACACAGGAAGAACATGCAAACTCCGCACAGAAAGGCCCCGGGTCGCCCAGGAGTTGAACCTTCATGCCGCTGCAGTACCGTACCACCTTCTAATATCATCAAAGAGTGTCTCTGGAGATGTTTGGGAGACATACACTTTATTATAAAAGCCTGTATGATATTGACATTAAAATGATGTGATCTTGATGAAAACGTGCTCTGACTCATGTGACGCTGGTGGACATGACAGAGGCCTCACTCATGTCAATGTAATAAACACCTGAAAATCATTGCTTTAACATTAGTTTGTGATTTTATTAAACAGTCAGTCATTCAAACAGTGCATGTGAAAGGGCATTTGTGATCGTTTCTCTCACTTAACCACATGCCGCTCTGACCTGTTTTTCCTCAAACGTTTGACTAAAATGAGCCTCATTTCAAACTGAAGCTGTTTCTGATCCTTTGAAACACAAACTATTGTCTGGGCTCTTTGTGAAGCTGAGACTGTAGTTTTGGACTGATTTACTCTGATTACACTTGGAAACACGCTCTGCAAAGAGGAATATCAGACTTTAAAGTCCGCCTAAATGTTCTTTGTGAAATAAGTGAAGGTTTTGCCTGATTGACACTAGTTTTGACAATTCCTCTTTTAAAGCTGAAGCTAATTTACACAAAAAATGAGTTTTAGGGACTTATAATGAAGTCCAGGTGGAATCCATATAAAAGTCCTATACATTTTTTTATTTTTTATTTTAGTGTTATTTTTAAATTTGTGCTTTTGGAGAACAAACTGACTCATCAATTCATTCCAGAATGTTTGATTTGATGAAAATAAGTTGGTCACAGCTTTCTTTTAATATTGAACATGTCCAACAGCTGATAGTTTCCTTTTATCAGATGTGGATAAAAAGTAATAAATTAATTAAAAATTCCAGCGTCCCGCCAATGGGACACCAGAATAGCAACTGGTTAATTCACAGATTAATAATTCAGATTTTCTTTTTAGAGACAATGGTTAAAATTCTCCCCAAATGAAACCCCAATCAGGGCTCTTCAGCTTCACTTTTCCGAGGGTCAGATTTTGCAGAGGCCGGACTCTGGGCCACAGGTCCACGACATGTCACTACTTTTAACACAAGTTTCAATAATTGTAAAATAACTAAAGCACTTTCATTCCCTTTGCACTTAAACATTTACAATGCACTTTAATGGCTCAGGAGCAACTTTTGAGACCTGATAATTTGCACATAATAAAAACTGCACACGTTTTTTGTTTTGAAGTATTTATTAACAGTGGTGGGCACTTCTGGTAATGGCGGCCGCCGGTCTGGGGAACAAAACACAAACATTTGTGCTGCCTTTAAATGAGTGGTGCCTGGACGGTGCTCGGTGTGTGTTTCAGAGTGTGACAGTGGCTTGTGTTTGGGTGGATTGTACAGTCTGACCTGCAGCTTGTGTCCAGGTGCAAGGATCAGACACTGGTGAAAAGGGACACGAGCCGACGAAAGGGGAAGAAATGTAATGAGTTTTAGCATGTTTGTACAGTTATTTTTTTAGTAGGATATATTTTATTTGGTTTATTTGGATATGGTTATTGATAATGGAGGATTTTATTTCTTAGTTTTATTAAAGCTAATGTTAAGGCGAACACCTGAGATGGTTTTGAACAAGGCACAATATTGTTCTGCTGCTGGAGGCCACCTGCTCTACGTCCTCTGTCACTTTATACGCACTTTTTGTTCGTGCATGTATCACTTTATTTTTTTGGAATGGAAAAATAAAACAAGTGGACCGCGTGAGCCTGCCGTCGCATTTCTCTGCACTTCAGGGGAAGCCGGCAGCTCTCAGCTTGTCCTTGTTCACACCAACATCGTTCTGCAAAATTGCCACTGATAAACAGAACTAAACTAGGACTAAATACAAACCGGGTCTGAACCAAGACTAACCAAGAATCAAACCAGGTTTAAACTAGAACAAAACCTAGAATTAAACAAGTAAACAAGAAAAAAAAAGTTATTGGGCGATGTTTCGTGGGCCAGATCAGATGGTTTGGAGGGCTTGATCTGGCCCTCAGGCCGCAAGTTGAATAGCCCTGCCCCACTTAATGTTGAAATACATTTGCAGTTTAATTAATGTGAGGCTTGACTCACTACAGTCTGTTTGGTTTCGCTTGTTGATCTGGAGTTTTGTATTTATTTTATTTATTTATTTATTTCAGGGACAGTGCATATTAATCCACATTTACATGTAAATATGCCAGAATTAGCCACAAGGCTATTTTTCATCTGTAGTCCCTGGACAGATGTTAAAATGTCACCCTAAACATAATAAAAGTACATTGTTATTACAAAGTTAAAATGCATCACTCTAAAATCATACAATAGACAGACACTGTTAGCAGACAAACCTTGAACACTCACACATAACAAAGAAAACAGCAACAAGCGAACAAATAACAACAATCAACCAAAAACAATCAAAAGGCAAGAGTCCAGCAGGGGGCAGCAAGAGGGGAAAGAGTTAATGCTGACAGGTCTGATTGTCTATGAGCCATTTTTAACTGAAATTTAAACGAAGCGTATGTGTTGATGTTTCTGATGGTGATGGGGGTGTTATTCCAATGTTGAGCAGCTCGGACAGAAAAGGTGGGTTGACCAAACAGACTTTTCCTGAGGGGGATGATACAGTCCCCTCTCTGCTCCTCTGGTTCTGTTGTGTTCTGGAGAGCGGATGTTAATGAACTGTCTGAGTGGAGGAGATGACAAGCCGTGAATGATTTTATACATGAGACACAGATGAGCGTATTGGACCATGTTTTCCAGGTGAGTAGGTTGTGTTTTTGAAGTATTGGACAATGGTGATTGTAAATCCTGTAAAATGATCATTTGTACTGAAATAATCCACAATCTCTGAAACCCTGATGACGACGTTGTTAGTTTCATGTGAGTTTGGTGGTGCATGCTGGGATAGCGTGAATACTTGGAGCTGCAGGTGGGTAACTGACGTGAAATCCATTTGTTGAGTTGTCACTTCCAATGGCTTTCTAAAAGTTTTTCTTCATCCAAAATTCAATTCACCAGTGCCCAAATGTGCACTGTTTAAGTTTAAGAATGAAATATAATGACACTTTTCTTCAGTCATTTCTAGTATGAGCCACTTGTGTCAGATATTGATCAAACTGTTGACATAAAGATGAGGAAAAGTACAAGACTAACATTAAATATAAAAAAGATGCACAAAGTTTAATGCTGTAATCCAAAGTGTGCCCTGCAGTGTCACATGGAAAATCACGTTTAAAAAGACAGTTCCACAAAAACAAAAACAGAAGGAGCTCATCTGTCACTTTTGCTCCAGGACAAACTCTGGTTCAGGGTTTAAGACACAGATCAAAACAAATCATTGCCATCTTATTTGAATAAAATCCTGCTTTTGTGAAGAACAGAACATGCAGTAGTTTGCTGTCCTGCGGTGACGGCTGTAACACAGTTCTGAGGTGGAAAAGGACTGGACTGTTACATAATGCGCTCCAGTCGTCCTCGGTGTTCGGACCTCGGACCTCGGAGAGACATTTTCTTGGAGTTTTAGTGTTCCAGGAAAAACTATGAGTAGTACATTACAGTTTATGTCCTGCAACGACTCAAAGGAACAACAAAAGCTCTGGGCATTTGGAGGCCCTGAACAAGTCACAAAACACACTGTTCAAACAACAGAATACAGCATTTAATTTAAGGCCCGGCCCCTCAACCCATCTGCAAAAAGACTGAAAACATTTGACCTCTTCTTATTGCTTCAGACCTGGTTTAGACCTGGTATAGTCCTTATTTAGACCTGGTTTAGACTTGGTTTAGACCTGGTTATGACTTGGTTTAGCCCCGGATTAGACCTGCTGTAGACTAGGATTAAACCTGGTGTAAACTCGGTTTAATCCTGGTTAAAACCTGGTTTAGACCTGGTTTGGACCTGGTTTAGTCCTGGTTTAGACCTGGTTTAGACCTGAATTAGACCTGGTTTAGTCCTGGATTAGTTTTGATTAGACCTGGTGTAAACCCGGTTTAGTCCTGGTGTAGACCCAGTTTAGTCCTCGTGTAGACCTGGGTTTAGACCTGGTTTAGATTTGGTTTAGACCTGGTTTAGTCCTGGATTAGACCTGGTGTAGACCTGGTTTAGTCCTGTGTAGACCTGGTTTAGATTTGGTTTAGATTTGGTTTAGTCCTGGATTAGACCTGGTGTAGACCCGGTTTAGTCCTGTGTAGACCTGGTTTAGATTTGGTTTAGACCTGTTTTAGTCCTGGATTAGTTTAGATTAGACCTGGTGTAGACCCGGTTTAGTCCTGTGTAGACCTGGTTTAGTCCTGGATTAGACCTGGTGTAGACCCGGTTTAGTCCTGTGTAGACCTGGTTTAGTCCTGGATTAGACCTGGTGTAGACCTGGTTTAGTCCTGTGTAGACCTGGTTTAGTCCTGGATTAGACCTGGTGTAGACCTGGTTTAGTCCTGTGTAGACCTGGTTTAGATTTGGTTTAGATTTGGTTTAGTCCTGGATTAGACCTGGTGTAGACCCGGTTTAGTCCTGTGTAGACCTGGTTTAGATTTGGTTTAGACCTGTTTTAGTCCTGGATTAGTTTAGTTTAGACCTGGTGTAGACCCGTTTAGTCCTGTGTAGACCTGGTTTAGTCCTGGATTAGACCTGGTGTAGACCGGTTTAGTCCTGTGTAGACCTGGTTTAGTCCTGGATTAGACCTGGTGTAGACCCAGTTTAGTCCTGTGTAGACCTGGTTTAGTCCTGGATTAGTGTAGATTTGACCTGGTGTAGACCCGGTTTAGTCCTGTGTAGACCTGGTTTAGTCCTGGATTAGACCTGGTGTAGACCCGGTTTAGTCCTGTGTAGACCTGGTTTAGTCCTGGATTAGACCTGGTGTAGACCCAGTTTAGTCCTGTGTAGACCTGGTTTACTCCTGGATTAGTTTAGATTAGACCTGGTGTAGACCCAGTTCAGTCCTGTGTAGACCTGGTTTAGTCCTGGATTAGACCTGGTGTAGACCCAGTTTAGTCCTGTGTAGACCTGGTTTACTCCTGGATTAGTTTAGATTAGACCTGGTGTAGACCCAGTTTAGTCCTGTGTAGACCTGGTTTAGTCCTGGATTAGACCTGGTGTAGACCCAGTTTAGTCCTGTGTAGACCTGGTTTAGTCCTGGATTAGTTTAGATTAGACCTGGTGTAGACCCAGTTTAGTCCTGTGTAGACCTGGTTTAGTCCTGGATTAGACCTGGTGTAGACCCAGTTTAGTCCTGTGTAGACCTGGTTTAGTCCTGGATTAGTTTAGATTAGACCTGGTGTAGACCCAGTTTAGTCCTGTGTAGACCTGGTTTAGTCCTGGATTAGACCTGGTGTAGACCCAGTTTAGTCCTGTGTAGACCTGGTTTAGTCCTGGATTAGTTTAGATTAGACCTGGTGTAGACCCAGTTTAGTCCTGTGTAGACCTGGTTTAGTCCTGGATTAGACCTGGTGTAGACCCAGTTTAGTCCTGTGTAGACCTGGTTTAGTCCTGGATTAGTTTAGATTAGACCTGGTGTAGACCCAGTTTAGTCCTGTGTAGACCTGGTTTAGTCCTGGATTAGACCTGGTGTAGACCCAGTTTAGTCCTGTGTAGACCTGGTTTAGTCCTGGATTAGTTTAGATTAGACCTGGTGTAGACCCAGTTTAGTCCTGTGTAGACCTGGTTTAGTCCTGGATTAGACCTGGTGTAGACCCAGTTTAGTCCTGTGTAGACCTGGTTTAGTCCTGGATTAGTTTAGATTAGACCTGGTGTAGACCCAGTTTAGTCCTGTGTAGACCTGGTTTAGTCCTGGATTAGACCTGGTGTAGACCCAGTTTAGTCCTGTGTAGACCTGGTTTAGTCCTGGATTAGTTTAGATTAGACCTGGTGTAGACCCAGTTTAGTCCTGTGTAGACCTGGTTTAGTCCTGGATTAGACCTGGTGTAGACCCAGTTTAGTCCTGTGTAGACCTGGTTTAGTCCTGGATTAGTTTAGATTAGACCTGGTGTAGACCCAGTTTAGTCCTGTGTAGACCTGGTTTAGTCCTGGATTAGACCTGGTGTAGACCCAGTTTAGTCCTGTGTAGACCTGGTTTAGTCCTGGATTAGTTTAGATTAGACCTGGTGTAGACCCAGTTTAGTCCTGTGTAGACCTGGTTTAGTCCTGGATTAGACCTGGTGTAGACCCAGTTTAGTCCTGTGTAGACCTGGTTTAGTCCTGGATTAGTTTAGATTAGACCTGGTGTAGACCCAGTTTAGTCCTGTGTAGACCTGGTTTAGTCCTGGATTAGACCTGGTGTAGACCCAGTTTAGTCCTGTGTAGACCTGGTTTAGTCCTGGATTAGACCTGGTGTAGACCCAGTTTAGTTCTGTGTAGACCTGGTTTAGTCCTGGATTAGACCTGGTGTAGACCCAGTTTAGTCCTGTGTAGACCTGGTTTAGTCCTGGATTAGACCTGGTGTAGACCCAGTTTAGTCCTGTGTAGACCTGGTTTAGTCCTGGATTAGACCTGGTGTAGACCCAGTTTAGTCCTGTGTAGACCTGGTTTAGTCCTGGTTCAGTTCTGCAGATGTTGTTAAAGCCTTTCATGATACATTTTTCCATATTCCAAAAGTGCTGGACACGTTTCTGGCCCCGAGGACAGAACCATCCAAAAGTGGACTGGAGGGAGAAAAAGTGATGTGGGAGCCTCAGTGAAGATGGTCACAATATTGTACTGTTTTTACAAATAGAAATACCTCTATCTAAAGAAGGGATTGAAGGTCCTTCCGCATGAAAATGGGAATAAATCAATCTTAATTAGGGTGCATTTTACGGGGGGCCCTAGTGTTGGTGGTGGCCCTAAACTTTTGCTCAGATTGTTTATGCTGCGATAAAAACCAGCAAAGTGCCCAGATTAATGTATAAACCCAGACAGCATTATTATATTTGTAAATTATACATCAGTGTTTGACAATTGAATTTCTGCTTTTGTTGACATTAGCTCCATGTACGTTAGCAACATTAGCATCAGAGGACATTTATAACTTCAGAGGCTCAGCGCAGGAGCAGCTTCACAGACAGAAGATGTACAGGAGAGAAACCAAAGAAAACTTGGTTATTAAACTTTATCCAAACTTTTAGACTTTAGACTTGTCTAAACTTTGGGTTCTGAGAGGTGACAGTGTCCAGTGGATTTTACAGGTTGGAACTGGTAAATCTGACCTCTGAGGACGACAGGAACCAGGGGCGTAGCACCAAATTCTAGGCCCCAGGTACAAACCTTCTCTATGGGCCCCTCGTTTGTGTATGTGATATTCATTTTTAATAAATTTTTTTATTCACTATTGATTCATCCAATAAGTAGCTAATTTCTATACCTCCTATCCGGCCGGTACGTAACACGGTTTGTTGTTATGTTATATCAGAACAATTTCACAAACATCTCCAAAGGTTTAATTACTGTAAGAAATTATACTAACTCCAATTTATTTATCCATTTGAATTAGGACAGTGCATGTGAATGAATGTGTCAAACAGCAGCTTCAACATAAATATTAGAGTTAGCGCACAAGCTAAATTTCATATTATTTGTCAACAACTTGGCTAATGAGCAATGATTTTTTAAGGGGTAACGGGGCCCTCAGATCTCATGTTTAAAGGTCCCATAACATGCTAAATGGACTTTTCAGAGGTGTTAACCTTCCTCCAGTGCTATTTGGGCCTCGTATGTTGTGCCCAAAGTGGTTTTTTGATTGATTCCCTCATGTTTTCGCTAGAGAACTGTCTTTTCCGTCCCCCCTGAGCAGCAGACGGGGGCTCCTCACTAAGATGACGCGGCTTCACCAGGATGACGCGGTGTTTAAGCCACGCCTCCAGGAAGCGCGCAGCCGCAAGAATAAAAACCATAGAACTATAATAAAACCTGGAAGATGAATCCAAGATGGCCGTCCTGTTTATCCCTATGGAGAGTGCTCATTGGCGCATGACCCCAAAAAAGTTTCTTACTTCCGCATTTACTTCCTGATACGGCGGCTGACATCTTTGTTTTACTTCCTGAAACGATGGCTGCCATCTTTGTTTTACTTCCTGAAACGATGGCTGCCATCTTTGTTTTAGTGCGCCACGTGACGACAATCCCCAGCTTCATATAAAAACGGTAATTTCGGGGATTTTAGAAACGGTCGAAAAGAACATTTCCTTCTATTTTATTTAAATACCGATAATAATTCAGTACTGTCCGCATTTATAATGTGCAATTTTAGAAAAAGGCTGGTTCCAAGAGGCTGCAGTACCTCACACGGCCACAAATCAATCTGGGACCACAGTCAGAGGGGGCGTACCTTATCCAGTTCATTTAATACATCCATGATAAAAACAGCTAATGCTAATGCTACACAGTAATTACACGATGGATACGACAGAGTTCGAAGAGTTAGCTTGTTATTTACCAAACGGCACGTCCGTCGTTGAAAAATGTTTATTCCCGTGTTTGTGTATCGCTGTTTACCGGAGCACACGGCGCATGCACCATCTCCACTCAAGGCTTCAGCACGGGTTGGGCGGGGGAGGCGCGCGAGTTGGGCGGGGGAGGCAGCCTGCTCTCTGTTCGGGGGGTCAGATCTCAGAGTGAGCCGTTTGCTTTTGCAAGGAGGGGGGCCAGTCCAAGAAATGGGTGTTTTTTGGAAACTGTTATGTTATGGATATTGCACAACGAGAAAATGTATCAACAAAGCCCTGAGGACAGACTGTGTAAAGGGGAAAAGAGCAGAACATGGGACCTTTAATTGTAATTCATCTCCCAAGGACTTTACTCAACCACAATACATTTTTACAATAGAATAAAGTGTAGAAAAATGTAACTGAGAAAAAACATGATGCTTTTGAGGGCCCCTCTCTGCCCTGGGCCCCAGGGAAACTAATACCCTGACGCCCCTGACTGGAGCGCAGCATTATGAATGTATTATTTTAACAAAGCTAATTTGTAGTGAACGTGCTGCAGTGTGACCGCGCGGTATTAAAATGAAAAGAGTTATGCACAGAATGATGTAATCCTTGAGAAAAACTGCACTTATGATTCTTGTAGAACAGATTATGTTTGCACATCACACCGCAAGACAGAAGAAACACCCGCAAAAGTATTAATCAGCTAAATAATCTATACTATAACACATGTTGACTTTTAAAATGCCTGTTTGTTCCCAGTTTAACCGTTTTTGGAAAGGTTATAATATTACTTCCTGATTAAACATTGGCAGAAGATGTGACAAAGGCAGTTTTTAGTTAATTTTAAAAAGATACAGAGGTTAACTGTACATTCTGCAAATTGTGTCCTGAAAGAGCAGCTCATTATTCAGCTCCTGTCGTGCCACTGAGTGTTTTTATCTTTACAGACAGACCTGCTTTTGTGATTTTTGGTTTTCAGACAACTATCATTGACAGCACCTTCTGCATAGACCCCATTATCCCTTTGGCAAAATATAATATTCATAAAGCCAAATACACAAACTCCAAACTTTTTTACAGTCTCACAGGGGCGTCGGACTGAGGGGGCAAAGGGCACTGGTTTCCCCGGGGCCCACAGCAGAGAAAGTTGTTGAAGTAAAGTCTTTGAGAGACTAAATACAATTATGCATGAGATCTGAGGGCCCCATCACACTTTTAAAAAAGGAAAGTCATCAAATAAAACTAGTGATTATAATTTGAAGTCAGTGTATTTTCTTTGTTTGAGATGGTAGATATGGCTAAATCAAACAGTCCCATATCATAATAAGCTGCTAAATTAGTGAGTTATTGTTAGGTTTTTGTAGTGTATATTCTAGCAAAAGTGAATGAAAAAAATTACAATAATAACTGAAAAAGTGGGGATAAACAGAAAATACAAAATTATGTATAAGGGGCCCATTGAGAAGGTTTGTACCTGGGGCCCAGGATTTGGTGCTACGCCCCTACGTCGCACTCTTCAAGCCTCCAAGCACCAAAAAGCAATTAAAACTCTCAATACCAGTAAAAACTTTTAATTTATTTTAAGAGTCATTTCAAGTACTCTACGCTGTGTCTCATTTCACTCACACTCCTGTGGATAGGGTTTATTCAAGGTGAGACACTACAGGGGAATAGGAAAAAATCTTAAATTCAAAGATATCAATGTTAAACTTTATGTGAGTAAACTAGTTTACTCACATAAATGTAAGAAAAAATATATTACAATTATAAGTTTTCCATCATGTCGTGTTTTCATGTTGAAATAAGGCATTTTATTTGTAAAAATAGCCAAAATTACACATATTTGGGACATTTAAATCTGAAAAATGGACAGAACCAGGTTTACATTTCTTGGTTCATTTTGTAACATATTAGTTCCAAAAGAAATTACAGAGGGGATCTTGAACTTCTTATTTGGTTTTTAAGTAAACTAGATTTGACTGAATATTGTCCTAAAAATTCTAATTTTGCCTGATTTTTTAAACTTAAAATAAATTCAATTCAGTAAATCAGTTTTAGAATTAGATAAGAAAAATAAGAAAAATAAGAAAAATAGAAAAAAAATCCTTCTGTACATTTCGTCAGAATCTTGTTGAGTCCCAGATTGTACAGTTTGGTGTAGGATCTACTTTAAGTGATGATGTCCCTGTGTGAGAAAAATGCATCTTTAAAAAACGTCCTTTGGAGTTCCAATGTCCCAGAGAAATCTATGGATGAAGTGGATTCAATGGAAGAATAAAACATTGTTAGGAGAAGATTGGACAAGTTTGTTGTTTCCACATGAAAGTCGATATGTTGAGAGAGCAAACTGACAAAAAAAAAAAGTTTTGCCTGTAGTGTCTCGCCTTAAAAAAGTTAATAAATTAATTTTAAAAATCCAAAACTGTTAGCTAGCAACCAGATTATAAACAACTATAAACAATGGCTCAAATCATATGAATTACACAATACCAAATAATACCCGATACAACCTTTCTTTTGTTGAATGAGTGTTTAAACTGTCAGTTGGGTGTGACTTGCCATTGCCTTTTGTCTTGGATGGACTGTCACTTATTGATGACATCACAGAGGGATTCTGTTTTAGAACTCAGCTTCAACTTCCTGTAACTTTAAACTTTTCCTTTTCCAGTTTTCCTCACAAACTGCAACTTGACAGATGTAAAACTATGATAAATATTCACCACAAGTTCTATACCAATAAATGAAGTCAGAATTCGAAAAACATGAGGACCGGTCTTACACACTTTAGACTTGTTTTGCTGGAAACACTGATGTTTTGCACAGAAATGACCAATCCAAATCAGCACAAAATTCCCACAAAAACGTTTTATTGACTCAAACGTTATTTACAGTTTCTGAAGAACAAGTGCCAGACGACATGGTGAAGAAGAACTACATGAAAAACAAAACACAGAATACTTAAATAAAGAGTTTTACACAGTCCAGGTCTGAAGGAGTCCAGCAGCTGGCTCTAGACACAAAGTGCTTCTGCCACAATGACATCACCACCTGCACTGCACAAACATGACACTTCAATTCAGAATGTTTATTGTGATTTATCCACGATTTGTTTTAAAGTTATACAATTTCTGACTGGTTTAGTTTGCATAAATAGTGGCAAAAATGAAACGTTTGACTTAAATAATTGTGCTGTCACTTTTATTCCATTTAAGTTGAAGTAATAATGTTACGTCGTCCAATTTACTCTGAAGAACATGTTCTGAATTGAAGCCTGGTGAATATTTTGTGCAGCGTTTCTTCCCCGCTCTGCTGTTGGTCATTTGTTCGGTTTAAGGCAGGACTGGTCAGTGTGGAATGGATGCCCTCAAGTGCACTTTGGCTTAGAATTTTACAATCATCTTTTGGATACCAGTTTTTGAAGAGTTACGTCTTCACATTCAAGAATTCAATGAACATTTGTGGCAGAGGGCAGGTTTTTGAGATGTGTATGTGCTGAAAACATCCCTTTCACATAAAGTATTTTCATTATCTAAAGAAGCTAATTTTTAATATTAATTTATATAACTGCACCAAAATCCGCAAATAAACAAATTACAATGACAACATCTGAAACCCAGCTATTACTTTTTCCTTTGTGTTTAACGGAGTGTTAGCATCACTACTTCCTGTCTTCTGTGCTTATAAAAGGCAGATCTTTGTGTCTCTATGCTAATACTAAAGCTATTTTTAGGCAGAATAAATAAAATAACACCAAAAACTGAAGTAACGTACATAGAAAAACAACCAGGAAGCTTTTACTTTATGTAAGTTGTATTTTGTTGCGTATTTTTATATTTTAAAACTTAGCATAGCTTTGAGGCACAGTGTGCTAGCCGGCGCTGCAGAGCCTAGCGTTATGATTTTGGTCCCTAAATATGCAGTATGACTCTTTTTTTTGGTGCTATCAAATATTTACTATCATATAGTATAGTGACAAAAATGATCAAATATTGTGCCACTTTCATGAGAATAGTTATAATAATTACACATAGGTTGTTAGCTTATTACCCGTTTGGTGCACTCTGATGACAGATTCCTGCCCTCCACCTCAAAATGTATCGCTAGGCCCTTTTATGTTATGACTTCACATGAAAGTAACTCCTTGCTAGTGTTGAGTAAAGTCAAATTCTGTGGCTTGACTACCACACCAGAGCTTTATTGGTCCAAGTTTATTACAATAAGACTGTTTTCAGTTTGACAGTTTCCAAGGCATCTCTGGCTCAGTCTAAACGCTGGATTTACAGTATGTTGTGCATTACATGTCCCTCAATCACAGATAAGGAGAGCTCTGAGCCAGTGTGGCGCCCCCTACAGTCCGTACAGTAGAATATCCAACATCACAGACTATCTCTTATTTAACGTGTGGCTAGGCTGTTAGCAACAGTCTCTGTCCAGTATTGCAGCTAATAATATGGCGCATAAAATAGCAAACAAACAATCAACACACTACAAGTAACATGAAGCTAACGGGAGCGAAAAGGCAACCAAATACACATTCAGTTTAGTTGTGCTACCCAAACCAGCTGCTCCTAAGGCTTTGCTAACAAACACGGAAGCTACAGACGAGCTAGCGGCTAACACATCTCAGGTGCTATGTTACACGAGCTCCGAGAGTCCTATAAAAAGTACAGGCGGGCAGTTTTCTACACGGAATGATACGAGAGAGGCTTGGTCACTGAACAGGCCAACTTCAGCTGTTTTGAAATGAGAAGGCCAAGATTTGGTCCACGTGGAGGGATAGATACAGCAGCGTTTACAGTTAGCATGTAGTTTCCACTACACGTGTTGGCTAGCCTGGCTAATATTACAATAGTGTGAAAAAGTAGATGCCAGATACTAGAGCTTACGTATAGTTAGTCTTAAGGATAAAAAAAAAGACACTCAAAGGTGCTGTACCGGACCAGTCTAAAAAAATCTAAAAAACAGAACTAGTTCATTTTAAACAGTTTTCAGCAGTAAAAAGGTATTCTTCACTTTCCCACGTATTCTTAGCATCTTAATTATTCCCCACCATGAGTTTACAAGTGCTTTTCACAACTTTCAGAGCAGAGTTTTGCCGTGACAGTAAAGCGAACAAACATTAGCATGCTAACAGCACACTTCTTGCTTTGCGGAGAATAAAATGTTTTATAATTAATGCAGACGTTGCACAGTGGTCTCATTTTCATCCTAAGAACTGCTTTTACAATATTCTGACACACTTTGTTTTATTACAAAAATCTGGTACAGCCCCTTTAAGCTCTACAATAACATTTTAAGGCACAAATAAGAAGTTGTAATTCCTAACCAGTTTAAGGGTTAAGAAGGGGTTTAATACTATGAACCAGCACATTGACTGTGAGCGCTGGCCCTGGAATCAAACCGTCATATTTGCTTGGAAAAGAATGACAAAAAATAAATTCAACATTATAATTTGAACGTCGGTGAAACCTTGACTATTTTAAACGTGCTCCTACCTGTACTGTGCTCATGAGTGGAAACACAGCTGTAACTTTCCATATCACCTGTGGACCAGGCAGAACGGAGACTATTTCACTGTTTGTGGTTTAGTATGAGTTAAATACATTCATAAATCTGTTCCCGGTTGTGCAAAGCAGGCCTGTGCGGTGCCCAAGCCGCGCCACATCATCGAAAGGCACTACGATTACTACCATCGCACTGTCTCCAACCACGCGTCCAATTCTATGTCCGAGGACACTCATCCATGGACGCGCTCTGGACACAGCTCTACACCTGATCAGCCTCTACAGAAGCACGGAACACGACAAACTGACTGAGGACAAGTGGTCGTTGTCCAAAGGATTCCAAACAAAGCCCCATCACCATCAAAAACACAAAATATGACATCAGTGACCCCAGCTACAGGGCTTTGTACAAGAGGATTCATATCTAAAGGTGGCGATACGTCAAAAAATGGATAGTGTACTTGTTGTTCTAGACATATGCAGAATCAGAATATAGAGAACATTTAAAAGGCAAAAAGAGCAGATTAAAAATAAAATATATTTCTACACTTTTGTGTACAATTACAGGCTTGTTTTAACACATTTCTGATGGATTGTCTTCGAGATAAAATAAATTTAAAGATAAAAGATGGATATTCATTTTAGTCAGTATCGCTCACCCTGTTCACATCTGGGACAAACAGCGGTAGTTATTAAAGCCCTGTGACCTACCGAGCCCAGACAAATCAGACACATTTCTACAACAGAGGATTTCAGGTTAGAAGTGTACGATGTTGAGTCAGATTATATTCACACAGTAAAGGCCGTTCTGAAAGCAAAGGTAGTTTGGATACTGAGGCCATTTCATGGTCGTGAGATCTTATCTCAGTTTGGATTTGGTTTAAAAACACAGATTTGAAAGATTGGTAGACAATCAGAAACCCTTATAGTTCACATATTTCATATTCCTACACATTCACTCGCTCACTCACACAGCCCCTGGGGGCCTCACAGTAACAGAGCTCGAGGGCCCGGCAGTGTGATGGTGCTCCACTGTGGTTGGTCCTGGCAGTCACATGACCCTTAGGACGAGTTCAGCAGGTTGCTAAGGACTGAAGCACAAACAGGCAAAAGTGTGAGTACATAAGAGTCCGCAGTAGAATGCATGTGTGTTCTGAGGCTGTACCTTGGGGATCGGACTTGGCCTCTGCTGCGTCTGCTTTACGGGCCTCCTCTGGATCTGCTTCTGAGGAGAGAGAGCCAAGAGAGAGTGAGAGAGGGGCCAAGAACACGCCCAGACCTACTCAAACGCTCTGGGTAAACAAGACTGCTCACAATCATTACTGTTTCACTCACACTCCATGTTACAGCCAGAATGCACTTTTTAGGCTACTGTTTAAAGAAGAACAGAATACGAAAAGTAAACAGGGTTACTTAAAGTTGGGGTAGCTGATTTTCAAACCACAAAAGGACACAGTATGTTTGTACATCTAACACGCTCCTTTGGTACATTGTTAATATTTACACGCATTTATTTTTGCGAATGGCTTTGGAACAGCTTAGTCTAAAGAGAAGAAATAAAGAAAGAGAAAAAGAAGTTAAACTGGACCACCAAAGCAGCATCAGAATGAATAAAACACTTGATGTAGACAGCATGCAGCAGACTCATTTTGTCACAAAGTGCTGCTTTTGCAAGACCCCAGTGGTGGAAGAATAACTCCATTTTGTAAAAGTAAAATTTTACTTTAAAAGAAAAAGTAATTCACACCGAATTTGAGACCTATTAAAGCGTCAAATTGTGATAAACAATAAAGCTTTCCCTGGTCATTCATATCTTTGTAGCCCATTTGTGTTCAGTTGAGCTCAAAGCTGACACTTGAAGTAAAAATAAATAAATAAAAAATGTAGGCAACATGTTTACATAAACGTGCACAAAAAAAAAAAAATTATGTTTTAAAATGCCCCACGCAGCCATTTCTGCAGGTCTAAAACCATAAGAGAAAGTATTTTCTTTTCAGTCGAGATCAGAAATGTGGTGTAGTAGTAGTAGTGGTGCAGATAAAGTGCAGATACCTAAAGAAATGTATTAAAGTACAGTGCTTTCCCCACTGCAAGATACTCTGGGGGGAAAAAAGAGTGTCAAAATGTGCTCATTTACAAGAATAAAGTGGCGTACCACAGCTTTAACTGCTTAGGTATAGATAACTTTGCTAATAGTTTTTGAACTTATCTGGCCAGACAAGCTAAATAAATAAATAGTCTTTTGTGCTCATTTGACAAGATTAGTGCTGTGTTGATAACACTGGAGGTCACGAGGGCAGCTGAGTCAGCTGTAAACTCTGTTACTGTCACTGCCCTCTCAGCACTGCTCTGTTTACTGTCAACATGAGACAACTGAAGACTCAAGAGGACACACTGGTCCTGATGGATGCAAGCCACCATTTATCAAGCACAATCAATTAAATAATCATTTAACCCTTTGAATTTTTGTATAAACAGCTTAAATTCTACTCTATTTCTCCTCATTCCTGTCATGCAATCACAGGAAATATAAATGATCTGCGGTCTGTTCAGCCTGAGGCAGTTTCAGTGATAATGAGTAAGAGGGGCGGATGATTAGAATTTCAAATATTAAAGTGGTCCCATCCTCATTAAGTGGCTGTGGGCGTTTTCAGCCTTATCTTAATAATGTCTCCAGCTAATGCGAAAAGCTGTAATTGTAGAAACTACATGAAGTAGAGGACATTTTCATGATAATACGCACACTTAATCTGCTATGGAGCTATAACACGATGGTTAAGTTTCACCGCGGGGCAGCTCAATTATTACCCCTGTCCTAAAGAGAAATCCGACCGTGAGCGTGTCCTGCTGTGCTGTGTACCTCTGTTTTTGAAGCAGAGTTTCTTCTTCTGGTAGGTGAAGTATCCAGTGACTGCTCCCACCGCTGCCACGCCGATTGTGGAGAGAACGGCCGCCAGAGCCCCTGAGCCAGACTCTGCAAAGACACAGCCAAGACCACATAAACATCCTGCACTTAAAACACATGCAGTGGTGTAAGGGACAAAGACTGGGTCAAATGTAGACACGCTGCGGGAAATGAAGTTCCATTTGGAGATGAAGCTTGCATATTTACATCGTTTTCCTCTCTGAGGCACAAATGGCTTGTTCCACCTTGTGATGTCAAGGTGGTAAATTGGCAACACTAGGATGAATTTCAATTGTCAAGGCAGCAGTTACAGTTTTCAACTAGTTCAAAATCTTCAGCTTCAGCTCACTCTGGTCCGCTCTAGTAGCTCTCGGTCTAATTGGTCGGTCAGTCACGTGGTACCCAAGCCTGCGTCACTTCCGGGTTGTAAAGCCGCTGTATCTACCTAGCTGCTAAAGGTAAACTGGCGACATGTGCTAATGATCTTTGGCTTGAGCACAATTTTTCCGGCCCAGGGCTTGATCAGACCATGATCTGTTTAGCTCTTCAAACTAAAAATGAAGTTCTGCCACTTCTGTCGGAATGTTGCGGACCATATTTCAAATAAAACAATGTTGGTGCATAACCTCTAAATATTATTTTGAAATAGCTGTAATCTTTGCTGAGCGCTATTGTTGTCTACACCCCTCACCTCTGAGCATCACGTGTATATCTGTGGCTGGCTCACATGCACATCTCATCTTTTATCCCGCAGACAGGTGGTGATCCCTTTCTTTCTTTCTTTCTTTCTTTCCGTGATGCGCTCTCCTCTCCCGGAGCGTGTCGGGCGGCTGAATGGAGAATGCTGTCATTTCCTGCCTGGATTCTGCCTTCTTGTGTGTAACGTGTTTCGGAGGCGGAGAGCCGTTTCTGTCTCTCGCTCTGAAACACTATCATTTACCGCCGCACGGATCGCGCTGCACCTGCCGGCACGTTTCCATGACGACGCTACAGGTGTGTCCGGACATTCACGGGATGCCGCGCATATTTCCACGCACGCTCCGGGGCGGGAGTGTTAGAACGGCCTCTGTCAACGCTGCAGTCTACTGGAACATTCAGTGCCACCTCCAGTCACGCTCAACGCTCAACGGCTTCAGCTTTGTTTGGACCAACGCTTCACATTCAAGTAATTGTCGGGTTTATGCATACAAAATGAAAAGCCTTCAAAAAATCTGTATAACAATTAGGGCTGTCACTAACGATTATTTTAGTCGTCGACCAGTCAGCGATTATTTGTTCCATCAAGTCATACGATTATTTAACTTTTTGAACACATTATCAGCCAAGTAAAAGTCAGAATATGGCGACTGAAGGCTTCTAGATACAGAATATTGTGTATTATTGATGACATTTTAATTTTTTAATTGATACATTTTTATGACATTTTGATGGTCTTTTGCCATGTGTTTTAGAGTTAGATTTAGTTTAGTCGATTATACATTTTTATAGTTGATTATGTTTTATAGTCGACTAGTAATGATTAGCCGATTAATCTTTGCAGCCCTAAGAAAAAGATTAATAAAGAGTCAAATAAATACAGTGATCCCTCGCTATATCGCGCTTCATCTTTCACGGCTTTGCTGCTTCACGGCTTCTTTTACAGTGCGGATATTTTTACAGTGCATCCACTGAACTTCAGCGCACGCACAAGAACGGGACCCTTTGATGAGTCGTTCGTTGCAGTTCTCAAATATAATCGAAGGTGGCATATCCGTTTATAAAAATCTTCTTGCTCAGAAAAAGAAAGAGCGCCAACAACTAAAGAAAGACTCGTGCGCCTTCAGTAGAAACAGAGGCTACAGGGGGCGGAGTCAGGACCAAGAGGCACAGACTGTGAAATACGACTGTTTCCAACCTTGTATTACTATATTAAAATGATTGTTTTTAACAAATTTTGGGCTTTAAAACAGGTTTTGATTTTTGGTTTCATTCCATAGTTCAGTATTGCATTGTAAAATAATACAAAATAAAGCTGTGACTACTTCACGGATTTCACTTTTCGCGTGTTATTTTTGGAACGCAACTCCCGCGATAAACGAGGGATCACTGTAGTACCAAATCAAAGTATAAGTGCTAATTTAAAGAAGCAAATGTCAACATTTATATTAAAGGTGCACTGTTCTGGTGGAGAGTCTGCCACGTGCCATCTCTAAATGGAGACGTTAATGCTTTATTTGGAATGTATGGCATTAAATATAACTTTCTCCAGCATTTATTCAATAAAAAAGTTTTTAACTGCAAAAGAAGTACCTAAAAACGTTCATTCTTGCAGGGATCTGACCTGTGAGTCATAGGGTTATCAAAAGTATATACTGTATATCCAGAGCTGGTAACTACATCTTTATTAGTTGTTTTGGCGACTGGAGCACACGTGAGTAACACCAGAGCAGAGTTTGAAAATATTACTAGACTAGAGAAAATATAATCATAATTAACTGAAATAGTGATTATTTCATATAATACTTGTACTGTCAAAGTGATTCTGTAGAGAAAGTGTAGACCGAATATATTTGAATAGTAATGTTTGAGAAACGTGCCTTTGCTCCAGGTTTTGAGGCAAAAGGAGTGCAGTGTGATTCGGCAATAATTGTATTTTCAATTACAACATTTTTGTTATTGCATAGAGTAATAATTGAAATCACGATCTAATATACGATAAATTGCACAGTGTTTTGTGTAGATTGTTACCGTTAGCGATTAGCATTTCTAAATCTAATGAGACAGAAGGCCGTCACATAGAAGTGGATGAAACCAACCAGGAGAGCAGACAGGGGAGGACAAAGAGGTCAATTGGCCCAGGCCCCAGGGTCTTAGGGGCCCATAATTGGACCCTCCTCCTATTAATTTGTATGAGAGGGGCTACCAAATATGTGCCGTAATTTTCTTTCTTTTATTTCATTGAATGTTCTGTGCTATTTATGTTTTAATTTTGATAGGCTTTTGTTCTCTGGTAGTGTTCTTTGTTCTGTGTTTTGTGTGTTAAAAAAAAGGGAAAAAAAGAAAGCAAAATAGGGCTTTATTTCTAACTTATCCAACAAAAAAGTAAATATATCAGTATTTCACTTTTGTAGGCTATTTTTCTATTTTTATTTCACTAATATTTCTGTTCTTACTTGTAAAATATAACCTACCTAATGTTTAGTTTAGTTTCTACCAAAAGTGACTTGAGCAAACATGTGATCTCATGAAGTCAGCTCACAATAACCTTCTGTGTGATTTCAGAAATAACTCCATGATGTAACTTTATGTCAGCTGTCACGTTCTTCTTCACACATTCTTCACTCAGAATCTTAAGAATGTTGCCTTACACTTTTTGGAGACATTGTTTGGATGCCATTAAGCTTGTTAATATAATGAGTCCTTAGAATAGAACAGAATAGAATACAATGTATTATTAATCTGGATGGCTACTTGACTAAATATATTAAAATTATGTGGGAAAGAGAAGGTAATTTTATTTTTGATTGATGAATAAAGGGGACATAATGTATAATATATATATTTGTCAATGGAGGACACAAAATCATATGTTTGGAAAGAATTCTGTTGTAAAAATATATCCCGTGTTCACAATTCACAGGGAAACAAACTGCTGGAGAAACTGTGGTTGCCAGGGTGCCCACCATCGTGTGTTTTGGGACTGTCCTGTTGCTCAGAAATATTAGATTGAGATTGACAAAGCACTCCAGACCGTTTTTGACATCGCCATCACACTCAACTTCAGAACTGTGTGTTTGGGCCTCAAAACTCCTGTCATGAACACAATGAATGGACTGAAAGAAGATTCTCACAGAGAAATGGATGACACAAACGGCACCAACAATCAAGGACTGGACTGACATTAGAATTGACATGTATAGAATGGAAAAAAAAAAAAATATATATATATACACTATATAGATATATGTGTTTTATATTTGAAAAAAGAAAAAAAAAAAAGAATAGAATGTAACACAAATGTTTAACTTGCTATAAATCATCTTCGTCTTTATAGATACAGTCGGCAGCGTGTCATATCAGGGGGGCGTGGTCTGCTGTGGGAGAAACTCTCAGTTGATTCAATAGGAAATGCAACATTTGCCCTCTATTAGTTGACCTTTATTTAACCAGGATAGTCCCACTGAGATTTAGAATCTGTCCTGCCCCCAGAGGAGCCTTGTACATGTTTTTAGTGGTAGGGAAACCTGAGCAAACCAGGACTAAACCAAGACTAAACCACTAACAAGAAATAAAATATATCTCTTGGAGGGCCAGATACGGCCCGCGAGCCTTCAGATGAATAGCCCTGTTCTATGGTGATTGGTCATTGTTTTGGAATGGTTCCACAGCATGGCATTAAACGTATCCATCTGCACAAAAAGAAGCAACCGACTTCACCACCAGGCCATGTTACAGGTCAGATCTGTGGAGAGGCGAGCCCACTCACTGTAAGAAAGCGTTTTTAAACAAAGATAGAGCGATCTGAGCAATAAAAACACATTCGATTGAATGTATACAAGAAGTTTAATGTCGTACGGTGGAACATTCTGAACAAAGCAACAGTATATCCATACACTGCAAAACATTAAACATCGAGCCTTGCTTAAAATGACCTGAATTCAGAAGAAGAATCTTAAACTCAAACTTAATCTCAACTTTTCAAACGTAAGCTTATTATCCTGAATTCAAGTCATTTTAACTTATCTGGAATTTTAATTTTTTTGCAGTGTGGAGACAAGATGGCGTTACAACCTACTCCAGAAAAGTTACATAGTGCATCTTTAACTTTATCCGTCACTGATTCCATACATTTTTCTCCACACTTTTAAATCAACCCTGAGGGAAACTAGCTCTTTTGAAAAACGAGTTTGAACTTTGAAGTATTTCACATCTTTTTCAGATGAGGGACTGAAACCCACACAATCTCAATCCCATACTGTCTCTGTATCATGATTTACAAAAGCTCTTGTGAAACTTTCACTGCTGAGAACCTCTTTTGTTTTCCCTGTCATGAGCTGCAGAGTGTGAGTCAACAGCGAAAAGCCATAAAGTAAAAAAGCTGTAACATGACTCACAGCGCGGAACTTGAAAACATGAGTCAGTCAGGTTTAATTAAGAGCGTGAGTCAGCGCCTCTGATCGCTGTGAGTCACCAGCACATGCACAGAACGCACCAGGTACTTCAGGATAACTGTACTTTTCCTTTTTACCTGTGGCTAGCTGCTCCCTTTTCTTTTGTAAAGGGTGTGCACCGGTTGCTATGCTGATTAGTTTTACACCAGAGCTACAAATAACACATTGAATTTCAGACGAACTGAGATTATATTTAATGATCGATTTTATAACAGACGTCTTGAGTTACAAATAGTCTTGTTGAAGCCGCCCTTTAGTACCTTTGCTCTGTACTTCAAGTGTCATTCATCAAAAACACAGGTCTTGTCTTGCCCAAGTGTCTTGCCCAAGGACACAATGCAGTCTGCAAGAGTGAGAGCAGGAATAGAACTGCCAACCTTTGCTCGCTCACAGTTATATTAATAAAGACTGACTACAGCAGTGCTACAACTACTCTGACTACTACCAGACTGGGTTGAGTTGAGCCACTTTTTGGTGTTTTTTTTGTTGCCAAAATGATGTGAATTTGAATAAAGTAAAACATTCAACACACATTTTAGGACTAGACCTAGACTCATATTTTTAGAGAGATTTGCATAAAAAAGGTGCTTTCTTGGGATAAATTGAACGGACAGATTAAAGTCTGACTTTTGAACTAAAACGAATAATTCTCCTTCCACTCCTGAGTGATTTTATCCTCACTAAATAAATATAATATGCATTATTTTAGTAATAATGAATTTTGAACTAAAAATACACATTGAATATATATTTCACTTACAGTAACTACAGCGGTCACAATAATTACTACATCGACTATTGAAAGACAAAACAATATTTGTATCTTTATACAAATAGGAAACTTTTTGTTATTTTTATGGTAATATATTCATATTTTAGCTGTAAAAGGTAAACAATTAATATTATTAATATATTAGACTCATAAATTATACCAACTAACTACTTAATGGTTTCTTACGATGGTTAATTTGGACGAGGGTTTAATGGGATTTTCCAGCTTCAAAGTTATGTGTCGGTGCATAAAGAAGTCTCGATTTTACAGTTTATCCTGATGCTTTCTGTAACTATATCTTGCACATCAAAATGTGTTATCGTGAAAGGCCTAACAGTAACTTCTCTACCAGACACCTCATCATTAGCATGTAAATATTATTCATTCATTCATTCATTCATTTTCTACCGCTTATTCCCGTTAGGGGTCGCGGGTGACTGGAGCCTATCCCAGTGACTTTGGGCCTTAGGCGGGGTACACCCTGGACAGTGGCCAACTTGCCGCAGGGCTAACATAGAGAGACAGACAAGGACAGACAACCATTCACTCTCACATTCATACACTAGGGACAATTTAGAGTTTCCAATTAACCTACACAGTCATGTGTTTGGACGGTGGGAGGAGCCAGAGAACCTGGAGAGAACCCACGGTAACACGGGGAGGACATGCAGACTCCACCCAGAGAGATCATGTGATGTTAGGGTGGTTCAGAATTCGAAACCACGATGTTGGGGTGGTGCGGGATTCGAACCCACGATCTCCTTATTGAGAGGCAGAAGCTCTAGCCGCTCTGCCACCGTGTAAATATTATAAAAATAACAATTAAATGTTAAATGTAATTGATAATAATTATCTCCACATTGTTTCTTATGGGAGCTGACCCCATACCTTCTGTAATTCATTTACTTAAACTGTTCATGTTTGTTTTATAGCTTGCTAAATGATCTAGCTCCAATTAAAATGCCTTTATTACAATACTAAACAAGTGTTTTCTCTCAAAAATTGGTGTCTTTCTTTTCCAATTTACCTAAACTTATTTGGACATGATTTTAAAGATGCATGCTGAATGATTTGGGAAAAAGCTCTAATTGTGATTTTTCTAACTAGTATTAAGATTACATTTGCAATTTGTGTTTTAATAATGGGCTTGTGTTATTTAGTTAGCCCGTTAGTCAGTTTAGTTTATTTGCTGTTTGTAGTTTAAAAATACATATGTGTGGACGTGAACAGTAAAACGTGTCCAGGAGAAATGACAAAAAAAGACAGAAATATGAACTGGCAAAGAAGAATCACAATCATTTCAGAACTTGTTTGTACAAATCCAGCAGAAAAAGACAGAATATTTCATTCTTTCAAAGAAATAGTGGCCCTTCAAAAAATGCCTTTGCCTCTTGCTAAGTACGTCCATTCAAACAGAGATTTTGATTTGATTGCAATTAATGTTGCAGCCGTACAAGTCGACTGCACTTCTCCTGCTCCACCACTACGTTTATGACCACAGGATCTCTCTTGTGTAATACACCCAGATATTCTGCTAACTAAAAAATATGGATAAAAACTAAGGCTGTGCAATTAATTTAAATCGAATCAAAACCGTGATTTGTATGAACACAATTAGCAAATCGCAACAGCTGCAATTTTTGAAGCGCAATAATTTACTCCAAAACAACAAATTATCCTGCTTTATACGGCAACGGCCAACCCTGTAGTTTAGATTTGTTAAAACATGTTCAGAAATAAGCCATCGTAGAAAGGGTTTCAGGGGTTGACATCCGACGCCGTTTGAAGATCGATCTTCAAACGGCGTCCTGGATGACAACCCCTGAAACCCTTTCTACGATGGACCACAGCTGGACGAATGAGGGTTTACATCGACGAATTCAGAAATAAGCGCCAAAAACACGACCAAAACTGACTAAAGTGACAAAAGCGTGTCTAAAGGTGTCAAAAATGTGACAAAAACTTGACAAAGTGAGAAAAAACGTGACTAAAAGTGACAAAAAACGTGACTAAAGGCAACAGAAACGCAACTAAAAGCGACAAAAAATTAAATGACATAAGTGTGTCTAAAGGCATCGAAAATGTGAGGAGTGAAGAAAACATGACTAAAATTGACAAAACAATACTGAAAGTGACAGGTGTCAAAAACTTGACTGAAAGTGACAAATAACATGATTAAAAGTGACAAATAACATGACTAAAAGAGTAAAAAATGTATCTAAAGGCGTTAAAAACATGACCATAAGTGACAAAAACAATACTATAAGTGACATAACCAATACTAAAAGCGACAAAAATGTATCTGACTAAAAGAGTGACAAGGGACAAAAACCTGACTAAAAGCGACAAAACCGCGAGTAAAAAATGAAACAAAAAACGCTTCTAAAAGTGTCAAAAATGTGACTCAAAGTGACAAAAACATGACTAGAAGTGACAAGCGACAAAAAATGTGACTAAAAGTGACAAAAGCTTGACAAAAACCGACAAACATTGGGAAGCTTTTGTTAGTTTGTCAGTTCATACTGTATTTGTTGTACGGTCTTTTGGTCAATTCTCCTGGTTGTGTTTAAAAGGTGAACTTTGAACAGAACCCCATTATTAAAACATTTCAAATCTAAGCACAATCGCAATACTGGTCATAAAAAACATATTAGATACTTTTCCCAAACCGTGCAGCTCTTGCTATTACTGCTAACTGACTTTCCCCATCTCCATACTTCTGTACATGAACAGCTATGTCAATTCAAACGTACACTCCTGACTTATCCACGGTTATATCTGTCGCCGCTGATGGATATGTCTAGATATGTCTCCACGTGTCCTGAGCCTGGTACATGGGACGGGTGGCATGTTTTTGTACACGTGTTCCACATGTTCTCGCAGTATCTATAGGGTTTGGGAGTCGAAAGACGAATCGGGAGCCACAGCGATTCCATGTGTCAGACAACCATTTAAGCACAAAATGGGGGCCTTACCTTTGTTCTGTGGAGCGGCACCTGCGGAAAAGAACAAAAGGAGCACAGTTAGGAGCCGGTTAGACACACGTGAGGCGAGGGGTGAGGGTGCAGGCTGGGACATGAAGTACCTTATCGTCATTGCTGCACAGGAGAGGGCAGAGGAAATTGTCAGCAGTTCTACCAGTCATTATACAGTATCTGGAGCTTATCTTACACAAATCTTTCGCTATCTTTGTTTGAATCTAAGGTTTTGAGCACTGTATTTGGTTTAATGGATGTTTAAAGGATGGAAAGAAAGAAAAAAGTGTTTGTGTGCAAACTTTTGGTCTCTCTGCACAACTTCCAGTCATTTTCAACATATTTTCAATATAAACTAGTACTTCATTGGTGTAAAACTATCACTTACATTTACGACAGGTATTATCCCACCAAATAAATGTAAAACCAGAAAAAATATATCATTACAACCTGTCATACGTACTTTAAAATGTTCAACAGTAATGACATGTTTTCAGGAGAAACAGATTATTGCAAATGATGTGAGTTTACACTGTCTGTGATGTACTATTTACATGTTTGAGTACAGGATATGTCTTGTGTATTGCACTTGGAATACTAAATACAAAATACGATAAAAAGTAAGACCATTTTCCAACAGTAATGAGCCATAAGTGAGGAATACATGTACTAATGAACTAGTTTAGTTTTTAACCTTTTTTAATGCGGCAAAAATCAGGTACAGCTTTATATTCACAGCAGCAGAACTGAGAATGCATGTAGTGTATTATCTTGAGATTTGGGTGTAAATTTGGAGTTTAATCCACATCTTTACATTGTTTACTAGTAATTGTCTGTATGGATATTTGTTATTGCAGGATCTTATGTAATCTCGTGGTTATAATATTCATTTTCATATATACAGTGTATACGCTGATGACACTCAATTGTATGTTCCCCACCGACAATGACCCACAATCCTTCACTTGTCTTCTAAACTGTCTCTCTGATATCAAGGCCTGGAACCTCTCAAAACTTCCTTCAATTAAATGGATCCAAAACATGGGTAGTTTCTTCAGTCTCATCAAAGTCATCAGCCCGAAATGTTTGACCCCGAGTTCAAATTGGATACACTAATAACAAAGGTTGTTCAATTATGCTTTTTAAAACTATTTCTTCCTTGAAAAACGCAACTCATGGCCTCATTTTCTCTAGACTTAACTATTGCAACGCACTCTATTCTGGACTCAGCATGAAAACTAGAAATCACACGGAGCATGTTTTTCGCCGACTACAGCCCAACATGACAGTAACACCTGTAACCAGAGCAAAACACTCCCTCCAGCCGTACCTAATCACACTGTGCACCGTAGGGCCGGGCGATATGGGGATAACAATCGAATCGTGAGCTGGTCTCTGTGACAATCTGCTATTTTTGTGAACTCGTGGGATCGTGATTGACTGTTTGTGTCTTTAATGCAGCTGTCTGTTCAAACACACTTTTTCTCCTGTTGTTTAGCCTCTGAAGCCTCTGAGCAGATGACTTTATTTACCTCTTAAAGACCAGAGCTGCACAATTCAACCAAATCCACACAAAATCGCAATTTGCAAATTCGCAATTAGCAAATCACAAAGGCTGCAATGTTTGAAGAGCAATAACTTCTTCCGCAAACTACAAAATGTCTTGCTTTGATTTGGATAAAAAACTGCTAACACTGTAGACTGGATTTGTATAAACAGGTTCTAAAACAAGTGACAAAAGCACGACAAAAAGCAATAAAAATGCCTTCAGAAGTGACAACAACAACGCGGATCAATGCACCAAAACGTGATTAAAACGACAAAAACATGACTAAAAGTGACAAAGACGCGTTGAAATATGACAAAGACAACTGAACGTGACAAAAACGCCACTAAAAGAAACAATTGTGTTTAGAATGTGAATTTGAACAGAATCATATTTATTTAAATTTATATATAAATCGCAAATCTAATCTAACAATTAGACATTTTTCCTGAACCGTGCAGCTCTATTATAAACAACAGAAAAATACAAAGTGAACACGAATCGGGATAAAATCAAAATCATGATCTGCCCCAAGAAAATCGTGATCATTTTTTGCCATCTCGCCCAGCCCTAGTACATCGATATGTACTTTAACTGTTCTCTATCCATCGGACCTCCCGGTGTGTGTGTGTGTGTGTGTGTGTGCGTGTGTGTGTGTGTCTCTTTAAAGTGATCCCAAAGCAAACACAGAAATCCGCTCCATGTAAACTCACGTCAGCCGGGGCCCCAGACCTGTCCGGGCACGAGCGAGCCGCTAATGACACGGCCTTTCACTGCACTTATAATCATTATAAACCCGCATGAATCACTCACGGGCCAAGCTGAGCGAGCCTGTCAGACTCCCATCCCATCCCATTGTTTCATACTTAAGTCCCAGGAGGAGTAGGATTGTCCTGTTAAAGGCCAGACAGGTCGGATCTGGGGAGAGGCAAGCCCGCTAACAAGTACGAAAGCATGTTTTTCAAGGAGTGTTGGAGCCATACAAGCTTCTGTAATTGAATAAATGATAGACAGTAGAGTTAATGCCGTACTTTTGAACATTCCAGGAAAAGAAATAACATCTCCATGGAGACAAGCCGTATGCAGTTACATAGTCATCTTTAATTACTACTAGAACGATTAGCAGTACTTTAAGGGCTCAAAAACTGTATTAAAGGTGCTGTTCCTGATATTTAGGGCCACATTTATCAATCTTGACGCTAAACTGTGAGTACAAACTGAAAAATAGCATGTGCTTTTTGTGAGTGAGTTACACCGGACTGACTTTACTGAATATGCATATTATTTTTTCGGCAAAAGTCCGACGTAAATGACAGTTCAGCGAGTGCAAACGTGTGAGTACCTCTGCTCTTGTATTGACTGTCTGTGCGAGTGAAGCCATGTAAAAGGTTATAATGACACCCAGCGTTTGGATGGAGGAGTGTCTGATGTGGGGCCGGGCGATATGGCAAAAAATTATTACCACGATTTTCTTGGGGCCAGATCATGAGTTTGATTTTATCCTGATTCATGTTCACTTGTTTTTTTCTATTGCCTTTAACAGAGCTGCACCATTTAGGAAAAATATCTAATTGTGTTTGTTCTGACCAGTGCCATTGTGATGATTAGATTTGAACAGAATCCTATTATTAAAACATAAATCACAAATCTACACTTTAAAGCACTATTTTGTTGCTTTTAGTTGTGCTTTTGTCACGTTCAGTTCTGTTTGTCATATTTAAACTCGTCTTTGTCACTTTTAGTCCGTTTTTTTTTGTTTGTAGGCACGTTTTTGGAGCTTTTGAACACATTTTTAATCGATTTTGGTCACGCTTTGTCGCTTGTTTCAGGACTAATTTGTACAAATATAAACTTGTTATTAGTGGAAGAAATTATTGCACTTCAAAAATTGCATCCATTGAAATTGTGATTTTGTGGATTTGGTTTAATTGTGCAGCTCTGGCCTTTAAAAGGTAAATAAAGTCATCTGCTCAGAGGCTTCAGAGGCTAAACAACAGGAGAAAAAGTTTGTTTGAACAAACAGCTGCATTAAAGACCTTAACAGTCAATCATGATACCACCATTTCACAGAAATAGCAGATTGTCACAGGGACCAGCTCATGATCATTTTCATCACCGTATTGGCCAGCGCTAGTCTGATGCAGGTTAAACAGCGCCGGTGAAATTTGTTTTTAAAAGGGCTTGGAGAAGATGTATCCTTTTAAAAACTCACAGACTGATTGCTGCTGTGGAATGCTCTCGTTTAGTGGACTCTGTGGGAGGCACGGCCAACATGTTGCAGGTAAAGCGTTTTTTTTTTGTCGCTGCTTTGAAAACACGTTTGTATTTTCCTTGTAAGCAGGTCGTTTTAAAGAATTAAAAACATCACAACTAAATGCCATAATTGTGCACAAATTGCACTGTGCAAAAAGCTTGCACCTGTCTCTCCAAAGTATGTAATGACTTTTGACACCAACACTCGAATGAAAAACTGTGCTGCGTCCTGTTCAGCGTCTGTGTGAGAATTGTGTCTGGCTTTTGTTCCTGTAATAGCACAGTTACGAGTTTTGCACGTGAGCAAATGTTAAATAATAAATAAAGCCCTTACAGTCTTAAAAATGTGAATCAGAGCATTAATTTTAAAACCGTTGTCCAATTTTCATAGTGTTTCTTCTACTTTTTGCAGCGGTCCACATGTATTGATCACTTTCTCACATATTCTGTGCCTCCTAATTGTTCACCAAGTGCTTTTCACAACTTTCAGAGACCAGAGCAGAGTTAAAGCGAAACATTAGCACGCTAACAATGCAGTTACGATTCCTGTTTTGTGGAAAATAAAACACCCTTTAATTAGATGCAGACAGCACGGAGCTGTTTTTACAATGTGTCTGTGCTGGGGTGAAACTCGTTTTACTTATTACACACAAAAAAAGAAAAGCAAATTGGGTACAGCTCCTTAAAGTGAAGTTACAAGAAACTTATTCCTTGTTATTCAATGTTTTATCTTTTTTATGCTTATGCTTTATGCTTTCACATTGTAGATACAAACTGAAGACATCAAATATATGAAGCAAGCAGAAGAAAAAAAGGTGATTAACATGAGTTAACTTTAAATTTGGGGTAGGAGATATTGACAAAAATGAATATCAGACTCCATATTTTTTGGAGCAACAATATTCAGACAATATTACGTCTGTTGGCTGTTAAGTCACACTTTTTTGTTTAGTACATTCCACATGTTTTCATTCATATTTTTGTTGTCCTCAGTGAGAATCCACTGTGTAAATAGAACTCATAACCTGCTCTGGAACAGGACCAGAATCCAACTGAATTAGCGTTGAGTGAGAATTTCTAAGAGGAGGAAGTATACTTTATATATAAATAGGCTACACATGAACACAGCGCCTCAGTTTCCTTTGATTTTATCTCTTAATTCCTTGTATGCAATTGTGATTATGACTGACAGTTCCTCATATTTTAAGTACGCTGCTCATTCCTCCTTTATTGTTTTTAATGGTCGACTGGTGTTGACTCCGCCCCCTGCTCTGTGAATGTGCACAGAATATTAAAGAGTAAAGGGGTTGACGAGTTGTGAAGCCGTTTGGCTCAAGTTGGCCATTTGCGACTCATCCAGACACTTATGTCTGGGTTTGTCTATCCATTTAAGAGTAACTTATCCAGGATAAGTTCAGCCAGGTTCAGAGTACAAGCCTCTGGTACCAAATAAAGACAATATGAAAACCATTTGTGTGAAGAATTGTCAATACTAACTTTAGATGATATAGTATTGACTGACTCTTACTGTTGATGTGTAAGTAGTTACACAGCAAAGCGTGATTTTCCTGAGCTATACATGGAAGCGCCCGTGCATACCTGAGAGCACACTGGTGAAACAATGCAGTACTGTGGCTCCTGAGCAGCCTGTTACAGCTGTCACTTTAAAGGTGATCTATGGGGAATGCTTTCACTGCTGTTTACTGCCCCGAGGTGTTCACCACCGCCACCACAGCCCACTGCACTCGCCCACACTCAGCCTGGGAATGAGGTGTTTAGATGTGGTTGTGATTTTATACCTGGCAAAATGATGAACAATTCTCAGAAATACAAGGAGTAATGACGATGATCTAGATTTTTTGCATTCACAACCTTAGAAATAATTCTACTGGATATAATAATAAATGTATAACTTATAACTGATGAAGAATGGGAAAAGATATCCCTAATTCAATGTAGAGGAGTGTTTTAAATTTGTGCCAAACTGGCTACGCAATGCAGCCGAAACCTACGTGTGTGCTTCGTCTTGCCACACTGCAAGACATCATGAATTAAGAACACCGTCACACTCTGCGACGGTTCACACAATCAATCATAGTTCGACAAAAGTTTGTCTGAGTGAATATCTGGATCTAGTCTCTGTGTGATCACACAGTCATCGCAGTTGTACCTGTTAGAGGGAGGCTAGCGTGATATGCTAGCAGTGTCTTTTTTGTAAAAGTTACTAAACGAAATAGAAATGTGAAGACGAGCTCCTCTACTGCACTTTGCAGTGCGCTTGTGTTTACCTGTTTGACAAATATTGATTGTAGAGGAAGAAAAAGGAGGACTCTGTAACCAAAATTCCAAAAAATATGAAACAGGTTTGACATCAGTTGCAGCTTGTCTTTGATCGTGGCTCATGGGTCTCAGAGTGAGGTCTCTCACTCTGAGACCTATGAGCCACGATCAGAGAGTCGGCTTTAGAGAATAAAACTGCAGACCGAAGTAAGTAAAGAGCAGTGGGCGTGCATTGGGGAGTGGTGAAAAGACAATGGAGTCTTGTCCACAGGAGAATAAAGATTACTCAAATATGCACCAATCACTACAACTTCAAGTTATCTAATGACAAGGGGAACAATTACATTATGATTAAAAGCTACTAAAAGTCTATTTTGCATAATAGTTTTCCTTTAAAACAACGTATCTCAGATGCAGGGCTCTGGCGATGGAGATTATTGATGGATACCTGTGGAATGTACTTTTGGCACCGACTTTGAGAGGGCTCTAATGTATCTTCACTCTCTGTGTCCTGTTCTCTTTTCTTTATGTTTAAAAAGAAATAAAGTAGTTAATACGTCTGAATCATTCTTGATAAACTATTGGCTCATCATGAATTAAGTCTTTGCCTATGCTTTATTAAGGCTAATAAAAGTCCATTGTTTTTTGTTTCATTATTGGGCCAATC
The DNA here is from genome assembly GCA_019453435.1 of Rhinogobius similis. NCBI lineage: Eukaryota > Metazoa > Chordata > Actinopteri > Gobiiformes > Gobiidae > Rhinogobius > Rhinogobius similis. The sequence goes on along the minus strand of CM033633.1, from coordinate 36,157,657 downwards.
CACATGAAACACAGGGCTATTCCACTTTATTCTTGTTAATGAGTTAAGAATTTCTTTTTATACCTCCATGAGAGTATAATGTAAAAACAACACAAAATCAGACCGCTGCATGTGTGCTTCTATCTATAAAACATTTTTTTGGAATGAGAGTTTCCTTATTCCATGTGAAGACGACTAGGAAGAACCTCATTACCTAAATACCTTCTTCTTTTGTTCACGGTTGAAAAGCAGGTGTCTCTAGTCAGGTGTTACTTTGTCAATACATACTTTGACACAAGATTAATAAGGTGAGCTTTTTGACCTATGCAACTTATACAAATCTAATATTTACTTTAGATTCCTTAATAGTTGTGTATGATAAGCTATCTTTGTTCTTTGTATTGAAGTACTGTACTTCCATACGTGTACTGTTGATTTAACTTAGTAAGTAAATCAGTTTCATTGTACACATCTCAAGTATTTTTTTCTTTTAAACATCTGAGAAGGACATCAGCACACTAGAGACTGAAAGTGACCATTTAGAAACAAAAAATAACATGGTAGAGCTGCACAATATGAAGAAAAAACAAACAATATTTAAACTTTTTGACAAAATAAGTTCAACTGCAGACCTTAACTTACTTAAAAATATGTCAAAATAAAACTAAAGCCAAATTGTGACAAAAATATGTGAAATACAATTTACAATTTCCATTTAGTTCTAATTATGCTATATCAATATTCATTTTCTATATATTGTGCGTCCCAAATACATAGTTATAAATGATACTAACCTTCAGCCACGGCAGCACTCTCTGGCTTGCTCTCTACAGCGTCTTCCAGGTTAAAATCTGTGGGTGATAAAACCAAGAACAATGAGAACCTCAGTGCATTTGGGTATCAGTGACAGCAGACAATAATGAGACATGTTTGCATCCGGCGCTTTCAGTAGAGCAGATAATACTCTGCTGCTGCTGCGAGGGTGTGACAGCATCATGTAAAGCACATTCAAGGAGAACATTTGCCATTAGAATATACTGAAGTGAGAAGTGTGAGTCACTGTCGGGGCAGGACGCAGGGACACTGAAGTACTTGAAATCTGATAAGACTCTAATGGTGCAGTAAATACACGACTTCATCCATTAAGTGAAAGATGACATTTATGACACCAGTGAGAGTCATGTGGTTAGATGAGGAGGAGGAGGAGGAGGAGGAGGAGGAGGAGGAGGAGGTAATTGTGTGCATTAATCCAACTGTTTAAACTACTTCTAACACCTTAGCTTTGGTATGACTGGAAATCTCTCCTGGCCGTCATAAATCTGAGAATACAGAATGCCACAGAAGACATTTGTCATAAAGTTGCACTGTGTAACTTTTCTAGTGGAGGGTCCACGACCGCCTTGTCTCTATAGAGATGTTATTGCTTTGCCTTGGATGTTGGTAGCAACCACATGTTCAACGCTTCAACACACAACACCACTGGAAAGCATGGTTTCCAAGGTATTTTTGAGCAAAAAAAAGACAAGAAAAAAAGAAAAAGGTTTGCCCTTTGTGCTCCAGTCTAGTCTCACACTAGGGTTGTCAACAGTATTAATACTACAACTAGTATTGAAACGTCACACTCATTTGAACACTGAAATTTGGTCACATGTTTGTGTTTACTGTTGGTCACATGTTTGTGTTTACTGTTGGTCACATGTTTGTGTTTACTGCTGGTCACATGTTCATGTTTACTGTTGGTCCTATGTTTGCGTTTACTGCTGGTCACATGTTTGTGTTTACTGCTGGTCACATGTTTGTGTTTACTGCTGGACACATGTTTGTGTTTACTGCTGGTCACATGTTTGTGTTTACTGTAGGTCACATGTTTGTGTTTACTGTTGGTCACATGTTTGTGTTTACTGTTGGTCACATGTTTGTGTTTACTGTAGGTCACATGTTTGTGTTTACTGTAGGTCACATGTTTGGGTTTACTGTTGGTCACATGTTTGTGTTTACTGCTGGTCACATGTTTGTGTTTACTGTTGGTCACATGTTTGTGTTTACTGTTGGTCACATGTTTGTGTTTACTGTTGGTCACATGTTTGTGTTTACTGTTGGTCCCATGTTTGGGTTTACTGTTGGTCACATGTTCATGTTTACTGTAGGTCACATGTTTGTGTTTACTGTTGGTCCCATGTTCGTGTTTACTTCTGATCACATGTTTGTGTTTACTGTTGGTCACATGTTTGTGCTTACTTCTGGTCCCATGTTTGTGTTTACTGTAGGTCATATGTTTGTGTTTACTGCTGGTCACATGTTTGTGTTTACTGCTGGTCACATGTTTGGGTTTACTTCTGGTCACATGTTTGGGTTTACTTCTGGTCACATGTTTGTGTTTACTGTAGGTCATATGTTTCTGTTTACTGCTGGTCACATGTTTGTGTTTACTGCTGGTCACATGTTTGTGTTTACTGTTGGTCACATGTTTGTGTTTACTGTTGGTCACATGTTTGTGTTTACTGTTGGTCACATGTTTGGGTTTACTGCTGGTCACATGTTTGGGTTTACTGCTGGTCACATGTTTGGGTTTACTGCTGGTCACATGTTTGTGTTTACTGCTGGTCACATGTTTGTGTTTACTGCTGGTCACATGTTTGTGTTTACTGTTGGTCACATGTTTGTGTTTACTGTTGGTCACATGTTTGTGTTTACTGCTGGTCACATGTTTGTGTTTACTGTTGGTCACACGTTTAGGTTTACTGCTCGTCACATGTTTGTGTTTACTGTTGGTCACATGTTTGTGTTTACTGTAGGTCACATGTTTGTGTTTACTGTTGGTCACATGTTTGGGTTTACTGTTGGTCACATGTTTGGGTTTACTGCTGGTCACATGTTTGTGTTTACTGTTGGTCACATGTTTGTGTTTACTGTTGGTCACATGTTTGGGTTTACTGTTGGTCACATGTTAGTAAGTTGAATCTCAGAGAGACCTACAATGTACAGACCATGATTTTGAGCCTTGACTCACAGTCAGATCTTTCAAGGCAGATGATCATCAAGGTGGAACTGAGTCTTTTCTTTAATATTAAAAACAACTTTAAAATGCTGGTATGATAAGAACACTACCTGCCCAATATATAAACATATTTAAAATTTAATTAAAGGACGATGGCCAGTCAATGACAAACTTCTCTGCTCTTTCAAGAGTGAAAATGTAAAAATATAAACGGTCTTATAAATGCATTTTATGACAGGCTGAGAACTTAAGAGCACCTACTCTGTCTCAACTAGAGCAAAGTCATTTGTACACGCTCCATTTGTCTGGTGACTGACTGCTTATTATTCATTTGGAAAAGAACTGATGACTGCTTAACCGACCATTAACAGTTACCATGGTTACAAGCATTTAGCAGTCACAGTCTCACACACGCACCACATTATTTTCTCTCCTGTAATGCACTCTTACCTCCCCGTGACTGTGTGATTTTTGCCCTTCCCTTTACCGGTACACATTTGTTTGAGCGCTCTTGTCCCATATCTCCCTCACCCCTGTACTTCCCCTCCAGTCCACTTGTCCCCTGAATGGCCTTTCCCCTCCTCTGCCTCTCCATTTGTCAACTCAACCCTCACCTGACAGCGCGAGTAGTGATGGAATTTTCAGCCAATGCCGATATACATTTGGGCTGCTGTTAATAACTGTGATTCTTAAGTATATTAAGGCATGCACATTTTAGTTTCACCAGTCAGACTGTCAAAACAAAAGGTAAAAAAGTCCAGTTTGCTCTCTCGACATAAAACCTTTTATCCAGAAACAACTAAATAGTCATCTGTGCTGTTTTATCATTTCATTTGATCAAATAGCAACAATCGATTTTTATGGAACACTGTAGCTTGAATGTTTTGGCATTTTTGTCCAAATGCATTTTCCTCCCACAGAGACATAAAGATCAGCCTTTAAAGTGCGGACGACAGGGTTTTTTAGTTTCAAATTTTGACTTTATTTGATGAGATAAAACCTGTTGTAAATATAAATGAGAGTTTAACACAAATCGAGCAAAAGTTTGTGAAGAAATGTTTAAAAAGAGTTCTAAAACATATGACATCACACTAGGGAGATTTCGAAATCATCAAAAGCTTGGCACAATTCACAACAAACACATTTTTCTGGCCCTTTAAACATTAATTCAATCAAATCAAGCTGTTCTCACATATTTCTATTTGTCCAGTAATATTTTCTTTCTACATTAGAGCAGTTTGGGCCCAGCGCAAAACATGGCTGAGGTTCATCATTTTATTACCTAAATATTTGCTAAACTGGGATAAAATTTGTAGAACTTGTATAAAAATATTAAATATATTGAGCTTAACTGTGATGAACTAGGTTTTAAAGTAGCACCTACACACCAAACTACACAATCTTGGACTTGAAAAGATTGAGTGAGGGTTTGTTCAAATCTAATTCTAAGCCTGATTTATTCAAGTTTTCACTTTAAAAAGAATTATACAATTTTTTTCAGTAAGATCTAGTTCACTCAAACACTAAATGGAGCCCGCGTTAAAGTTGGCCACGATTCTGGAAGTAAATTCATTCATTTTTGCCATAGATCAATTTAAATATTAAGGGCATGCCTAACCAGCTCTGTGGTAACTAACAAAAAACCATGCAAAATTTGAAATTCAGCAAAATGTTCTAATAACTTGGACGTTTATAAAGTTTCAGAAACAGACTTTAAAATTTCAAAACATAGGTCTTATGCTAATTACTCATCACAGCACTGATTAGCCCCGAGCTTTCATGCCGTGGGGAAAAGGAATGGAATGTAAATTTTTCAGATTTAAATAGCCCAAATATGTGCAATTTCGGTCATTTTAACAATTTTTAAATACGCTTTATTTATACTATATAAAACAGTGCATGATGAAATACTTGTGATTGATTTTTCCCTAAGATTTCTGTGAGTAAACTACAGAATATGAATGAAGAAGGAAAAAAAATCTTCAAATGTAATTTTTTTCCTCTGGTGGCCTGCAGTGTCTCTCTTTAAGAATGACAAAACCCAGATTAAATAAAGGCTAATGTGAGAAGTAATAATTAAAGTCTGCAGTTTTCATTTAAAACCATGCAATTTAATCAAAAAAAAAAAAGAAAAAAAAAAAAAAAAAAAGGGAACAGACATACATTTGGATTAAGAGCAGCCAATTTCTTAAAAAAAAAAATTCTCTCCTTTTGTTGAACTTCTTATAAACATTCCATCCACTTTTTGACATTGGGCGGTTTGACTGTCCTCCAACGTTTAATAGTCTGCATTAATTCATTTGAAATTGGTCCTAATTTGTCATCCTCACCACCCCTACTTTTAAGAACATAAATCTGCCATTCTTCCACAATGACACTTGGGATCGGCAAGTGACAGAAAGTGCTGCGGGCTAAACTTCAATGCAGCCGTTAAAATACAATGGAGCGACTTTCAAGCGCAATTGCTGTGAAGAGCGAACAAAGCGTGAACTTCTTTTTCAAAATAATAGTCGCAGTGAAGTCATAGGGAGTCAAAGCACCGAGCCATAATTCGAATCTTAAGAAAATACAAAGGCGTTGTGAGGAGAGCCGTTTTTCAGAGGAAACGTCACATCTGTCTCCTATTGACTGGCTCATAAAAAAGGGAGTGGTGTGTGAACATATTTTGTTACAGGAGGACGCATAAATAACACGTGATGATGATTTTAGGAAGGATTTTTGAACATGACTAAACCGTAATTAAAACGAGCTGTGGAAATAAGTGACTATTTCCTGTTCGAGTAAAGAAGACCTATTGTTAAAACATGACCTTAAATGTACCCCTTCACATGTACAGACAGTCAAGGTCATTCTTATATTCTATTATATTCTTACATATATTATATTCTTTAAAAAGAAAAAAATAATAACCAGTGACCATTTTAGAAGCTAAGATTTGTCATTTCAAAACCTAAATGTAAAGTGCGTTTATGTCTGTATCATGTCACATCATTCATTGCTTTGTTATGTTATGACACATATTCTGCTAAAGTGACTTTTTGAGCTTTTAACCATGTTTTAACAATGTTCTGTCATCAAAAACATACCAGGAGTTGCATATACAGTGATCCCTCGCGTTTCATCTTTCACGGCTTCGCTGCTTCACGGATTTTTTTTTTTTTTTTTACAGTGCGGATATTTTTACAGTGCATTGTGCTCTGAATCCTGATTGGCTCAGGGGCTTTACTGTTGTCTAGTTCTCAAATATAATCCAAGATGGCATATCCGTTTATAAAAATCTTCTTGCTCAGAAAAAGAAAGAGCGCCAACAACTCCCCATAACAATGTTCTTCTCCTGCGCCTTCAGTAGAAACAGACGCTCCAGGGGGCGGAGTCAGGACCAAGAGGCACAGACTGTGAAATACACCACTGACAATGTTTCCAACCTTGTATTACTATATTAAAATGATTGTTTTAAACAAATTTTGGGCTTTAAAACAGGTTTTGATTTTTTGGTTTCATTCCATAGTTCAGTATTGCGTTGTAAAAGAATTAAAAAAATAAAGCTGTGACTACTTCACGGATTTCACTTTTCGCGTGTTATTTTTGGAACGCAACTCCCGCGATAAACGAGGGATCACTGTATCTGCATTCACGCCATGGAATGTTGGTTAGAAAATCCTCTGGATATGGTTGATTAATCGCCTAACTCAAATGGACATCATCCCGATGATGCACTGACTGCTCTGTGGGACGCTAGTTTGGAACGACTGACCGTTTTCATTTGCGAACCGTTTTTGTATTAATTAAATAAAAGGCAAAGTAGAAAGCCTAAACACTTGCTGCTTCCTGTAGAAACAATATGGCTCAGAGCAGCCACATTGGAAATCATGTGACTGCTAGTGTTTCACAGCTAATGCTAACTTTTATCAAAATGTAAAATAAACAAATTCAAATTTTACAAAAAAAAGTAAATACTACAGAATAGTTTTATCTGTAGATTGCTTCAGTTTGTTTTAATTTGATTTTAATATTTGTTATGCCACAAAAAATTTGCACTAGCGTTAGCATTGCCACACAAACACTGACCGATCAAAACACAGTCTTAAACATGTTTTCAGCAACACCTGCTCACTAAGTATTTATTCATTTTAGCACGACTCGCATATACATTTTTAGATTATTATTAGAGATTAAATATTAGGACAGGACAGAGTGACGCTAAACAGTGAGCTAGCGAGGTGCCACTGTGAACTGAGCCCGTTAGAGCTTTTTACTGCATCACATCATTCATTACAAACCTACGTACGGTCAACCTCTGTCTATGAGTATCAGTAATCATTCCTAACTGTGAAGCATCCCAAAACGTCATCATCAGTATTATTCCCCTCTTTACACTGTAATAAAACAGAATGTGGTAATAATTAATTGCCTCTGACCTTCAGGGTTGGCTTTATTCATCCGTCCTGAATGACTAGAGATAATGGCCTCCTCCACTACGTCTTTTAGTGTTTCCTCTGGTTCCTCTGGTTCTGATGCTGGCTCTGGTGCACTCTGAAAGGGAACATTGCTGTTTGTAAGTTCACACATATGCATACACGCACATGGTATGAATCTGACTTACTGTAACTGAAGGAGTGTCATCGTCAGCTACCACTGGAAAAAAGAACAAAACGAGGATTTTAAAGTAAGTTTTAATGATGTTGTTGTAAAATGTCCCCTATGTGGTCTATACAGCTTATCACTCCAACCCTGGACCCCTTTCATCTGCTCCAAAAAACAAAAAAACAAGCCCAAGAACATAAAGAAAGTGCACTATTCTAGGCAGATGCTAGATATACAATGAATTGTAGTATAGTGGTTCTCAAACAAATTCCACTTGAGATAATATTTGGCTTTCCTAGTAAAAAAAAAAAACAAAACAAAAAAACTGACTATAAAAAAGGTCAAAGAGAGAGGTAAACATGGCCTAAAATGAGACTAAACAATGGACAAAGTATTTCTAAGTAATGATTAAAGGGGACATATTATGCTAATGTATCAGTTTGTGAACTATATCGCTAATAAGCAGGACAATATAAGCGACTAAAAAATAATTTAAAAAATTATAAAAAATGTTACACTGCACTTTAGCCAACTGGATAACATTAATCAGAGAACAAGAAAGTCTAGCATTCAAATCATTTCTGGGGAAGGGTCAAGTCTTGTCTACTGGTCTGGTACCCACGCACTAAGCGTTGTATTTTTGTTTGGTCTTGGTGATAACTGAGCAGCAGTTAAGAGGTGAGGGCCCCTGAAGCAAATTTTACCAAGGGCCCTCCAGAGGCTTGGGCCGGCACTGCTAGAAACTAAGGGTGCATTTACAAGATTAAATTTAAGACTAAACCTGAAGACAACAGAACTCCTGGCTACCTGCTGTGTTTCCATCGCCTCCCTCCTCTGGGCTGGCCCCATCATCTCCGGGTGCTTCAGTGGCTTCTGGAGAGGCGTCTGTTTCAGGGTCTGCCAGAGCCACGGCGTCTTCCACATCTTCTTCTGTCGTGGCTTGGGGTTCAGCCTCGGTGGGTTCCTCACCCTCGGTGGGCACCTCAGAAGAAGCATCAGCCTCGGCCTCGGTGGTTACCTCAGGAGAAGCATCAGCCTCGGTGGGTACTTCAGGCTCAGATGGAGCGTCAGTCTCCTCAACTGTAGTTTCCTCCTCTCCTGCTGCTGTGTCTTCAACCTCTTCTTCTCCAGCCTCTTCTTCTTCAGCCTCTTCTGATCCAGCCTCCTCTTCTTCAGCCTCTTCTGATCCAGCCTCCTCTTCTCCAGCCTCCTCTTCTCCTGTCGCTTCTGCTTCAGCATCAGTTGCCGTTTCCTCTTCTGCTCCAGCCTCTTCTGTTTCAGCCTCTTCTTCTACAGTCTCTTCTTCTCCAGCCTCCTCTGCTTCAGCATCAGTTGCCGCTTCCTCTTCTGCTCCAGCCTCTTCTGTTTCAGCCTCCTTTTCTACAGCCTCCTCTGCTCCAGCCTCCTCTTCTACAGCCTCCTCTTCTACAGCCTCCTCTTCTACAGCCTCCTCTTCTACAGCCTCCTCTTCTACAGCCTCCTCTTCTACAGCCTCCTCTTCTGCTGCAGCATCAGTCGCTGTGTCCTCTTCTGCAGCAGCGTCAGTGTCTCCAGCTTCAGTGTCTCCGGCGTCCGCTGCTGTGTCCTCCTCGGCGGCCGTATCATCTGCCTCCTGTCGATAGAACAGAACAGACTTAGGAACAGGAGGTGAGGTTTGTGTTCTCACTCGTGCCTGAAGGACGGGCCCACCTCTGCAGCAACCTCGGCCTCTGCTTCGGCCTCTGCGTCGTCCGCTACCTCCTCTGCAGCTTCCTCATCTGCACAAAAACAAAAGGGCACAATGGAGACAAGTTTAGCAACTTTAGCAACTTTAGTTGCTAAACTTGTTCTAATACTAAACTAAACAAGTTTAGTTTAGTATTTCCATAATCAGATTTGGTAATGCAAGATCGCAAAATTGATATTATTGCAAATCCATATTGGTAGAAAATAAACATTGCACAAAAAGACATCCCATTAGCATTTTGTTTTGTTTTTTAATTAATCAGTAATTGTCATTTGTCTTAAAAAATAACTTGGATTTGGTCTTGGTTTAGTCTGTGTTAAGGTTTTACTTTGACACAGACATTTGTGCGTGAATATTTAGAGGGAATCACCTTGAGAAAATAAAACAAAAGCTAGTTTGCCTCGACATGCTACTGTAAGCGCACAGCTGTAATTAACTTGATAATAGCATTTTTATCTGGGAATTATATCTTGAGTTCAAGATATAATGTCAACAATACATTTTGCCCTACATTGTCATAGAAATAACACATTTTTCAAATATAAAACAGAAAATGGAGCACAACCAGAGAGGGTGCAGGATATAAAACCAAAATCCGAAAGAAATGGCACGGCACATGTAGTTCAAACTAAATGTCACCTTTTGTCTTCCAAATTTAGTGAGAATCCAGTAGTTGTTTTCTTAACGTTTGTCAGTTATGAAGTCAGTCCAGTCCTTCATTGTTGGTGCAGTTTGTGTCATCAATTTCTTTGGAACAAACTTTTGGCTGTTAGGAAGAAGGCCATTACAAAGGTATCCATTTATTATGTTCATGACAGGAGTTTTGAGGCCCAAACACATAGTTCTGAAATGGTGCGGGATGGCGATGTCAAAAACAGTCTACTGTGCTTTGTTAATCTCAGTCCAATTATTTCTGAGCAACAGGACAGTCCCAAAACACACGATTATGGTGCACCACCTGGCAACCACTTCTTCTCCAGGAGTCAGTATTTTTATGTGAATAGTGGGCACTTTGACATGGAGTATTAATATTGTCTTTCATTGAGAAACATATATACAGTTTATGGGTTCCTAAACTGACTTAGTAGTAGAAATTATAGATTTTGTCAATTAGAGTCGTAGCCAAAACTCAAATCTCAATGATCCGACCATATTTAACCCAATGTGCACTGGCAAGATTATAGTTTATTGGTAGAGTTCATTCCAACATCTCCACTACGCATACATTGCTAATTCACAGACATATTATGAAATCAAGTGTAAATGTTTCCAATCACTGCCGATCTCCTCCACGAGTTCTCAAACCAATAAAAGCGGTTTGTTTGAAACGCTCAGCTTGTTCCTGATGAAACCCCACTCTCTCTGTTGTACATGAGTTGCAGCCCGCCCCGCCCGTCTCTGATGGGTTCCTCATGTTAGTTCCTCTCCGTCGGCGCTGACCTGCCCTGCCTGCGCCATGTGACGGGGCGACCTCGGCAGCTGCACACTAATGAGAGGAGCCCTGCCTCTGTCACTTAGACTGCGCTGCGTTTGTGTGTGTGTGTGCGTGTTTGAGCAGGGGCCGCGACATTCCCCCGGAGCGTGTGAGGAGCCCAGTCAGCACGCCTTCATCACCAGCCTCTGTAAATGTTTGCTTTGTACTTTAAAGACCGACAAATTAGGATTTATTGTTGCTGCGATTACGCGTTATCAGGGCTGGGCAAAATGACAATAAAAAAATAGGATCGTGGGCTGATCCCTGTGACAATATGCTACTATCTGGACAACATACTGCTGAAACACAGACGCCTCACACACTCTACTCTTGACTATTGCGGATGGATTTAGCCAATCACTAGAAAGAGTGAGCTCTCAGACGAAGCAGATAGTTCTAGATCTGGAAGATGAATCAAAAATGGCGTTGTGCTGGTTTCAGTGACTTCAGTAAAGTGTAAACTAGGCCTGTCACGATAACAAATAAAGTTAAAGTTGGTATATCACAATACACGATAATACTGAAACTACTTTACGTCTCCTAAAACAGTGCAATTTCGTTAAAAGACATCAGCTGCAATGAACATTGAAACACTTTTGTTGTTAGTTGGTGTCGATAATGAGTCATAAAAGTTGCTTATTGCACTCTCTACAGCTCAAATTGTACCAGAAAACAAAGAAAAGGTTCCCTGAAGTGAAAAGAAAACGCACACGATAAATAGTGAGCTCAAATATATTCAATATTCTTTCGATCATATGTTGAATGATAAGTCGATATAGTAATTATCATGACAGGCCCAGTGTAAACAAATCAAAATACATAGTCACTACTCAAGGTATGTATTTTAGCTCAACAAAAATGACTCCTTTAGGACATAAACTGCATGAAACAGGCAAAGTCCGATCCCAGGTTCATTATGTAACTCATGAAGTTACGTCATCCAAACACAGCAGAACAGATGTGTGGCACTACAGTGGACCCAGAGCAGCAAAGTCGTCAAAAAGTCATCATGAAATCAGACTTTCAAAGCATCCATATGTGAGGTAGGGAGGGCGATGTTGCAATCACAACATTTTTTATTGATTGCTAAGGATTTTCTATTTTATTTAGACTTTTTTTATTAAAATCAAATCAATATGGTCTCAGTTTGATTACCAAATGACTTCTATCAACTTTAGTTCCAAAGACCTGAAGATCGAAACAATACTATTTGTTTTTCGGTCATCTTATTGTAACTTTGCACCTCTAAAAGTCTCCCACATTAAGTTTCTAAGCTTGACTAAATTCTCTGTCGATGCTAAGTTCATTGTCTAGACTTGTCTCCTCAAGTCAGAAAACCATTGCCAAATTGTGTTGTTTGGCATCAAACAGCATGAACAATTTGAGCGCTGAAATGATCAAAGCTGGTCCGGTGAAGGAGCCCGGGCTTTAAAAACAAGGAGGAGCACAAAAACCCGGCTAGGTTTTTAATGAGATTAAAAAAGAACCTTTAAGAATTCATCGTGTTTGGAGTGAAGAATGTTAACATCTGCATTCTAAAGGCTGGTACCGTCCCACATTAGCTCTAATACATCATTTTGTAAGAGAAAGTTAGCGTTAGCCTCCAAACATATGAAAAGCCAGGGTTGTCATGGCGACTGACAACCACTCCAGCACACACGAGTAACACCAGAGCAGAGTGAGAAAACATGACCGAGTGTTGCTTAGTTTATTGGCAAAGCGATCTGAGCCAAAATGAGCTTAATTAATGCCAACAACCACATTAAAAAAAAAAAAAAAACTATCAATCTAACCATTTAAAACTGTGCTGAACAAATCGCACCAAAACATAGCTACCACAACAGTCTGACAAAGAAATGCTGTTGTTGTTTCGTTTCTACAAATCCTACGTTAAATCTAAGTACTTGTGGCAAATGTAACAAAACCGATAAACCATTTCATGCTGTTCCAACTTCAAAATTCTAAATGACATTGAATGTTTATACCACCACCAGCCAATGTCACAAATATTCTAAAACGTAATTCTTGGAAGGGTCTGTATCTTTGCCCGTGGACTGTCTAAGTAACACTTGGCAGGACAAAGCTGAATAGTTTCATAAAGTTTATTAACGTGCACACGGGCCTGCCTTTCCTTTGTATACAGCTTTTACAGCCAAACACGTTTCTAATGAAAGACACTTTGTGAGCCAGGCGAGATGCTATCAGAGCGAGGCCCGGGGCAGCGCGGCTCGAGCGCGACTGAAGCCTTTCCATCGCACCATAAATCCTCTGGCAGCAGCTGGTGGCACAGCGCTCGCACTTTGCATGAACATGGAGAGGGACCCGCCCGGATGGACCCGTATGTGCACTACAGGCCTACAGACCACACTGACAACATGGAAATGTGATGGAAATGTAGCGACGAGTGAACACACCAGTGTGAGAGAGAGAGCGAAGAAAGAACGTGACATTTGGAATGATTCGACATTCACTGCAGAATATCTTCATGTGTGTTATTGTTTTTATCAAATCAGAGTTCGATTTAATTAGAAGGATGTTTTGACATTTAAACTTAAAAAAGTTTTACTGGTTAATTAATAGTTTTTTAATTCACGCAAAAATACAATTGCATTTAGAATTGGGCTACCATATGAATTGGAGTCCATCACACCATTTCTATTTAGGGAATACAAACTGAATATTTAGTGTAATGTACAAATATGTAAATAGTATGTAAATAGAGTGTTAGCTAAACCACTGTCAAAAAGGTTTAGCTTAGCGTTGGGTGCCATTTATGACTTCAGTAAGTCCAACAGAGCAAGGTCGTCGTCAATAACAACATAACACAAACGAATAAACCTGGGTTATATTGACTAACCCTCCTACATTCAGTAATGAAAGGCTCAGTCAGAACGTGACGGGACACACAGCTTGTTTTGTTTGAGAGCCATCACGACATCTCACATGAAGGATTTACAGATGGCCTCAGACACACAAACACAGGATAATAGACTTCCTGAAAGGCTAATATGCTTTGTATGTGACAATGTCACGTTGATCAATCCTTCTGGGACTCTCTACAACCTTTACACAAACTAATGTAGAGAATGGTTCATTTCACTTTCCAATGTAATGCCGAACATTAAAGGGTCCATATTTTTATTATTAAATTATCTGTTTTAAGCTTCAACTTAATTATTGTTAGAAATATCCTTGGTCTTGTGTTTTCATTCACATCATTTCTTGTGTAATGCTCCTTCCCTTCTCTTTTTAAAAAGGTGCTCCCCTTACTGCTCTATTATCTGAGACAGAGTTTAAAACTACACTCCAGCAATGAAAACATGAGATGGATACCAACAGCAAAAAGCAATAACAATAACTTGTTTTCTTTTTGTACTTTTGTGTTTGATTCTGTTTGATTTTTATTATGTATTACATATAAAAAAAGTAAAATAATATTTTAAAAAGCTGCCCCACTTTATTTTGTAAGTTTATACACAGTCACCTTCACATTTTAACACAACAGGACACATCTTGCTAATATCTAGCCACTGCTGGTCATGGTATATGAAAAACAGATACTAAAGTATGAAAAAGTGGTTTTCATATGTGGTATGAATAATGCATTGTAAATTGGACGTGCAGAATGGTTTGTTTTGTTGTTTTGATGCGTAGGTGTCGTAGTCTGATAAAATGGCATTCTTCTGCACTGAGGCGTGAAGGATTATCTCTATCTAAACTGAGATAGAGCTGGCATTAGGCACTTTCGATCTGCTCACTGTCCTGTGCCCACTCGTTTGCAGGATTTGTCCAGGATAATGTATGGCACACATCAGACATTTTTTAAAAAGTCACATGAATTACTACAAAACAACAAAAATGTCTGTAGAGTGTTTGTAGATGAAATGATCAACGTGAGTGCTGTGAAGATGTACTGTAAAAACTATGAGCACTTCCTGGATAAGCACCCAATGACATCATGCAGTGCAATGAGCTGTTTTCAGACAATATTACATCAATCCAACAGAAATGAGTTAAAACATGTCTTTAAATGTATTAGTTGAGGTTTAATTATCAGACAAATCTGAACTATCTACACTTTTAATCACAAAAGAGCAAAAATATCACCTTTTACATGTATTTGAAGATTTAAAGCGTAACTTTACAGCATGTTGTAGGTTTTTTTTACTATAAATGATATTCTTGATATTCAATTTTTGCATAAAACAAGATTCACAATATTATCTACATTTCTTTTTTTAAATTGCCCATCCCTATGTGGCAAGTTTACTTTTTTGAGCTTTTAACTAATTGTAACATTGTTCCTTCATCAAAAAGGTACCAGACGATGCATTTTAGTGTCATTCACTCTGTTGTTTCATGAATCATATTCAGATGGTCTTCTTCTCCGAGCCTCACAAAAACTCTGCCTGAAATCACATTCATGGCTACTGTGAGGTTACATTAACAAGTCAGGGCAAGCTAACTTTTGTTTATTTCCCAATGATTATTCCCTCTGCTGGCAGAAGATGGAGGCTAAAACCAATCCTGATGACGGAACGCTTGACTGAGAGAAAAGTAATATATGCTTTTCGATACATAGTTTTAAGTTCAAAAACATGAGGCGCCAAAGCAAAGGTACAAGAGCAACAACTACACAAACAGTACATAATGTTCTTACTAACTCTAAATTAAACTGATCATTCTTTTTTTTTTTTACGTGTATTAGAACTTGTTATCCTTGTTGTTCATGATTTTATAATTAAAAGTGAGGTCACACTCTATACACGAGCTTTTCCAAAAACGCAATAAAATCCTAATTACTGCTAATTTGCAAATTTATGCTAGCAATTACGTCATTATGCTGTGGCTTTGCGGAGTCATTCCCTCACGCTGAAACATGTGACTGCGACTTTCTGCTGTCTGACTAAACACATTGTGCGCTTACTAACTCATTCCTTAATTTATCTTAAGGTGCTGTTCCTGATTTTCAGCGTGAAAAACAGAACTAGCTCATTTTAAACTCTTTGCTAACCCGCACGCATCACTCACTTACCTTCAAAGAACCAAAAATACTCACAGCGATGAGCTTATAGGCACTTTTAACAACTCTGTGAGCCAAGAGCAAGTCACGGTAAAGCAGTCAAACAAACATTAACATGCTAAAGGCGCACTTCCTGTTTTGCGGAGAATAAAACACTTTTTTATTAGATGCAGAGAAAGTGCTGTGGTCTAATTTTCACCCAAATACAGATTTTAAAAACAGATCTTACTTTAGTACATGTAAAAAAAAAAATAAAAAAAAAAGGAGTACGGGCCCTTTAACCTTATCTTAAGCAAACTGAATTAGGGCTGCACAATTTGGGAAAGGTTTCTAAAGGTTTCTATTTTTTTTAAATAATAATAGGATAATAGGATGAATAGGATCTGCTCAAAGTTCACATATTAAACGTGTCCAGGAGAATTGACAAAAACATTTTTTATGCAGAATAAGACAAGACATTGTGTTGTTAATGAGAAAATTATGGTACTGATTCCATCCATTCAGATTCGGATTCGATTGGGATTAATCTTGCAGCCCTTGCAGCCCAGTAATTTGAAAGATAGTAATTGGTAAATCACAATTAGAACAGTTGTACAATGTTCTACAAGTAAATGTATCAAATATCTGATGAAATGCATATGATTCTTGTGTCAGTTTAGCAGTTCATGTTTCCATTCTGTTCAAAATGTGTACTTTTCAAACTCTATCTTGATGTACATAACTTTTTTTCCTTTGTTTTTCTACACGACGGTGCTTTTACAGCCCTTTTTTTCCAGTTTATCAGGATGCGTGGGAACTGTGTGTAGGACTAACAACGCCTATACATCCAATTAGAAAAAAAAGAAAAAGAAAAAAAACTTTCCGCCCTCCTGTCTCTCTATCTCCCCGTCCATGGTACATTGTGTTCTCATCTATCATTGTGCCACTTCCTAACCACCTCTGCTACAGAATACACCCGCCCCGAGGTCTCAGAGGTCTGGGCCACGCAAGTATACGTTTACCATAAATGATGTGACTAAACTAGAAGTGAACCAGGAAGAGGTGAACAAAGACTAAATCATGTAAACCAGGACAAAACAGGACTAAATCATGTAAATCAGGCCAAAACTAGGGCTAAACCAGGACTAAATCATGTAAACCAGGACAAAACAGCACTAAATCATGTAAACCAGGACAGAACAGGACTAAATCATGTAAACCAGGACAGAACAGGACTAAATCATGTAAATCAGGTCAAAACTAGGGCTAAACCAGGACTAAATCATGTAAACCAGGACAAAACAGGACTAAATCATGTAAATCAGGTCAAAACTAGGGCTATACCAGGACTAAATCATGTAAACCAGGACAAAACAGGACTAAATCATGTAAATCAGGTCAAAACTAGGGCTAAACCAGGACTAAATCATGTAAACCAGGACAAAACAGGACTAAATCATGTAAATCAGGTCAAAACTAGGGCTAAACCAGGACGGAATCATGTAATCTAGAACAAAACGATGGCCAACACTAAATCATGTAAACCAGGTCTAAACAAGTGTTAAACCAAGACTAAATAGCGTAAACCAGGACAAAACAAGAGCTAAATATGGAGTAAATCATGTAAACCAGGACAAAACAAGAGCTAAACCAGAACTAACTCGTGTAAACCAGGACAAATGAGGGCTAAACCAGGACTAACTGGTGTAAACCAGGACAAATGAGGGCTAAACCAAAACTAAATAACGTTGACAAAGACAAAACGACAGCTGAACCAAGACTAAATTATATCAACCAGGTCAAAACAAGTGCTAAACCAGGACTAAATTATGTAAACCAGGATAAAACGAGGGCTAAACCAGGACTAAATCATGTCACTCTGGTCAAAATAAGGGCTAAACCTGGACAAAATTGTGTCAACCAGGATAAAACAAAGGCTAAACAAGACTAAATCATGTCAACCAAGGCAAAACCAGGGCTAAACCAGGGCTAAATGATGTAAACAGGACAAATTAGGACTGGTTAGGACCCAACCAGTACAAACTTGGGTGGGGGATTAAAAAAAAAAAGGGAAAAAAAAGAAAAAGCCTAGTGTGAAAATACACTTACACTACTACACAAGTTCTTGGCGAGGAATAAAACTGATTGATTGATTTACTGATTAAAACAAGAAACCCAGAACAAAACCCGCACCACACCAGGACCAAAACAGGATAAAACACGTCCAAAGTCTACATCAGTTCAAACAAGGAGTAAGCTACTGTTGTCGCAATACTAACATTTCAGACTTAATACTAATTTAAAGGCTTGATGAAGGACTTTTTTTTAGATAATATAATACTAAATCATTGTAGTTTCTGTACTAGTTCTGATATAGATTAAGACCATTCTAAAACTATTCAAGAGAGGTCTAACTTTGTCCTACTTATGTGATTTTTCCAATCTCGAGCCTTGCTAAAACGGGTACATAGTTTCCATTTTGTATCGGCCTTAACCAGCAAATTTAGAGAATGGACTAAACCAAGCCTAAACTACGGCTAAATCTGGGATAAAATAAGATAGAACCAGGTCTAAACCAGGCATGGGGAGGCGCTCCACCCCTCGCCATCCAAAAACACAACCACATGTTCACGCACAACACGTTCCCTCGGCCTGCCAACTTCACCTTCTGGATCCGATTAGCCGGAGCCGCTCCAAGGACGTTTACGGGAGATGATGCTGCCTGTCTGACAGCTAATAGGAGCGAAAATGATGTAAGACTCAGGGCTGAAGTGACGCAAATGAGGTCTGCGGAGTCTATAGGATAACACTGGGGGAGTAGCCGCGCGCAGATAGCAGCATCGCTAACGTAAACAGTGGCGTCATGCTCGCGCGGTACAGGCTGTAATTCTGCACGAGAGACGGTATGTAGCATGACAAAGAGCAATGATGTCATAAGAAACGAGGGGGAATTTGGACGCGAGGAAATAAGTCAGCAAGCTAGTCGAAAGTTTTGTTTGATATGACGTTAAAAGAGGGAATTTGCAAATGGTTTTAAGTCATTACAACAAACACAAATGCATGTCTTGGCTTGGTTTGGTTTAGTCCAGATGTCTACAAACCAAGTTAAGTTTGTGGCTGGGTTTAGTCTGAATTTGATGTCGGGTGTAGGTCTATATATCTGCAGACCAAGTTTTTAAACTACGCGGTCAAAACCAGGACTAAATCAGGCCAAAACAAGCCAAACTTGAATTAAATGGGTGTAATCATGTTGTCATGCCTTTATAATACAACGCGTGGTTGTTCACTAGGGGTGTTCATGGTTAAACGATTAAACCGTGACTAAATGTTTAACCGAGTGAAGACGTCTTGCCCGGTTAACTGACCCGTTTCAATTTTTGGAGAAAATGGACAGCTTTCCGCCTCCAATGGAAAACTATCAATCTTTTACCTGCACAAGTTAAAGTAAGCGTTAAAGTAGGCTCTAATGGTTAAAGGACACATATTATGCACAAATGACTTTTTAAACCACTTTATAATGCTGTTCCTCCATAAAAACCTGTTGAAAGATGTATTTTGCATCAAATCATGATAGTTTCCAGGATCCTCTGTACAAGGTGGTCTCCCTCTGAGCCTCTGAAATGCTCGGTTTCAAATGAGGTCAAAGGTGGAGATCCGGGGGTCTCCTATTCTGTTTAAGGTCCATAAATCATCACCAGACTTGTTTGGAACATTTCTGCCTCAAATCACGTTCATGACAAATGCGTGCTAACACTGGCATGTCGAGACACGCTAGCTTTTGTTTATTTACCCATTGTAGTTCCCTTTGCTGATAGAAGATACTGCATCGTGTGTCCTCTAATTACTCTTAAATAAAGTATTAAATTACTTGCTTTAAATGCTACAAGAAATTAGTGTGAACATAAAAATGATATATTTCCAAATGAATTGTTTAAAATATAATTATCCCAAAATGGCCTTTAACTGGGATCAGTGGGAAAACTGCAGTGCCCAGGGGCCCATCTTCTGATCTGGAGCCAGGATCTCAGTTAGGACTATCTTGAGGATTGTGTGTGTTTTAAAAGTTGACTTGGGAAACGTGTCAGTCCTGACAAACAGAGGTAGATTCCGGGTTTAGCTCACGGTTGCTCTGTGTTTGAAGTTGACAGTTGGCAGAAATGACAAATGTCGTTGGCCTCTGGGTTATTTCCATCTTTATACTTCCCATAGAGCAGGTGCACTTCAGCTTTAACAAACTAAACCGTGCGATAATGTTCAAACAAGGAAGATACAGTAGCGTGGTGAAAAAAATCCATACCCAGATACTAATCCATATTCAATCTAGTAAAAGTAAATGATATTTTAGTAGAAGACCTCACATTTAAGAAACAAGTGCATCATTTATATGTTTTTTATTAGGTTTGTAATAAATGGAGATAAGTCTGTTATCTAAAGTTCGGGAGCAGGACCACACCTCATCCACGCCCCTTCCGGTGACTACTCTATTTAAACTTCCCGGTCACACACACCAGTGTTCGTTATTTCGTGCCCCTCCCTCCCACCCTCTTCTAATTGTTCTGTCTTATCCTTTAGTCGGGGGGTATCGAGGCCCGGGAGCCTGCTGCCCTCATCGCTAGAAGCCCCAAAACGGCATTGATCATCTACTCTCATGCATTTTATCGTTCTTGATCGCCAATAAACTTCTGCATCCAAGCTTGAGGTTGTGGTCCTTGCTAGTGAATAATCATTTTTTTGTAGCGGACTATTCAGCGATTCTTTTTGTTGATTGTAGATTGCAACCTTTTAAATACATTATCCACCAAATAAAGATTGAAATATGGCGACTGAATGTTAACAAAAAAGAATTGATCTTTTTTGACAATTAATAATGCTGCGGTCTTGTTATAAAGGACATTTCTTGTGAGTTTTGGAGTTTGTCTGCACTGAAAAGACAAGTTTGCCGCAAGGGATAACAAACAAGTCAAAATATGTCTATGATTATTATTTTTTTATTAAACCAGACATCATCAGTTGATCTATTGTTGAAGCTGTATTGCAAAAAGTGTTTTTTATTATCATTGCGTTATTAAAATTGAAACTAAGTATGAAGTTTCATTTAATGCCGTGCCTCTTTGGACAATGGTTAAAGAAGACCTATGGTGCTTTTGTCTGTTACTGTTCTAATCGATGACACCCGCGGATCATGGTTTTATATTTTGGACATTTTAAACTGCTATATTGATCTAAAACATCTCAAAAGTCCACTGACTTCTGGGTTGAAAACTACAGCGCTGATTTTGCCCTGCTCCTTTACGTTATGTCGCCTTTGGAGAGCCGCAGTTCACGACAGAGAGCAGAGGAATTTTTATTTTTTTTTAATGCCAAAATGTGACGCTACTGAATTGCAGAACGAAGTAAAGAGCAGTGGGGAATCTGGGGCGCGGTGAAACCAGGACCGACGGGGCAATGGCGTCTTGTCCACCGGAGAATAAAGATTACTCAAACATGCACGAATCTCTAAATACAACTTTGAGTACTTTAATGACAAGGGAGGGCTGTTATAATATGTATGAAAGCACCTAAAAGTCGATTTTGTATAGGTATCCCAAACCAAAAAGCACAATGTGTATTTCTGCATACTGATTACTTGCAATTCACTTTAAACGTTATTGAAATCTAAAATCTACATACTTTCATCTTATTACTTTACATAAAAACTAGTACTTTGAAACTTTACTGGAGCACAGTCTCCGCCTCCGTATCGTGTTCTTCTGAGCTGAACGTCAGCTCTGCCGGCGCGCATGGGAACTCCACAGCACGGTTCCTCCCCGGCCCTTAAGTTGAGTGCTGTTTCGAGTTAGCGGATCATTGCTTACATCCAGCCTTTCTGTCCTTCCTCTGGAGACTCTCAACCCTATAACCCCCCCCCGGAGCTTCCTCTACCCCCACCCCGTCCTCCTCCTGCAGGGCTGGTGACTCATCTGACATGGAGCACGCTATTGTACCACCAAACTGCAATGTGTACTGTGAGCGCTCATAGAAACAAGAAAGTCCCTATAGACAAAAAGTCAAGTTAACACATGTGGGAGCAACTGTCAACTGTTACACTGTGTTCTGTTTTCAATCAGGACGATTCCCGAACCATCTCCAAACAGGTTTGACGTTCCACTGCAACCGGGGCTAAACCAGGACTAAACCAGGGCTAAACCAGGACTAAACCAGGACTAAACCAGGACTAAACCAGGGCTAAACCAGGACTAAACCAGGACTAAACCAGGACTAAACCAGGGCTAAACCAGGGCTAAACCAGGACTAAACCAGGGCTAAACCAGGACTAAACCAGGGCTAAACCAGGACTAAACCAGGGCTAAACCAGGACTAAACCAGGGCTAAACCAGGACTAAACCAGGACTAAACCAGGACTAAACCAGGACTAAACCAGGGCTAAACCAGGGCTAAACCAGGACTAAACCAGGGCTAAACCAGGGCTAAACCAGGGCTAAACCAGGGCTAAACCAGGACTAAACCAGGGCTAAACCAGGACTAAACCAGGGCTAAACCAGGACTAAACCAGGACTAAACCAGGACTAAACCAGGGCTAAACCAGGACTAAACCAGGACTAAACCAGGACTAAACCAGGGCTAAACCAGGGCTAAACCAGGACTAAACCAGGACTAAACCAGGACTAAACGAGGACAAAACAAGGACTAAACCAGCACTAAACCAGGACTAAACCAGAACTAAACAAGGACTAAACCACGACTGAACGAGGACAAAACAAGGACTAAACCAGGACTAACTAGGACTAAACCAGGGCTAAACCAGGACTAAACCAGGACTAACTAGGACTAAACCAGGGCTAAACAAGGACTAAACCACGACTAAAAGAGGACAAAACAAGGACTAAACCAGGACTAACTAGGACTAAACCAGGGCTAAACCAGGACTAACTAGGACTAAACCAGGGCTAAACAAGGACTAAACCAGGACTAAACCAGGACTAAACTGAGACAAAACCAGGGCTAAACCAGGACTAAACCAGGACAAACAGAAGGAACAGGGAATAAAAAGGAACTTCTAGAGGATGTCAATCAGAACTGCCAGATTAATTATGATCAAACTGAAATTGCAAGTTGAATGGTTGCAACTAATGATTATTTTAGCAGTCAACTTTAAATAATCTTTTACCAAGTAAAGTTTAAAATATGGAGACTGAAGACGTATGAGATTATTTAAGTGTGACGTCACACACAGAGCACTGCTCACCTCTGGATTCAGGCGGCCGTGGCTGATTTAGTTTTGTTGTTGTCACCATGTCACAGTACTGAGTTCTGTTTTGTTCAAATAGTAATCAATATAAACAGGTCAGAGAAGCTTTACTTTTATACATTTTGTGGGATAAGAATAAAGAAAGAAGTGGCTTTTACATAGTGACGTTGATAATGAGTCGATGTTAGGCTTGGTCGACTAAACAACAAAAACTACAGGAGATCACCCAATTACAAATATTTAAAAAGAAAACTACTATGAATGTGTATTTATCTGTAAAAAGGAAGAAAAAAACCTCACAATTCACCCCAAAATCTCAAGGTTACTCAATACATTCCTTCTCTGCTCTGTCTTTGTGGATAGAAATCCTTGAAAACACCCCCAAAATAAATAGTCGACCAAGTCACCATCGACAAATGAATCGACTAAACAACTAAAGATCTACAGGACTGAGACTGAATTGAGACAAAGTGAACACACAGAGGAGCCACTGTCCTTTTACACTCTGCTCTGTTTTGAATGAAGGAGAAACAGGTTTGGCCCTCCGCTCCTTCCTGTGCTGGTTCTGCAGAATTTGAATTAAAGATATGACGTGGGAATATGCAAAGTAGGGGCTGTTGAGAGTTAGGGAGTGTCCTTGAAGTTTTATTCTGTCTAAAACCCTGTAGTTTAGACTTCTACAAACAAGTTCTGAAATACACGTGATATGTATTCGTTTTTCATATCTCTGAAGTGTTAATGCTTCAGACCAAGTTTAAAAATGTGCATGAAGTAACTAAAAAAACTCACACAAGTGAAATCTGAAGTTTGGCTGTGCAATTAATACATATTTCATCAAATCAAGATGGTTTTTGTTCAAATGGTCTGCAAATCAGTTTGAGTCTTTTTAAAGCAGAGATCAACAGCCAATCAACTGTCAGTAAAAGCATGTTTGGAGTAAACATTTTGGATGAATAATACTGGACTTTTTATTTTTTTATTTAAAAAAAGACAAAAAGAAGTCAATTGTTCCAAAACCTGCTAAGAGCAGAGAAAAGCAGTTTTACGACTCTAAATGAGTTGCAATTGTATGAAAATAATGCAGAAAATGTGCAAATTTAGTGTATTTGAGGGTCCTGGTGGAGTAAATCTATATGTATTTTGTATTTGTTTTCATCAAACGGCTTCACGTCAAGATAATCTGCGTCAAATTTAGTAAAAATATTTTCATCACATGACTTTTCATTCTAAACAACTCATCAATTAACCGAAAGGTTAATCTCTAGACGAATCAATCAGCAAAATGACTGTTAGTTGCAGACCTATTTGACTTTAATACTACGTATCTCAGATGTAAAACTCCAACAATGGAAAGAATAGATGGATACATGTGGGAAAAAAGCAATAACAACAAAATGGATGACAGGGACAGAGCCCATTGGAATGGACTGAAATAACTTTGAATGTTTAGTTGAAAATGAACACATTTGACGGACATTGGGAGAAAAGACTGACTTTCTTTGACCTACTTTTTTTGTTTTTGTCATTTTTCTCTGTGTCTTGTTCTGTTTGTTATCATTCTCACTCTATATATATTTTAAAAAACATGTTTCGATATGTTCCGCCTTAATCAGAACTGGGATATCCTCTGCATTGTCCGTTTTTTGAAGTGCTGCTGTAAAGATCAAGAGAAATCCAGTCCATTGATGAGCTCAGATTGACGGTGGGGTCCTGAACAGACGCAGAGCAGACCAAACATTCCTGCTCGGTGCCAGATGATGTCAGCCAAAGTGGAGACTTCCTGGAACAGTCCATCGCTGCTCTCCCCCCTCGCCCAAACCCCAGCATTATCTGATCCGAGTGTGGACAAGGACGCTGCCCACTCTCCGTGCCCAGCCGTTATTGTTTCCACTGGGATTCTGTCATGTTTTCTGCCGCCGCGAAACAGATGTGCGGTTAGGTAAGGGAAATTGTCGGTTGTTTCGAAAATCCTCACAGCACCTTGTTTGATCTTTTTTCTGTTGCATGTTCTCCCTGAATTTGGTAGAGTTGCACGCTGGGCAGAGAATTGAAATACGGATAATGTCATTACTGTTTTTTTTTTGACGATATAGCAGCGAATGTTACACTTTGTACTTTACCTTAATCATGCAAAAATGGTTGACAAATGCAAAGTACAAAGGGTTTGGTTTTTAGGCTTTTGAACAGCTTTTCCATGACTTTGACTTAAAACAAGAGAGACTCATCAATGTAAGTACTAAAAGCTCAAAATCACAAACACTTTATGGATAATTAGTGGAGTTTCAGAGTTTGAAAACAAAATGCTACGTTCCATTAGCCCGGTACCATTCCAGGAGTTAGCACTATACATTTTCATTGGGGGAGTTAGCAATAGCCTCCAAATAGCGCAAAGTACAATATGAAAATCCAGGGTGTTTTGGCGATGAAGATCAGGACTGTTATTGACTGATATTTGAGAAGTTTATGCAGATTTCCTTTGGAGTTTTACTTTTTTTATTTTTTTTTACATTAGTGTTAATTTGGTCGACTACATGATTTTGTCATGGTTTTCGTCAATGTCATCGTTTTACTGACTAAAACTAAACAAAAATTAAGCATAATCACTAAAAAGATGACTAAAATTACATACATTTTTGTAAACTAAAACTATGACTAAAAGTAGATATTTTTTTGACTAAAAGTACTGATATTTTGCATGAAAAATAAAAACTAAACCTAAAGGTTGAAAAGAACAATCCCAGAGCTCCAAACTAGACCGTAAACAAACTCTAAATTGAAAGAACACGTCTAAACATGTTCCAGTACATTTAATTGTGTTTAAATAGAAAAATATATTTTCTAAAACTATGATGGATTTAGTCGACTAAAATAGCATGACAATTTCATCAACTAAAAGTAGACCAAAACTGAAAAGATTTGTTTGATTATAACTTGACTAAAACTAATCATTTTAGACAAAAGACTAAAACTAAATTGAAATTTCTTGTCAAAATGAATACTTGTTCATTAGGGCTAGAACCAAGATGGCACAATAGTCACGTGTCTAGCATGAACTGATACTGAATATATAGCTTCTGATACAAATTTTAAAAATGCTGCAAAAAAGTAAAGCACTTTTTAGGGTAGTTTTACTGTCATTTCACATTTGTCTGATAATTAAACACCAACTAATACATTTTAAGACATGTCAATCCAACATATTATCTGACATTGTCTGAATGTTACTGGAATAAGAATCATTTATAAAGCTTTCCCACATGTTTGATGCCAATGCCAATGTTAGCGACCAAAACAAAACTTGTACTTCACAGGTACAGTATGTCAGATAGCATTACACAACTCCCTGAAATCGTTGGTTCAATCTATGGCAAGTGTACAAGTGAAATTCTCAAGGCTTGTTCTTAACAAACACTTTGCAGAGGTGCCAGGTAGTCTGACGCCGCAAACTCATCCAATCACATTTCACAAACTCAGTACTTTGTTTGTAGTAAATCTTAACTTCTAACATCTTTCCAGTATTCACAGTTACGCATGACTTTTTCTCTTTTAACCATGTTATAACAGCGTTCCATTGAGTTTAATCTAGATTCATTCACGGTTTTTTTTCGTGAACCCTGTTTACGAGATTGTCTTCACTGCCCTTTCTCTTAGCCTCACAAAAACACAATTTCAGATTCGTAATGTCATCCGTAATCCGCAAATCCATATATCCTCACCAGACTCCTTCTGAGCATTTCTGTCTCAAATTAGGTCAATTTCAACTGCGTGCTAACATTAGCATGTCAGGGCAAGATATCTTTTTACCCCTCTGCTGCCAATCTAGCATCCTATATTAATCTCTGACAAGAGTTTATAATTATAATAATGCTAACTAGGGCTGGAGTCGACTAAAGGGGTTCTTGGTCGACTAAATATATTAAAACTATGAAGTATCTACATGTATCTGACCCAAACTGCATTCAAAAGATCACAACCACACAAGATTTGATGCAAAAACAACTATTTATACAGAAAAGTACCAGTAAACAGTGTATTTACATGTTAGAAGTTAGATTAAACTCATGATGCACTCCAAAATCTTCACTCCATATCTTTTCGTTTTTGCCCTATAAATCCTTTTACTCTACATAAAATAAACTAATAAAAATGTTGGTCGACTAAGACTTCCAAATTCTTGGACGATTAAACACTTTATAATTCGATGCAGACTGCACACAGTGGTCTCACTTTGACCGTAGGAGCTTTCACAACATACCTGCACTTTTACTCAACTGCATGGACAGAAATCGTTGCAAAAGTACACTTCTTTTGAACTCAGACGAGGCACTTTCGCTGTCTTTCCTCGGTTTCATGAAGCCATATCAGTTTTATGTGCTTGTTTACATTTGTCTACGTGTGGTTTCGAGCTGAGAACAAATGTGGGAATCAAACGTGCCGTGAGCAGAGCGGTGCATGCATCAGGTGTGTGACAGGCCCAGACACGGCGCGCTCCACACCTGACGTGACTCACACCTCTGTGGCCCAAGCCTGACCGAGAACATACGGGTCATGAAGTATCACAGGAGGTACAGACCTGAGCCACATGGATGTACTCAGTCGGATTCCCTATTAATTATAACTTCAATTTCCAGGGTTTGTTTTTGGTTTGATCCCAGTTTAGACTTTGTTTGGTCCAGCTATATTTATGGTTTAATCATGGTTTAGTCCCATTAACCTGAAAACTTTGGATGTGTACGTAAAACAAACAATATAAAAACTTGGCTGCCAAGAGTTAAGTAGTTTAAAAAAAAGCTAAAAACAATTATTGCTTAGAAACTGAACACAGACATTATCCGCAAAAGTTCTGTGAAGGTGCATCAACTTTAAAAACACAGTTGTTACGTTCACACATCAAAATTTGGACAAAACTAGGACTAAACACTAAACTAAACCTGGACTAGAACAGGTCTAAATATGCACTAGAACAGGTCTAAATATGCACTAGAACAGGACGAAATATGCACTAGAACAGGGCTAAATATGCACTAGAACAGGGCTAAATATGCACTAGAACAGGGCTAAATATGCACTAGAACAGGGCTAAATATGCACTAGAACAGGGCTAAATATGCACTAGAACAGGGCTAAATATGCACTAGAACAGGTCTAAATATGCACTAGAACAGGACTAAATATGCACTAGAACAGGGCTAAATATGCACTAGAACAGGACTAAATATGCACTAGAACAGGGCTAAATATGCACTAGAACAGGGCTAAATATGCACTAGAACAGGGCTAAATATGCACTAGAACAGGGCTAAATATGCACTAGAACAGGGCTAAATATGCACTAGAACAGGGCTAAATATGCACTAGAACAGGGCTAAATATGCACTAGAACAGGGCTAAATATGCACTAGAACAGGGCTAAATATGCACTAGAACAGGGCTAAATATGCACTAGAACAGGACTAAATATGCACTAGAACAGGGCTAAATATGCACTAGAACAGGACTAAATATGCACTAGAACAGGGCTAAATATGCACTAGAACAGGACTAAATATGCACTAGAACAGGACTAAATATGCACTAGAACAGGACTAAATATGCACTAGAACAGGGCTAAATATGCACTAGAACAGGACTAAATATGCACTAGAACAGGGCTAAATATGCACTAGAACAGGGCTAAATATGCACTAGAACAGGACTAAATATGCACTAGAACAGGACTAAATATGCACTAGAACAGGACTAAATATGCACTAGAACAGGACTAAATATGCACTAGAACAGGACTAAATATGCACTAGAACAGGGCTAAATATGCACTAGAACAGGACTAAATATGCACTAGAACAGGACTAAATATGCACTAGAACAGGACTAAATATGCACTAGAACAGGTCTAAATATGCACTAGAACAGGGCTAAATATGCACTAGAACAGGTCTAAATATGCACTAGAACAGGACTAAATATGCACTAGAACAGGGCTAAATATGCACTAGAACAGGGCTAAATATGCACTAGAACAGGACAAAATATGCACTAGAACAGGGCTAAATATGCACTAGAACAGGACTAAATATGCACTAGAACAGGGCTAAATATGCACTAGAACAGGACTAAATATGCACTAGAACAGGACTAAATATGCACTAGAACAGGACTAAATATGCACTAGAACAGGTCTAAATATGCACTAGAACAGGGGTAAATATGCACTAGAACAGGACTAAATATGCACTAGAACAGGACTAAATATGCACTAGAACAGGGCTAAATATGCACTAGAACAGGGCTAAATATGCACTAGAACAGGGCTAAATATGCACTAGAACAGGGCTAAATATGCACTAGAACAGGACTAAATATGCACTAGAACAGGACTAAATATGCACTAGAACAGGACTAAATATGCGCTAGAACAGGACTAAATATGCGCTAGAACAGGGCTAAATATGCACTAGAACAGGACTAAATATGCACTAGAACAGGACTAAATATGCACTAGAACAGGACTAAATATGCACTAGAACAGGACTAAATATGCACTAGAACAGGGCTAAATATGCACTAGAACAGGGCTAAATATGCACTAGAACAGGGCTAAATATGCACTAGAACAGGGCTAAATATGCACTAGAACAGGGCTAAATATGCACTAGAACAGGGCTAAATATGCACTAGAACAGGGCTAAATATGCACTAGAACAGGACTAAATATGCACTAGAACAGGGCTAAATATGCACTAGAACAGGACCAAACCAAGTCCACATCAGGGCGAAGCACAGCTTCTCACTATTATAACATTCATTTTGACAGCTAATTTTGTTTTATTTCATTTGAGTCTTTTCATTACATTTATTTTAGTAAGATACAGTCAAATATATTATTTTTGGTTTGAGCTTGGTTTTAGTCAATAAAAATGCATTCATAATTTAGTCAATCCATAATAGTCAAATAAGGAAATATATTTTAGTTGGTCGTTGCTTCCTGGTTCATGTACAAACGTGTTCTTGGAGTTTGTGTCTGCTCTGGTTTGAGGCTCTGGGACTGAAAACTGGGACTTGGATCTAGTCTCCACTTGTTCCTGTCATGTGCGTTTAGTTTTTATTATACAGTACAACAAAAATATCAGTACTTGTACTTACTTTACAGTACTTCCTTACATACTAGCTCTATAACTTTTGCTATCGCTGAAAATATTACTACTTCATTAATTATTATTATTATGCTTGAGGGGGGTCCAACATTCCTCACAATCAAATTAAAATAGCAATTTGAACAGTTGCCAAAGACTGCAATTGACTGGTGGGAAATATTGACAATATTAACACACCAAACAAAGTCAAAATTAGATCCTCTTCTAAACTGTCATATGCACTCTAAAACATGTCTTTAAAAGGACACATATCCTGCTACAGTGACTTTTTTGAGCTTTTAACCATGTTCCGTCATGAAAAACATACCTGGAGTTACATTCAGTTGCATTCACGCGGTTTGAGGAATGTTAGAAAATCCTCCCCCTCCGAGCATCAAACACACTTCCTGCTGAACTCCCTCGATCTGGGGCATATTTTCAGACCTCCTACGTCACTTATCCGAGAATATTCTCTTTTAGTCCTTAGAATTTGTGCGGTCTAAACACGATAATTGCTACTGCTGACTGCATAGCGTCTGTTCAGTGCCAACCTCACTATTTGCTAGGCGCCATCTACTGGGTGTAGTCAGTAAGGGTCACTTCACACATCCATTTCATTTAATCATCATTTAATCAATAGCAATTTTTTTTGTTTGCTTCAAAACATGAGATGGCAAATGTAAGGTACACAAGAGCAGGTTTAAAGGATAATAACAATATGAAAAATGCAGAATATTTTTTCCTTTTAAGTATTATTTGAGATTTATTTATCAGACAAATGTTAAATTATTTACATTTTTATTTTTAATCAGCCCTTTTTGTAGTATGTTTTACTATAACATTCTGTTTTCCTCGGATTTGCCAACAACTACCTTGCTAACTTCCTGATTCTTGGACGATTAAACACTTTATAATTGAAAACAGTCTCTTTTCCTCGGATTTCTTAATTTATTTTTTAATTAATTTCCACAACACTTTAAATTATTGATTCTGCCTATAACCCTCTAACGCTATAAACCTCTAAAAGGCTGTTTTGAAATGCATGGTAAATCTCAGTCTTCTCTCAAATGTTAACGCTCCTTGACATGATCTAAAGGTCACTGAATCTTGAGGTCAGAAGATTCAAATCCAAACAAACCGGACCTCTTTCCACAATGGCTCCACCCTCGTGCGCTACAGCAGCACACATCGCAGCGCCCTGTCAAACGTATAGAGTCGATGGTACAAAATGTCCCCGGGCGGCTGTCACGTGTTGAGTAAGAGGCCTTTACTTCACTTCTGTTTGTACATGACTAACAAATGCACATACATACACACAGGTGAGGGCTTACGTAAGGGGTGGCACTCTGGAGTCGCTCGGTGCTGACAGGAGCAGGCAGGGGCAGGCAGGAGCAGGGAGGTGGGCAGGAGCAGCTGACATGGCTTCGACAACAGGCTATTGTGAAATGTATCGGAACACGGCAAAACAATTCAAGCCTGCAGTTTGCCGTTACAAGCTGTTCCAGTCCAGAGAGCGAGAACCAGGCGTGAAGTTTCACCTCAGCCAATGCACAATACGGCGTTAATGACACTAACATAAGTCACTTTCTTCCCTGGATTTGACTCAAAAAGTTTAATGCTCCGATCCATTTATGCTAAACACGTTTAAGTAAGACTGATCAGCATGTAATATAGTGGTTCCCAACCTTTTTTCTCTCTCCGAATACCCCTTAACTTGAGTTTCAGCTGAATAAATGGGTTTAGTAGTTGGATTTTTGAAAATTTAGATAAAAGTACATTTCATCTTCTTTTAAAACCTAAAACCATTCCAAGCACCAAGAATTAGAAACACATGAGACCCTGTCATATAGACTTTAACGTATACACAGGAGAAGAAATAATACTTTAAATAGAAGGAAAATAATAACAATCGCTGACTAGTTCACTACTGAAATAATAATTAGTGACAACCCTAGTTTTCAGTACTGTTTCCTGAGCTGCGGTTGTTGTCCATGTTTTGTTTCAAGGCAGTGCTCCTCTGTGTTCCGTACGCCTTCATGGGACCCGTGCATCTTTTTCTAATAAACAACGTGCAGTTAGCCGTTACTGTTTTAACCTCAGGGCATTAAGTAAACAAAAACCGAATCAACTCGTTTTCCTTGTACGTTAGAACTCGTAAAACGCCATAGCGAACGTACTAGTATTTTCAACTTTATGTGCCATGGAAAAGATGCAGGTTGTGCAGGTCCGACGTCGTCTCCAAAGCTGGATGTCAGAGTTAGGCTGGGAATCAATGGGTGGAGCCCTCCTTATCGTACAGTTTGTCTCTTTAATGCAGCCGACTGTTCAAACACACTTTTTCTCCTGTTGTTTAGCCTCTGAAGCCTCTGAGCAGGTGACTATTTACCGCTTATAGACCAGGGCTGTGCAATTCAACCAAATCAAACACAAAAATCCCAATTTTAATGGATGCAATTAGCAAATCACAAAGGCTAATTTCTTCCATAAACAACAAAATGTCTTGCTTTGATTTGATTTTCTAATGGGTTAGATTTGTACAAACATGTTCAGAAACGAGCGACAAAAGCGCAACAAAAAAGTGACAAAAACGTGACTAAAAACAACAAAGACGCGACTAAAAGTGACAAAGACACGTTGAAATATGACAAACACAACTGAACGTGACAAAAACGCAACGAAAAGTGACAAAATTGTGTTTAAAATGTGACTTTGAACAGAATCCTATTAAAACAGAAATCACCAATCTAATCACAATTGCACTGGTCAGAAAAATCACAATTAAATATTTTTCCTGAATGGTGCAGCTCTATTAAAGGCAAGAGAAAAATACAAAGTGAACATGAATCGGGATAAAATCGAAATAATGATCTGGCCCCAAGAAAATCGTGATGATAATTTTTTGCTATTTCACCCAGGCGTAAGGGGGAGGGGCCAGAACACACCCTTTAAAGGAAATAAGTTTAAAAATGGTGATGTACAAAAAGTGCAAAAATCGCTGAAAATAAACTGTAATTCATTTAGAGTGGTTATTGTTTTGATCCTTTTTTTTTTTATATGTGCATGATTCTAAATGAAAAAGCAATTTATTGTACAGCTCTATGTATTGGAGAGTTTCACATGGGGTTACTCGTGGACATTATTATGTTACTATTATTGTATTGTTATTCATGGTAAACAGAATGATTCCTGGAGCTAGTTGATTACATAGGGAGCACTCAACAGGACTATAAAACTCCCACATGTTTGGTCCGTGTCCAAGTGTCAGAGACTTATTATTATCAATGGCATAATCGTGAATTGTATTGTCATCACCAGTTACTGCCACTCGTACAAATACGCAAAGCACTTCAATTCACAAGGTCGAGTGTCACATCTAAACGTGACTGAAAAAAGAGCAATTCCTTAAAGGGGGCACTATGTAACTTCTCTGTTGGAGGGTCAGATCTGTGGAGAGGCGATGCCGCTCACAAAGGCATTTCTTAGGAATTAAAACACATGTAATTAAATAAATGTGCAGGATAGATCAGTTTAAAGTCAATACAGTGGAACATTTCAGTCAAAGGACAAAAATGGCCATGGAAACCACCAGAAGTTACACAGTACACCTTTCAAGGGGACACATTATGCAAAATCAACTTGAATGAGCGTTTAACCTTCTGACAATAGTGTTTCCTCATTTTAAGTTTACTCAACGTTGTATTTTAATTGATTGAGTAATTTATTAAAATTATTGTTTTCACCTACCCTATATGTCACCTTCATCAATACAGTAACTCAAGATATCAATACTGTATCACCAAATTTAGAATCACCACATTTCGTTATTTTGGCACACTAATCCAAACGTATAGACTGATCAGTCAAAGCACACACTCTGCTACAGTGACTTTTTTGAGCTTTTAACTCTGTTCTAACAATGTTCCATCATCAAAAACACACCTGAAGTAGCATTCAGTTGCATTCACGCTGTTTTGAGGAATGTTTATAAGAAAATCCTCCCCCTCCGAGCATCAAACACACTTCCTGCAAGCTCCTTCAATCCGGGACGTATTTTCGGATCATCTGCGCCATTTATCAGAGAATATTCTGCTGTTTTTAGTCCATAAATCATCACTAAACTCGTTTTGAGCATTTCTGCCATCTAAAACGATAACTGCTGCAGCAACTAACTTATTTTTATCTCTAACTTTACTAGATTGTATATTGCACTGGTGCCATCTGCTGGCTGGATGCACTCAGTAAGTATCATTTCATAGTGACTGATAACACAGGTCATAGAGTGAATAAGAAGCTTAAGCTTTTTGTTGCTTTTAAACATGAGATGGCAAATTTAAGGCACTCAAGAGCATGTTTAAAGGCTAATAACAATATGAAAAATTCTGAATGGTTTTCCTTTAAAACACACATATGCAAATCTGCAATCATTTTCATTTTACTGTAAATTCTGATTCTGAAAAAAAAAACCCAGGCGGCTTAGATTGTGTAGGAGTTTCCTCAAGTATCAGCTGAACAGGCTCCTACACGTCCCATCGAGTACATTATACAAGCCTCAGGGCCACAAACTATAAATATGAGTATGCAAAGTGAGGCTGGGAGGCAGTGGAGTCTGTAATCTGCCCAGTGTTTGGTGCTTGTTTGAGCCATCTCCAAGGGGTAAGACCAGTAGGTTCTTGTCAGTTCCGTCTCGTAACGCTAAACCGGTGAACATGAGTGTGGGTTTGTGCGTCCAGCCTCGGCCCGCCGCGCTATTGTCTGTTAGTGGGACACAAGTGCTGTTTACGCAAATCACTTTCACGCACACACCTCCCAATGGCTCCCCCGAGAGATCCCGCTGAAAGACGGGAGATCGGGTTCTGCTCTGCTCTAGTTTTGGATTTCATATAAAATCCTTATATCGGAAAGCCTGGGAAGATTTTCTTGCATGTCAGTATGGATAAGGGATTTTTGTTTGTTTTAGGTTTTGTTTGCTTTTTGTTTGACTAAATCTGCTACTGCACGTCATATGGACTGTATTATTTGCGCAGATATTCATGAAAATGTATGGGATTTTATTGGAATTCTACAGTTTGAACATTTATTTCTTCTATAGAAAGTGTTCTGTTCGAAATACAGAGATAAATTTGGGATTGAGAACAGGAGACATTTTTATACAAGACAGTCCAATCACAGACGAAAAAAAGTCAATTGAATGGTCATTTTTTTCAGACTCAATAATTTCCACTGTGTCAAGATACTTTGTATCAGACTTCAAAATTCCGTCTGTGTGTCTGACCTCATCTCATGATACAGTTAAGTACTGTGATATTGATATTATGGCAATGCTGTAATATAATATTTGATCCAACAAAAGTGCATATGACAGGTTACACGACACATTTCACTAAAATCTTAAAAAACATTTTGCCTTTTTGTCCCCAGTTTGACAGTTTTTAAGTAAATAATGTTACTTCCTGTTTGTTTTGTTTTTTTCACCACATATGAAAGGCAAACAGACTATTTCAAATAAAGCAAACTAAAAACAGATAAGAATAAATCGATAATAAATAAATAGTAATAACTTCCTGGCTGAACATGAGCAGAAAAAAAAACGGACATTGCGGACATTACACAGTTACACAATAGTGTAGTTATGTGTAATTATACTGTAATATTTTGTTAAATGATGGTTTAAACTGTCAGAAAAATGTGTCAGTTGCTGTGAATTGTCCCTGTATTTTCAATGGTACGTCGCGTTTTGATGACAAGGGACGCTTTAGAATTCCTGTAAGTTTAAACTTTTATTTTTCAAAATTTCTTCACAAACTGCAACTAACCAAACTAAGTCATTATTGGAAAAACATGAAAATCTGTCATATCGACTGTGAAGTTGAAACTAAAATGTGCATGCCATAATTTACTTGTCAGACTCTGTCAAAATAAAAGATTAACATTGAAAAAAAAAAACAAGATTAAGTCATTAGAAAATAATATCTGTCTTTTCATTTAAAATTACACACTTCCACTTAAGAAAAGCAAAACATTTTACATACATTTTGTTGGTTGCAATAACGATTTCTGTGTTATTGGAAATTTGGGATATTGATACTTTTGCGAGATATTGTGCAGCCCAAAAATATGCCAAAAAACAATAAGAAACAACTTTTGTAGAGCTCCATTTACCATTTATAAACTGTCCTGAGATTAGGAAATGAAGAAATGTCTGGTTTCTTCAAAAAGTAGCATATACAGATGCACCAAATTTCACGCTCATATTATCAACTGAAGAAATATCCCTTTATCCTGTCTACAATCGAGTTAAAGGGGAAATATTCAAGCCACTGCGCCACTGTCTCCATAAATAAAGACACAAATCAAAGCCAAAGGTGTGAAGTGAAAGAGTTAACCAAATGTAAGCCAAGCCTTAATAGACGTTGCACAAGGGATTATGTTTTCACGCTTAATTTAATGTTGTCACCTGAAGTGTTCACTTGTCCATGAGATAATACGCTGAGAGATATGAGGAAACACAGGAGCAATGCATGCTATATGTGTCTGGACCAGGGCCGGGCGATACGCTGATAAAAACCAAATCATGAGCTGGTCCCTGTGAGAATCTGCTGTGTTTGTGAAATCGTCGTATCGTGATTGACAGTTTGTGTCTTTAATGCAGCTGTCTGTCAAACACACTTTTTCTCCTGTTGTTTAGCCTCTGAAGCCTCTGAGTAGATGACTTTATTTACCTCTTAAAGGCCAGGGCTGCACAATTAAACCAAATCCACACAAAATCGTAATTTTAATAGATTTGCAGTGCAGTGCAGATGCAGTTTTTGAAGTGCAATAATTTCTCCAACAAACAACAAAATGTCTTGCTTTCATTTGAATAAAAACTGCTGTAGTTTGGATTTGTACAAATATATTCTGAAACAAGCAACAAAAGCACAACCAAAAACGATAAAAATGCTTTCAAAAGTGACAAAAACACACCTACAAACAATTTTGTTTAGCAAAAACTTCTTTGGTCTTTGGTACCAGCATTTAAACATGACATGGCCTTGGGAACCAGTACTTACACTGGGTACCTATTCTTGTATTAATCATTGTCTAGTTTAACAAAGAATATTAATAACGAGCATGAATTACATTCAATACACATGCCTGATGCACACTGACTCTGGACCGGCCAAGACTTAGAAAGTGCTTAAAATCAATGCTTGCTGTCACACCGACCTCGGAGCTCTGCGGCCGCGG
This sequence comes from Rhinogobius similis, assembly GCA_019453435.1. NCBI lineage: Eukaryota > Metazoa > Chordata > Actinopteri > Gobiiformes > Gobiidae > Rhinogobius > Rhinogobius similis. Next base: position 36,120,285 of record CM033633.1, on the reverse strand, counting down.
GTCCGGCAGCCGCGCCGGTCTGCGGAAAGAATCCGCAAGAAGTCTATTTTTGCAAAAATGTCATTTGACGAGTGTTCATGTCATGTGTTCATGTGTTCATGTCATTTGACGAGTGTTCTCACGTGAATCTACGTGGCTTTCGTCAAAAACGGACCGCAGTTAACCAGAGCTGGTGTGACAGGCAATCTTCAAGTGACCAGAGCAGGTCCCGGACCGCGACCGGACTGGACTCAGTGTACACTAGGCGCAAATCTCTTCTTGTTCTTTTGTTTTTGTCTTTTTTGTCTCCTCTTTTGTATGCTGTTGGAACTACTTGATCTTGAAATGATAAACCTTGACATTTACATTTACACAACACAAATATCGTCACTCGAGTAGCTCATGCCAACATTTAGTCCAACCCCAGATCCAACGCTAACAAATGGGACAATGGAAAAGTATCAGAGCGGATCAGCGCGGCGTCGTGGCTCATCGAGAATTTACATAATAAACATTAACTCGCTTTAAAACCTGCAATTTGCGACTAATGCAATAATGGCTAGCTTGTGTTGTTGGGATTGCAGTGGTGACAACAGTTGTTAGTGTACTGACTGCGTCTTTATTGTGCTGCTGATTGTAGTTTAGCACAAAGTTTTACAGTGTAATATCAACACCGATGGGATAACTACAGGGCTGATTTTATTGAACTAAAGTAGGTCAAAAACTGGTCTAGACAAGAATCAAACCAGGACAAAGTGGGTGAAACTGCTATTTTAATCCCCAATTAAAGCTAAACCATGAAGAAAATGATTAAAAAGACACAAGAGACAAGTACATATTGGGTTAGGTTGCCTGATATTTGCCTTTTTCCATATTATAAGCGTGTTGTGTCTGTCTTTGTCGTGTCGTAGCGTTGTAATGGGTTTAACTGACAACTGCAGGGTAACCATTCTGATTCCTGTCCAAGCACATTGTCAAATATAACCACTAAATGTGTATTTCATCTACTCTGTGTCAACTGGGTGCAAGTACTGCTCTGTCTGAGTATAGACCTCATAACTATTTACCAACTTATACCAACTTTGTTGACAATTATTTCAAGGATCAATTTGTTCAGATTAATCAATTAACTTGTTTCAATCCAGAAATTAAAAATAAAACCGCGTACCTCAGTGTCATGTCACATTGCGTCCATAGGGGGAGTAGAGAACTATAAATTCACAAATGACTTACAATCAAAGAAACGTGTCAGTAGTTGTAGGGATGCCCCGAAAGCAAATGACGATATATCATGAACGGCCCAGCTCTACTGGACCGTTCATGATATATCGTCATTTGCTTTCGGGGCAATATGAAATCTGGAACATATAATTTTCCTCGTACTTGCGAAGTACGAAGAAAATTATATCGCAGTGAATCGGATATTGCAGCAAATTTCGAACGCTAACGGCTAAAGACGCATCAAAAATCAATGTTGAGGCGAAAAGTGGAAGCAAAAATGAACTGAATACACGTTAAAAATCCTTAAAGGTTCTATAATTGCACACAGACAGCACACAGCGGTATCATTTTGACCCGATAGATGCTTTTACAACACATCTGAGCTGAGGCGGAACCGATTTTCCTTTCTAACATTAAAAAAATGGGTAAAGCACCTTTAAACAAGTCAAATACTGGTGCCATTGTTTTTAGTCTCGAGTCATTTATATCATCAATTATACAGTTATCGCAAATTTTCTCTTTTATATCACGATAAAAATGTTTGGCCATATCGCCTTGCGTTATGGTCCAGTGTGATTTTTTTTCTTTCAACTAATATCAATATGAATATTTGTTTTGCAGCTGTGGTCGATGACTGATATGTACCGATATCAAGATAGCGAGGAACACAAATGTATGCTCAGTTGGCGTCAAGATTACGAATCTTCAGTTTTGAATAACAAATCAAGACATAGATTCGAGCAGCACAGAGCACATTATCGGTGACAAACAGCAGCTAAATTTTAAATAATCCCTTCTCCAATACCATGACCACCACAAACATGTCAACCGTCCCGAGGCAGAATCCAATACCCCGCTGTGCAAACCCGCTCCACAGGGAACTGGTTGGACCGCTGCTGTTTACTGTTGTTACGAGTGCGGAATATACTCCTCACAATCAGAAGAAAGGACTCCGGCGTCAGAGCGGCTAAGTAAACTGTAGGAGAGGTGTGTTGACATAACAGCGCGCTCTGTTTGAACAAACCATACGCTTATGTCAATTAGCCTTGATGCTGCGCGGGGAAATGTCAACGCAGCTTTAATTGCATTGCCAGTGGATAAAACGAGCGGCTTTGAGCATTAAAGGCTGAAATGTGCTTAATGTTTTATGTAGACTAAAGCAGGACTCATCTAGAATGACTTTTTCTTTAGTCTAGGGTTGTCAAAAAAAACCTAAAACCAGATAAAAAACTAGTATCAAAACTACATATTGATTTGAACAATTTGACACAAGTCACATTTGTAAGATAAATACCAGAACTTCACTAAGACTTAACTATCATTTTGCTTGGGATTGAAAGTTAATGGATTAATCACTATTGATATAATTGTCAACTAATTTAAAAATCAAATAAATCATTACTTTAACTGCCAACCTGCCATGTGCTGAGAAAAGATATTTAGGACTCAGACAAAAACATTTTGGCTTCAAATATAAACCTCATGTTCACGAGCCTTAACAATCTTAAAAGCTAAATTGAAAGTATAGCAATTCGTAATTAAATAATTGTTAGTTGCAGCGTGAATTCTGGTATCAAGCATTTTCTTTCATATCAAAATCTAGCTTTAAAAAGTTGTTCATTTTTGTCATGGTTTTGGACAATACATACCTACCTGCCTTATCGACCTATTAGTCAACTAAAAGGGGGCGTGGCAAAAATATATCAAAAGTATAAAGCATCTATCTGACCTATTACCTGTATCTGATATTGCAGTTTTTTAACTTACTTTTGACAAAAACATTTCCGTTTTATTGAAACTAAAATGCACGCCTCAAGTCAGAAACATAAACCCTGACAAAACCAAGATCAAATCAAGGTTTATTTACAACTTAAATAATAATGCATCGGTCTTTTTCCATTTATTACATATTATACAAATTATAGCAGTTTTCCCTCATCACCTATCCCCTGTCTCCGCCCACGTCTCTATACTTCTCTGTACGATTATTCAGAAAATTCAGACTGTGGTTCATACACGTAGAGTTAAAAAATGTCACTTAGCAATTTATCCGCATTAAAAATGAAAATTCAGTGCTTGTTACAGTGAAATGTGACTAAAAAAGCATAAAACGCCTCCTTTAAAAATGTAAATTTCAGTCTGATTGAGTCTTGATATTGATACTTTAGCGATTTATTGTGTGGCAACAAACTGAACCAGACCTGCGGCGTCAATTATGTACACAACAGACCATACGTCTATTACTTTCCATTTCCTTTGGCCTTCTACTCCCCCTGCTGTCGACTTGCACACGCTGCACCCATCGTTAACGCCGCAGAGCTCTTTAAAACGGCTGTGTGGAGGTGTAAACACGAGCGCACCTGGTACACATCACCGACCCCGGCTTTGATGGCGTTCTCTCGCTCCTAATGAGCCTGCCGTTTACTCCCACATGTTCTGTGCATTACCTCCCCCTCCTCACCTCTCCCCTCCCCCTCGCTCTCGGACCTGGGGGAGCAGACACGGGCCGTCGTTGGGTGTTGTCTACAGCTGGAGATGGATCTGGTTACAGAGACACTCCCTGCGCTCCGCGTCCTCCACAATGCGACTACACTTTTACTCAAGTTAGGCCTAATTTTCTTATGTAATGAAGACGTGTCTGACGAGTTGTCCACTTTGTCACACAGGTTTAGAAAAATATCATATTGTCAGATCATTTTATATTACAAAAACCAAACAGAACAAGACCAGAGAGTGAAAAGAACAAATCAAAAAATATAAAAGGTCAATCAGGCCTATGTCCACCTGTCTTTGTCCTATCTGCCCAAGTGTCTGCCAGATGTGTCCATTTTCAAGTTTGTAAAAGTCCAAAGTAATTTCAGTCCAGTACTTGACAGTTTTCTCTGTCCTTGTCATCCATTTTCTTGTCATTGCTTTTTCGCTGTATAGCCAAACGTAGATCCCACAGGTATCCACCTATCGTTTCCATTGTTGCCGTTTTATTTCCAAGCAGAAGTCGTTCCAAGCAACTGTGTCTGGGACGTTTCACCCGAGTAGAAAAGCTCTAAAAATGTCGAGGATCTTGAGCAAAAGCGACAGAGACAAGTGACAAAGTAGATTAACCTGTTCAGTCACTCCGAAAACTCTAGTTAAATCACTCACCTCAAATAATAAGTTGACTAATAAAGAATTTGGTTTACTAAGACACCATCGATTGACAAGACAATGATAATCACCATAAAAAGTGTATTGCAGTCAACTATACCTTTGTCACAGGTCAGTTTTGACAATATTCTGTTATTTAAAGAGTCTATGACAAGTTGAACCACCAAGAAAAATAATTAAATTTTTATCCCAGTGTCGCAATTTTTTTTAGGCATCATATTTTACTTCCTGGTTGTAAATCAAGACATCAAACAAGGAAATTCTCTAATTGTTAGCTAGCAACCATGTTTTACACTGGGCCAAAATTCCTCTAATGTCACAGAAATTAATATTTGACCAATACAAATATATGAGAACACCTTTATTTTGTTGAATGAATGTTTAAAGGATCAGAAAAATTTCTTTCTTGTGTATAAATTGTCACAAACTTTAAGATGGAGTCTCCCTCTACTTTGGAACTTTGCTCTACTTCCAGTCATTTTCGACATATTTTTCAGCTTTTCTACACAAACTGACACTTGGTTGGTGTAAAACTAGAATTTATATTTTTCAACAGGTATTATCTAACCAAATTAAGCAAAAAACTAGAAAATCATACAAACCTCATACACTTTTAAGAGATTAAAGAGAGTCCTATCCGTGGGTTTCAGAATAATAAACAAGTCTGGTGATGATTTATGGACTTAAAAACAGCAGAGGAAGTCGCCGGATCTCTACCTTTGACGGCACAAATCGGAAACTTGAAACGGGGTATTTTGTGAGGCTCAGAGAAGGAGTGGGGAAGAAGAGCTTGTAAACAGGGTTAATGAAACCAGCATAAATGAAGCTAAACACAACTCCAGCTGTGTTTTTGATGATGGAACAATGATATAACATGAATAAAACCTAAAAAACAAGTGTCCTTTAAATAAACGTTACTTGAATGAACTTTAAACGGACCCTGCTTTTACTTTCTGAACTGTACTTTCTCTGCACTTTCTCCTCCTCCGACTTCCTCACACGCATCGGACCGCGACCGTATCACAAATCCAGCAGCGCACCTATCATCTTCCAGCGCGCACACCCACCAGGAGACACTTACACAATCACACACTCGCCCAGGTAATAAAAGTATGGGGTGAGAGAAAGAGAGAGCGTACAAACCGGTAAGGCCAGCTCACTGCGCGCATATCACTGCCAAACTTCAACAGCGAGCTTTGTTTATGCATAATTATAATCGTCAACTGTCTTTTTCACGATGCTGAATGTTCTCATGCCTCAGCTATGCCTCGTATATCTTTTTACAACATGGCTCTATAACTTTTCCCCCTCAATACGGCCTTTCTTTCTTGCTTTCTGAGGCTGGGGAGTTTTATTGTCTGTTTGAAATCACTGGATGTGCCGCGGGGTAGGGCTGGGGCCCACAGGAAGAAGGCACAAGACTGAACCAGGGAAAGTGGGTGATAAGGAATAAGTGTACGAAATATAAAAGAAGGTCGGGTCAATGGGTTCGCAGTGTTGGTTGTATGAAGAAATGATACTAGAGAAGAATGACAATATGTATTTCAAAAGCATATGAGTTAAAGTTGCTCTCTATTGGTGCAAAAAGTGTAAGTGAGGCTACTTCTTGGTTCACTTTGTCCAAGCAGCATAACATGTACATTCCTTTACATCGAGACAGGTCTATCTAATATCAAGTGTATAGTCTTGGTCAAGTTATTAAGCCTCCTAAATAACCTTTTGTATTGGTCTTTTATAGAAGTTCTTTGAATGGATTAGTCATGCTTTTAGTCAAGGTAAAATTCTGATAATCTATGCATATGTTTTAGGCCCAATTTTCATCACAAGATAAGAACAGAACCTTTGTTGGTTGCAAAAACGGGGGAAATTACATGTTGCAGGGGCAAAGTTCAAGAACAGCAATAGGGTTTCAGAATAGTGAAAAATTAACTATTTAAAACAAAATATTAAGTATTTAAGAGGAAGTTGAAACCCATGAATTATTGTGTGATAACTTGGAGTTGCCTTATAAGTTATAAGCCTAATAAATTTCTTCACTGTGAGAAATGAATAAAGATTTCATCTTATCTTTTATCAAAACCTTTCATAAATATAATTATAGCCCAAATTCCAGAAGCTTAATTGATTTATGAATGATTTATGACATTACCCTATTCACATGTAGTCACATGGGATTTTCCCACATGCAAAAAAAAAAAAAAAGGTTTGGTAACTAAAGCCAATTTGCATGGCTGGAAGAGATTTTAGGTGTTTTTGCATCAAAATGGAGTCTGTATTTCATGGGTGATAACAGACAAAGGCATGGGTTTCATCTTATACGCAACATGTTGAGGGCTTTTCTCATTCAATGACTATACTATGTGTTTTTAATTGTTAATAGCTATGGCAGTGGTCCTAATTTCTCATCATTCTCTCATGCTTAAACAGACTGACTGATAGTGGGATTTGGGGTTGTCATGCCAAATTAATTAAGACACCTTCCCGTTTTTGCCACGCGCAGGTGACAGGTATTTTCAGACAAAGAAATGGGAAAAGCGGGTAATCGTGATGCTATCCGGAGATTAGCATCCAGCTGCTAGGTCCTAATTGGAACGGACGCTTACCTTGAGCCTTAATGGTGTTTCCCGCCAGTAGCGAGGCTAACAGCAGCAGCCACAGGTATGACATCATGGGAACACGGTGTACCGGGCTGTGGGCGAGGGGCGAGCCGCTTGGAGGTGTCCGTGAGCCGGGGTTGAGCTGTGGAGGTACGGGTCCAGAGCCAGGTGCAGCGGCAGCGGTGGCGGCGGGGTCACGGGCGGCGGAGGCGGGGGCGCGTTCACAGCGGAGGTACAAGCCGGTGAGAGGAGGTGGAAGGCGGGCGTAGCTGTGTCTGTGTGGTGCACTCTGCCGCGGATGGTTCCGGAGCTCAGTCTGGATTGGAGGAGGCTCGCAGCGGGCTTTAATAACGGGGGCGGGTCCGGTGGAAGCACGCTGGGCTGGGGCATGCCGTTCGCCCGTGTGGATGATGGGATGTTGTCTTTTAGCGCGGTTACCGGGATAATATTGACTCTGCTTAAGCTTGCCTGCCGGGGTATGCTCGTTAGATGAAACATTTTAATGAGTTCAGGGCACATTTTGACCCTTTTGACCTCTTGAACCTCTCCCTGTTGTAGTTTTCAGCTCAAATGTCAAAAATATACCTGAAGCTGAAAAAGTATCCATTGTGAAACCTGCAATGCCATACTTTTCCATTTTAGATTATTGCTTTAAGGCCAGTGTAAAGGTAAAATGTGTAAAAGGATATGCGTGTAATTTGTGTTTAGACTATTCTAAAGTTTTAATTTCCACGGTGAATTGAAGACCAGAGCCTCTTCTTGCTTGTAGCTGAATAACTACAAACCTTAAAGTAGAAAAAAACATTTACTTGAATTCTAAAGATGGAAAGTCAAGTTAATTGGCTGCAATGAAATTCAAGCTAATTTCTATAATATCTTTATTAACCAACAATCCGGTGGTTGGGTACTTGTACTTTAAACTGTAAATTTTATATATACTATTATTGTACTTAGTGATGGAAAGTAACACTGTTTTTTTGTGGTGTACTTTAAGGCATTCGTTACCAACCTTTTTTCCTTGAAGCCCCCTCTGTGTGAACCAGAGACTTGCCAGGCCCCCCCAGTCCAAAGCCGTGGACCCGACAAATGCTTTATATAATAAATATTACTAAGATGCATTTATTTCAAACAAATACACTGTAGCTAGGTAGCTTTTGTTTATATCCCCTTTGGAATTCCCTTTGCTGCCTGAAAAATATTGTTATGCTTGTATCCTTATTTTAATCTGATTCCAGGTAATGTCTTCAACGTAATGAAATACTGCAACCAAGTCCAGTTCAAAGATTTTATTGGAGGATGATGGTGATGAGGAAGCAGTGGTGTGGAGTAGTGGAGTATGGAGTAGTGGTATTTTCTATAGAGGACAAGAGCAAATGTATTAGTGGTGGATGACAGTGGTAAAGTAACAATTGCACCAAAATTAACAGGACAGGCAGACGAGTAACAAATATGGTTAAACAAATAAACTCACGGTCATCCACGCACTATTCCATTTGGATAGGAGCAAGCTCCACAATGGCAGGCAGCCTCAGCACAGGACAAAGGGATGCACAGGTGAACTGGCAAGGCAATTAAACGCTAAGGGCGGAGCAAGGTGCTGCCCAGAGGCGGGCCTAAGGCAGGGCAATGGGTGGGGCTGAAGGGAAACTGAGACAGACTGAGGGATTTTGTACAGCCGCCCCTCAAATATGTGCAGCATATTTGATAGAACACAAAATTCTTTGGGTCCATAGTCTGCTCAGGATGATCTTGATGCTCGGTCCCCACAAGTGCAGCATATGGCCGCCCCATGAGAAGGCTGACTAATATCATGCAGGACTCCAAGGTGTTTCCCCTTGCATTTAGGACATCTTCTCTGTAGGTCACAGTTTGCAGATTTGTGGTTCCGTGCACATCTCCAGCATCTATTTTTCTCTCTGATCCATATTTTTACATCTTGGGAGGATAATCGTCGAAAGTCTGGGCAAACACTGAGGTGGTGGTCAGCAGCACAGAAAGCACATGACTGGTGACGGTAAACTGTCATTAGAAGAGGTCGAGGAGGATAGTTGGTTCCATACAGGACGGTGGCCTTTGAAGAGTAAGGGGCTCTACAGTGATGAGGTTTAGGTTGAGTGTCGCGTGTTCTGTGTCTATCACGGCACTGTGTGGCAACAGCGTGACACTCTGCTTCTTCTTCCAGCCAATTAGCAAAGTCAATAAGGTTATAGGGAACCCCAGGTCTGGTGGTGCGACTGTACCTGGCGTAGTTGGCTACATGCTCTGAAGGCAGTTTTCCCAGCAGCTGCTGTACATGGGAAGCACACGCGAGCTCAGCATCACCCTCTCTGCCCTCCAAACATTGCAGCATACCCACCAAAGCCCGCACACGGATGGCAAAGTCACTGAAGTTGTGGGGATCACTGGGGTGAATAGAGGGGAAATTGAGAATGGCAGAAATCTCACGTAAGACCAGCTGTTGGGGTTGGCCATATCTCTGCTGTAGGGCAGCCATGGCCCGGGTGTAGGGGAGGGGGTGATGAGCATAAGCCAAAGCAAGATGATGCGCAGTATCAAGCTTAAGATGATCTAGCAGGAGATGATATTTGAACTGTTCACTCTCATCAGGAGGCACAAGGTTGGACAGCGCCATCTTAAGCATTACAAACTGTTTGGGATCATCGTGAGTGAGGGAAGGAAAGGATGGAGGCGAGATATGGTAAGGTCTGGATGGTCCTGGAGGATGTTGCAGTGGACTGGGTAAGTGCTGTTGACCAGGAGTACAGGACTGTGCATAAGAATCTGCGGAAAAGGCACGAAGTTGTATTGATGGATGCACGGGTAAGGCATATGGATTCGGATGATCAAGTGGTCTCAGGAATGGTGGCTGCAAACTTGTCTCCGCAGGCAGGTGAGGACTGAAAGGTGCCCTGAATCAGTGGACTGTGGTAAGTGAGAGGATGGCGAAGGCATATTAGGAGCTGAGCACAGAACTGGAGGCGTGGCCCCAGAGCACACAGGAACAACATAAGGGAGCTGTAGGTGAGGTTTAGGACAAGGGTGCTCAACTACTCTGTTCATCTCTGACTGCTCACTCGAAAAATCAGAATAAAGTTCATTTTCATTGCATATGTCAGGAAAGGAATGCTCACTAGTCTGAGTGCCCTGGGTCTTAAAGTTAGGGGCAGGGGGCTTTAAACCAGGAGGAGATTGTAAGGAGCTAAAATGACTGGCAGGGGGTGGACCGACTTTCTCAGCCTTGTCCAATAAGGTCTGCACGGTTTGTCCCAAGCTCAAGATCAGGCCTTTAAGTTCCCTAACTTCCTTTTGCAGGGTGCTTATCTCCACATTAGTGCACTGCATCGGGTCCTCTTCTTGTGGATTGAGGTTAGGAGGAAGGATGCGGAGGTTTGAAGGAAGGTACATGGCAGGATGAAGTGGATTGTTTAATCTTGGCTGGGAAGTGAGATTGTTGTCCAGAGATGTTAATGGTCTTGATGTTGTAGAAGGTTGCTCTGTATCCATTAAATTGAAGTGAATCCGGCTCGAAGGACCATGAAAAATATTGTTATGCTCGTATCCTTATTTTAATCTGATTCCAGGTAATGTCTTCAACGTAATGAAATACTGCAACCAAGTCCAGTTCAAAGATTTTATTGGAGGATGATGGTGATGAGGAAGCAGTGGTGTGGAGTAGTGGAGTAGTGGAGTATGGAGTAGTGGTATTTTCTATAGAGGACAAGAGCAAATGTATTAGTGGTGGATGACAGTGGTAAAGTAACAATTGCACCAAAATTAACAGGACAGGCAGACGAGTAACAAATATGGTTAAACAAATAAACTCACGGTCATCCACGCACTATTCCATTTGGATAGGAGCAAGCTCCACAATGGCAGGCAGCCTCAGCACAGGACAAAGGGATGCACAGGTGAACTGGCAAGGCAATTAAACGCTAAGGGCGGAGCAAGGTGCTGCCCAGAGGCGGGCCTAAGGCAGGGCAATGGGTGGGGCTGAAGGGAAACTGAGACAGACTGAGGGATTTTGTACACTGCCAGTAGATAAGTGTGTATTTGACTGAGAGAATGTCGTGTGGTTTCTAATACACGAGACGCCAAAGTAAAGGAACAAGTGGAGGTTTAAAGCACAAATGAACAATAAACACAAATAATTCAGAATATGTGTCATTTAACTGTGTACTTTCACCTTTTGTCACTTTTAGCCGTTTTAATCCCTACCTTTGCCTCGGGGCAGGTGCAGCTGTTGGCGACCCACCTGTGAGTCACACGGGAACATTCTGCAGTGACTCAGAATCAGCGAGAGTCCCACATCTGCATAAACAGTCCCATGTGTGTAATAACATAATGACACACAGATACTCAGATTAACCATGAGCTGTCAAACCAGATCCACATTTGTGTCACATGTTGATATGAATCTTTATCAGACACATTGGAATCACAAGCTCAGTCACAATTAACAAATCATAAAGGCCGCAGTTATGAACGTATCCCCCTTTGGACATTCACAGGAAGGAAGTAACTATTAAGATCAGTGGAGGACATAAAATCACACGCAGAATTATGTTGGAAACTCTATGTGAAAATGCTCACTATTCATAGAAAAACACAAACTACTGGAGAAACTGACCGTTACCACATGTTCAGGGACTGTCTTGTTGCACAGAAATATTGGACTGAGATTAACAAAGCACTGCAGATTGTTTTTGACATTTCAGAAGTATGTATTTGGTGCTGGAGAAACTCTGCACACCTGACTGGGCGACAGGTGCGGAGGAGGAAAAGCATTTAGCAGAAAACCTTTAAGAAGACTCCCGCACATTGGCTCACTCTTCAATTTACGTTTCGGTCCCTCTGACCTCCTTCAGGTAAGAGGACAGCCCCTTCCTCTCCTCTTATGGAAGTTAAAGTGCCCATGACAGGTTGAACTATTTGTTTAACTAAAATGCACTTCATAAATAAATAAATATATTTCAATTTCTACTAAAATCTTTACAAATTTTACCCCAGTTTAGGTTTAGTTTAGGTTTTTAATTTTACTTCCTGGTTGTAAAGTATGACATCACACTAGGAAATTATACCGGTCAAAACTCATCCGGTGTCAGAGTTTGTTCATTTGACAAAGAGAAATACATATGACACTTTTATTTTATTGAGTCAATGTTTAAAGGATCAAAAAAGTTGTTTATTTTGTGTAAATTATGCATAACCTTTGTCTGTCCAGTGTGATGTCACCAGTTTGTTTACTTCCTGTAATTTTCAACAGCGACCTGATTGGTGTAAAACTACGAGTTATATTTACAAGAGGTATTAATACACTGAATAAAGTCAAAATTAGAAAATCTTAAAAACCCGTCATATGCTCTTTAAGGAACTGCCCCCAAAACTTCATCAACCAATCACATACATGAACAAGACCCGTTCACGATTAGACCGCAGTTAACCACAATAATAGTGTATACATCTTTTTACATCATCACATCATGCATAAAAATACAGGAATAATAATTACAATCATTTGAATGATATTGTGAATTTCAAAAATAACATTAATGATCAAATTTAGTCATTTAAAAAAGAAAAAAGTATGAAGTAGTGTGTGTTACTGCAGACAATTATTTTTCAGACATAATAACATTTCATTAAATAGTAGTTCATCATTTAAGCCTCTCGGGCTGAGAGTTTGTGAGGGCTTCACGTCTCGTTAGCTCACGGTCGTGGTCGTCCTACATATTTGGGCCTCAAAACTCCTGCCATGCACACAGTGAATGGATACCTTCGGAGCACACTTTTTGCTGCTATTTACAAAAAAACGATCTAACATCGGACCGAAATTATAATGAAATGACATTCAGACTTAATATGAAAATTGACATCTTTGATTGACTTTGACTTAAAAAATAAAAACAAGAAAACTGGAAAAAGCAGGAAAGAGAGAGGGCACCGAGTTTTAAACACACTGGATTTCAGCTGTGAAACTGGCAACACAAATGAGTGAGAATCATGTGAGCTTCATTCTGATGGGAAATGAGAACCGTCTTGAGAACAAAAAACATCAAATTATAACAGCAGCTTGTTCCTCATGTCCAGTGTTTTTTATTGAAGAGTAAATCAGCATCACAGTTGTTCTCATTAAAAGCTACATTTGATTTGAACATGTTATGTTCTATCTGGAGACACAGAGAGCGTATGTTTGTGACATTTAAAATCAACATTGTACCTATAGTTCATTTAAAAAAGTATTATATGCAGTTAATCTTGGTGATTGGTAATGCAATTAGTAACTGACACTAAACAAAGAGCATCTGTCTCACAGGCAGCATTAAGAGACGCTTCGATCTTAAATGCTCAGAACAAGTCTGGTGATGATTTAAGGAATTAAAACAGCAGAAGATTCTCGTATAAGTGACGTAGATCAGTGTTTCTCAAACTGTAGTACATGTACCACTGGTGGTACGCAAACTTCTTCTGGTGGTACATGGACACCTCTTCAGTTGTAACGTTTACCTCATTTAGAGTACATTTTATACACATTTTTTGCTCTCTCTTAAGTAAATTTCCAATTAAAACTACTGTGGCAATGGTGTATTCTACTTAAGACCTGGTTTATCCCCAATTATCCTTGAAATAGTCCTGTTGTAGACCCAGTTTAGATTTGCTGGTACTCAGAAAGCCAAATATTTTCTTTGATGGTACTTGGGGTAAAATGTTTGAGAACCACTGACGTGCATGATCTGAAAAGACCTCAGCGACGAAGGGAGGAAGAACATTCCTCCAAGCGGCGTGAAGGCAGATAAATGCACCTCCAGGTGTGTTATTGATGATGGAACATTGTTAGAACATGGTTAAAAGCTCCAAAAAATCACGGTAGTGTCCTTTAATACCAGGAACACTCATCTGAACACTAGATGGCACTCCCAGGAGCAGCTTTGGACAGAGGTCAGAGGTCATTCTTCACACCTGCACCAGGCTGCTCCATTTTTTTCTTCAATGCAGTTTTGCTGGGACCTGGTTAGGTTAGATTATTAGCAAACTTTGACAAGCAAATGTCAGCATCTAGATTTGCTCCTCTTGACTGTCATTCATTTATAAACACATGTTTCAAAAGGCAAAGTGTAAGTCCAGTTCTGCTCCTCGTTAAAACAATCCCTTACAGACAATTCATTTACAAAGAGCACATATTTCAAGTGTTTCGAGCCAATTATATTATTAATGAGGGAGGATATTTTCACAAACAAAAGTATTTGTTGAGATTTGCTCCCCCTGATTAGGTTATATTTAAAGGAAATTGTGGAGATTTCACAGTCAAAATTAATGTAATCTAACTCAATATTCGGCAGAACCGACAATGTTTAAAATATGAATTACGATCTTAAATCGGTGAGCAGGGAAAATGAATGAAAAAAGAAACATTTTCAGTGCTTGACGCTAGCAGAGAAGTGCAGGGGCCCACACCCAGCTTTAAAGTTTCTTTTTTCTGCTGTTGTTCTGATTGTTCGGATTTTCTGCCAAACAGTTTAAGGTGACTCAAGTCTGATTATTTTAATATTTTCGTATATAAAAATAAAAGTGGGCTTCTCTGACAATAACAAGTTTGACTAGTTCTTTCCTCACAGTACATGTGTGACCCCAGAGTGACCCCGGGCGAGGGCGGAGCAACACTCACTGTATACTGCACTCATCTCAATGGTCTCCAGATGAGGTAAGACAACGCAAAAATATGGAACTTTTTTCATTTTCAAACTGAATAATCTTCATAATTGTGGGATTATTATTGTCCTTTTTTAATTCCAGCTAAAGGAGATAGTGTGACTTTGTCTGGTTTGGTTCAAAATGCGGAGCCGTCCCGGTCAAACACTCATGTCACTGCGGTGGAATGCTGCTGAAGACCACTCCCAACATTTCAGCCCAAAAGTGAGTCTGCTCAGATTCCATCCATGGACGTCTGTGCTCATGTCAGGTCAGCTGAATGTAAATGTGCCTTTACTACAAGAAGAGCTGGAGCTAAACCAGGATTAAAGGTCCAAACCAGTATGACCTCTGCAGACTGGGACACCCAATAGAGGAATAAACCGGGACTAAAGCTCTAAACCAGGACAACAGATCTAAACCGAGACTAAAGCTCTAAACCAGGATTAAACCTCAAAAGCTCTAAAGGTCTAAACCTGGACTAAATCAGGATGAAACCACATCTAACCCAAGGTCTAAATCATTTCTGATATATCCACCACAGCAGACTGGAAACAGCCCACAAGAGCTGCTCTAAACCTGGAATTAACGAAGGACTAAACCAGGACTGAACCAGGACTAAACCAGGTCTAAACCAGGACTGAACCAGGACTAAACCAGGACTAAACCAGCAGTAAACTAGGACTAAACCAGGACCAAACCAGCACTAAACCAGCACTAAATCAGGACTAAACCAGGACCAAACCAGCACTTAATCAGAACTAAACCAGGTTTAAACCAAGACTAGAGCTCATCTAATGTGACAGGACGTGTCTGTACAGTTTTTCCTGTGTAATCACATGCCTGTTGTGAATGCAGGTCAATCATTAAAGCAACACAAAACAGAGTGAAAAGTGAGTCCCACTCCAAAGTGCAGTGCAGCGAGTGAAGCGTGTTCTATAAGAGCCAGAGTGTGTACACAACAGTCCATATGTGCTCAGCTGATGTGGACATGTGAACACACATGAACACAAATGAAATCACAATCTCAACGCTGCCACTCAGAGGAAAGGAGAGAGCTAAGTGTCCTGTGTGTGATCCTCTACAAACGTGGTGAAAAAAAGGTTAGACATTGCACTTCAAACTGCAGTTCATTCTGTTTAGAACACTTTGTTCCAAAACCTGCCCTGGGATTATGGGTTTTTATGTATTTACTTATTTATTTGGTCAGGACAGTATATGTTTCTGAACTTGACATATTTATCAAATCATATAGTCCAGGCCCCTCCTATGTCAAAGAACAGTCGCAGTCTCTGTGACATGAAGAGTTGGACAGCATTATTACCCTCCGGACTTCAGACAGCAGTGTCACACCTGAGACAAGGAGAAACATTTGCAGTGAAAGTGATTACTGACTGGTATTAAGGCACAAGAGCACAGAGTTTGGGATTTTTGTACAGTTTAATCACCTGCCTGTTGTGAATGGAAGTCAATCATTAAAGCCAACACAAAACAGAGAGACCACATGAAATGAAAATACATGGTACTGAGTGCACATTTCACTAAGTAATACAAGATTATGTCTCAATAAATAACAAGAAATTGAACTGAAACAGAATCAGGCAACTCAACATGTCTCACTGTTCCACTGCTGTAAATACATGCTACACTGACCAAATCTCACAAACTGAAGTCATGTGTAAAATGACTTGACATTGTATAAAAGGGATCAATAGTCAGAATGAAACATAAGAAGTCCACAGTCTGTGGCTAAAGGAACTCGTTTTTCTGTTAGATCTGATTTTGATCACACCCCCATTTTAACCCCCCAAATCCCAGACAGTGACTTAAACTCCACTCAGATAATATTTAGTATAGGGGTGCACGGTGGCAGAGCAGTCAGAGCTCTTGCTTCCCAATAAGGAGCCAGTGGGTTCAATTCCCAGTCCAACATCACGCTCTCTCCCCTCCAAACACATGTATGTGTAGGTTAACTGACAACTTTAAATTGTCCCGAGTGAGTGAATGGTCTGTCCATGTCCATGTCTCTGTGTCAGCCCTGAAACCACGTGTCCAGGGTGTACCCCGCCTAAGGCCCAAAGTCACCTGCAACCCCTAACGAGAACAACAGGTAGAAAATGAATGAATTAATATTTGATTTATCAACATTAACTGTGCCTAGTCTGAAGCAAACCCACGGAAGTGAAGTTGAATTCATTTCCTGAAATGTGCATCTTTTCCATAAAGTGGTCCCATAGTCTTTCTATGGACAAATGAATGAGAATTCTGTGTGTCAGTTTGGAGGATGGAATATTACTTCAGCTACAGCAGGTGAACCGTTTGAGATACAGAGCTCATCTTGGGCTTAATTTGAAGCGAATGAATTGGAGACGTTTTCTATTTGGAGCAATGATACTATGTGTTTTGTTTTGGGGTCACAATGTAACTCATCATGTCAGTGTTCTTTGTTCCAAATTTCATGACTGTGTGACACTGTGTGACTGCAGCACCGACTTTTACTTCACTCACTTTTTTCAAAATTATAAGAGGGGTTTTGGGCAACCTGCGACTGAATGTGCTGAGTTGACACAAAAAACGTCTTTGGTTTACATTAATGAAAAATAATTGTAAGAAAAAGGTAACAATATAATTACGTAGCAGGGGGCTGGCTCCCGGGCTAATAACTATTGTGTAATTTATGTGGATTTTGGCCCTTGTTTACAGTCTGGTTGCTAGGTAACAGTGGAATTATGTCATAATTGTGCTCATGTTCAACCAGGAAGTAGTTTGAGATGAAAATCAACTGCGCCATTTCGGTCTGATCTGTTTATCTGGACTAGGGCTACAACTGACCGTCATTTTGGTAATTGATTAGGCAGAGAGATTGATCGATTAGAGCATGAAAGGCCAGTAATATGAAATGTAGACAATATTTAACCACGAGGAAGGTAATGAAACGCAGCTTGACATCTGATCATATTATTTAAACATCTTCACAGATTTTTGATAAAAACACTTAACTTGAATGTTTCTTGTGTCCTTTTATGGGAATTCCTGCTTCGTCTGAGTGACATGACATGTTTGGAGGTTGTTTATAGTTAAGAAAACAATTATATATCCAATTGTATATCAAATGGTTGATTTATTTAAGTAATCAGTTAGTTGTGATTAATCGATTAATTTGTTTCAACCCTAATCTGAACGCAGTGCATCCTGGACCGACCTCCCTGTCGGCGGCGAAGGCACCTGTCAGCGACGGACGCACCTGTCAGCGACCGACGTACCTGTCAACAGTGACTGTCGAGGTGATTATCTTTGCTCAGCCTCCTCTAAAGCAGTGGTTCCCAAAGTGGGGGTCGCAAGGGATGAGCTGGGAGGTCGCAAGATGATTTGAACATCTAATTTGTCACTCTATTTGCTCTTTTTTTTTATTTAAAAAAGTATCTTTTAGTGAAAAAGGGTCTAATAAGACAAACTATTCAATTAACCAATATTACACCTAATTTAACATTTATTTTTCACTTTGCTGTGGGGGTCCAGAGTCAGTTGAATGGCTATTTTGGGTGTCCTGGCCAGAAACGTTTGGAAACCCCTGCTCTAAAGCCGTCAAAGCAGTGATCTGCATTCATCTGTAGCCCTTAAATGTGACTGTGATGGTAGAGCAGGTTTTCTAATAGATGTTCATTAAATATATTACAACTTCATTTTTCATTTTTCACCGCTTATTCCCGTTCCCGGGGTCCAGGGCTGACACAGAGACACAGACTCTGACAGACAACCATTCACTCTCACATTCATTCACTAGGGACAATTTAGAGTTACCAATTAACCTACACAGTCATGTGTTTGGACGGTGGGAGGAGCCGGAGAACCAGGAGAGAACCCACGGTAACACGGGGAGGACATGCAGACTCCACCCAGAGAGAGTGTGATGTTAGGGTGGTCCGGGATACAAACCCACGATCTCCTTATTGGGAGGCAGAAGCTCTAACCGCTCTGCCACCGTGCACCCCTTATATTATATTACACCTTATACATACATATCCTACTCTTGATCATAGGCTACTCTTGTTGTCTGAAGGTTATTTCAAGTTTTTAACCATTTACAAGAGACCACGATCAACAAGTTACAGTTTTGTGAGAAGGAAACAGAGGCTTTCAGACTTAAACAAAACATTCATTTTATTCAACAATAACATGAACACAACTATGTCCACTGTGTGACTCGAGGCTGTTCTCGGCTGGACGTTGTTCCTCGCTCTCTCATCCAGGCAGTTCATCTCGTAATAATATTAATATTAACAAAAGTTTGGTTAAAGTAGTAATGCAACTTAATCCAAATAATAATAATAATGATTTGTATAGCTCCTGCCAACACACCCTAAGAGCTTTACAGAGCATTATTCATTCACTCCACACTCAATGGTGGTAAGCTACTACTGCAGCCATAGCTGCCCCAGGGCAGACTGATGGATGTGAGGCTGTCAGTCTGCACCATCAGCCCCTCCCACCACCATCCACCATTCATGCACAAACCACATGCACACTGGGCTGTGACCCGTGTCTTACCAAATACTGTAGTTTGTGTTGTCAAAGCAACATGTGTCCTGTGCAGGGTTTGAGTAAAGACTGACAGAGACAGACGGAGACAGAGACTGACAGACAGAGACTGACAGAGACAGACAGAGACTGTCAGAGACAGAGACAGAGACTGACAGAGACAGACAGAGACTGTCAGAGACAGAGACAGAGACTGACAGAGACAGACAGAGACTGTCAGAGACAGAGACAGAGACTGACAGAGACAGACAGAGACTGTCAGAGACAGAGACAGAGACTGACAGAGACAGACGGAGACAGAGACTGACAGACAGAGACTGACAGAGACAGACAGAGACTGTCAGAGACAGAGACAGAGACTGACAGAGACAGACAGAGACTGTCAGAGACAGAGACAGAGACTGACAGAGACAGACGGAGACAGAGACTGACAGACAGAGACTGACAGAGACAGACAGAGACTGTCAGAGACAGAGACAGAGACTGACAGAGACAGACAGAGACTGTCAGAGACAGAGACAGAGACTGACAGAGACAGACGGAGACAGAGACTGACAGAGACAGACAGAGACAGACGGAGACAGAGACTGTCAGAGACAGAGACAGAGACTGACAGAGACAGACGGAGACAGAGACTGACAGAGACAGACAGAGACAGACGGAGACAGACAGAGACAGACGGAGACAGAGACTGACAGACAGAGACTGACAGAGACTGTCAGAGACAGAGACAGAGACTGACAGAGACAGACAGAGACTGTCAGAGACAGAGACAGAGACTGACAGAGACAGACAGAGACAGACGGAGACAGAGACTGTCAGAGACAGAGACAGAGACTGACAGAGACAGACGGAGACAGAGACTGACAGAGACAGACAGAGACAGACGGAGACAGACAGAGACAGACGGAGACAGAGACTGACAGACAGAGACTGACAGAGACTGACAGAGACAGACAGAGACTGTCAGAGACAGAGACTGACAGAGACGGAGACAGAGACAGACAGAGACAGATGGAGACAGAGACAGACGGAGACTTACAGAGACAGACCAGAAGTGTTTGTGTCCTGTTCATGTGGTGCTCTGCTCCTTCTCCTCCAGGACCCGTCTGTCTGACCTGCAGAGGCTGCACTAGCTCCGCTTCATGAGGTGCAGGTGAGCTATAGGCAGTGACCATCACCAGAGACAACACGCGACACACTGGATTTCACATTTCATGTGAGGCTCGTCCTGCTTTCTGAGAGGAGGATCCTCTGGAGAACCAAAACGCCAAATTACAACCTCTATGTGTTCCTCACGTTTAACGTTTTTGTAATCAAGAATAAATGATTGCATTTGTTGTTAGTAAGTGCTGCTCATGGTCCAGTGGATGGCACATATGCCTGCTGTTTGGAGCAGGCTGCAGGGCCTCAAGTTTGATGGCCCTGACCATTTTCTGCATGTCTTTCCCTGGTCTTATCCCCATTTCATGTCCTGTCAAATAAAGCCCACAGCCCTAAAGTCCAACAGTCGTTTGAGTTAGGGGTTTATTTTAACTGCTTTTCTGTTTGTTGCCCATTAAAGCAACTGCTGTTGTGATTGTGATGACATTTATGACAAAAAAACTCCAGAAAGATTGTAAACAAGCTATACATTTATTAGTGTTTTGGCAAAATGTATACCGAAACCAACAAATCAAATTAAACATTTAACATAAAAACATTACAGTATAAACTAATTATTCAAGATTCTGTCTGAGCCAAAGAAAAGTTACAAAAATTATGAAAAATAAGGCATAGTGTGAAATCAATTGTGCAACAATGAAAATCAAAGAAAATTCAAACAATGTATTAAAATAAAAAGCAATGTTGTTGGTTTTTTTCTTCTCTCATTTGGTAAAGTACAATGCATGGTTACATTTCTGGCATTTTCTTGGTCACTTTGGCAAACCACAAAACTAAATGTGCCAAGATTTTAATTTCTCTTAACCTGACTTTCCACTTTAGAGACCGTACCGACCGCTTCAATTGCATCTGCACCATCAAAATTGACAAATTCACAGCATAGGCACAAATTCAAGTAGAAAGATTTGCAGTGAAAGTGATTACTGACTGGTATTAAGGCACAAGAGCACAGAGTTTTGGGTTCAGGATGCATATAACAAGCGAAATTCAGACAAACAACGACAAAACATTTACAAATCGGACATTTTCAGCTAATGGCGCGCAGAAAAAGTTTGCTTCAAAAATGACGTAGCCCTTTAATTCATGAAAGGAAAACAAGTTCATATGAAATTTCACGTAGCGCACAGTCTTAAGGCAGATAGAGGAGTAACTGTGCAGCTTTGTATCTACAATTATGAATGGGACACGAACAGAATCAGTTCCTACGGGATTCAAGACTAACTTGCGCTCTCTTCCAGCAGGGATTCATGGACTGAACCAGGACTGAACCAGGACCAGACCGGGACCAGACCAGGATCAGTGCGTCGGGACAAGATCCTTTAACGCGCCGAGTTCATGTAACATCAAACAAAAGTAAAATGATCGCATATAACAATCTACTTAAAATGCGTAGGACAGGTTTTTATCATTTTCTAATTTTGACTTCATTTGATGTATTAATACCTGTTGTAAATATATAATTATACTTTTACACCAATCAAGTAGTCATTTGTGGAGAAAAGTTGAAAAATCTGTTGAAAGTCACAGGAAGTAAACAAATTGATGACATCACACTGGGGAGACAAAGGTTATTCATAATTTAAAAACTACTTTTTTGACCCTTTAAACATTAATTCAACAAAATAAAGGTGTTCACATGTATTTTAATTTGTTAAATACAAAAATCTGTGACATTAGATGAGTGTTAGTCCAGTGTAGTGTGGCTGCAAGGTCATGTCCTAGTGTGATGTCATCATTACAACCAGGAAGTAAAATTAAAAACCTAAAAAATTAGCTAAACCAGGATAAAATGTAAGTATTTTAGCTTTTAAATATATCTATAACATCTATAACATATTTCTATAACAGCATTTTAGTCAAATGAGTCGTCCAACCTGTCAGACGCACTTTAAGTAAAAGTACTGAAGTATGTGTTTGAAATTTTAGAGTAAAATTGGAATACTCTTGGTTCAGACCCGGTTTAGTCTTGTCCTGGTTTAATTCTGATCCACTTCTGGTTTGGAGCAATGTTGGTAAAGCATTTTGTATTTTATTCTTCCACAAAAATGCAACACAGCAGTAGTTATTTCATCATTATAGAAACAAATCAAGTCTTGGGGATATTTTGTGTGGGTATTTAAAGAAGGTGAACAGCGCTGGTGTAAAGTATATTATAATGACTTAAGTAACTTAAATCTTGCTGGTAAATTTAGTCGTTATGGAAATGTATGAGAGCGTTTTGTGGATGGCACTTGTGTGAGACCAGAGCGCGGCGGCCGGAGAGTGGAGGGTGACCTTGGGACGCTGGAATGAGGGCGTTTATTAAGACGTGAGAGAGAAGAGGAGCAGACAGCAGCTCAGTAACACTTCAGATATGGTGCTTTTAACTGGCTCTGACTCGCCACCAATTGAGAGCTGGACCAGAAATGACAACTGGTTCTGGTGCAACATTAAACAATAGATCCACATCGGCAGTTATTAAAAGTCAATAACAGCTGAAATACAACACTAGGGGTGAGTTTGGAGGCAAAACACAAGTGCCAGCTGTTAGCTAGGAAACAGTGCATTACTACGGCAACAGCTTTGGACCAGAACCAGCTCTGGACCAGCCCGGAACCAGTCCAGAACCAGCTCTGGACCAGCCCGGAACCAGTCCAGAACCAGCTCTGGACAAGCCCTGGACCAGCCCGGAACCAGTGCAAAACCAGCCCAGAACCAGATCTGAACTAGCTCTGACCAATCCCAAAACCAGCCCAGAACCAGTCCAGAACCAGCCCAGAACCAGTGCAAAACCAGCTCTGGACCAGTCCAGAACCAGCTCTGAACCAGTTCTGGAACCAGCTCTAGACCAGCTCAGAACCAATGCAAAACCAGCTCTGAACCAGTCCAGAACCAGCTCTGAACCAGTTCTGGACCAGCTCTAGACCAGCTCAGAACCAATGCAAAACCAGCTCTGAACCAGCCCAGAACCAGTGCAATACCAGCTCTGAACCAGTCCACAACCAGTGCAAAACCAGTTCTGAACCAGCCCAGAACCAGCTCTGGACCAGCCCAGAACCAGCACCTTGGTGCAAAAGGGTTGTGGCTTTGAGCTGGTTACTTTACAGAACTAAAATGAGGAAGATGTGACATTATAAAAGAGGAGGCTAAACTCCAAATAAATAATTACCTTTAGAAATGCTTTGTCATCGGTGTTCAAAATGATGCTGAAATGGATTTTTTGGATTCGGCAAAAGTGAAGTTGAACATAATGCCGTTTCAATGGACCGGTTAGGATTATTAACAGGATATGATAAAACATGAAAATCAAGATGGTTTTGGCAAATAAAAACACACAGCACAATGTAATGTCAGAGCATCTTTAGAAAACATTAATTGGTGTATTTTGATGACGGCAAAATCTTGATTGCTTTCTTTTAATTGGTTTTCCTGCACACACTTAAAGCTGAGGTACCCATCTTTCTTTCTCATAATTAGTCAATTCTAATCCTAAATTTCAGACATCTACACTGTGTCTTCATCTAATGATGACACATTTTATCTTTTCAAACAAAAAGAAAGAGCCATGTGCATCACTATGTGGCGCTTTGGGACAAGAGTTGTAGAAAACCAGATAAAGAACAGGAACACAGCAGTTACGCTCCCATTTACCAGACACAGACTTGGAGATCACACACAGATTCATTCATTACTTTTCTCTCCTTAAATAACATGTTTGTGAGTCCAAGTCTTGAGGAAATTCATTATTGTGTGGCACTTTAACGGACAAATATTATGCATTATTGGTTTTGTTATTGGCCTTTAAACCTGCTCTTGAGTGTCTTTACTTTTGACATCTTTTAGAACCACAAATACAATGTTTTTACAAAGAACAATAGAACTTTATCACAGACGCCACATTAACCACATTAACTTCACACGGACACATTCTGCTACATTGACTTTTTTGAGCTTTTTACCATATTCAATGTCATCAAAAACCTATCAGGACCATCAAAAACACTTCCCGCTGAACTCCCTCGATCACTAACGTACTTTCAGATCATATACATAAGTGTCATTTCATAGTGGCTGGTGACACCTGTCATAGAATGAATACGAAACTTTTATTTTTACATCAGATGCAAATTTAAGGCACTCAAGAGCATGTTTAAAGGCTAATAACAATATAAAAAATAGAGAATATTTTCCCTTTAAAAGCTCAAAAGTTAATTTTCCGTAATATATATAATAATATAAGGGTCATAAATCTCCAACTGTTGTTAGCAAACAAGCTAGCTAAGCTCTTCACACTTGGAGCAACAATGAGAAACTACTTTCAATTTCCATTTTGCCGTATAAGTTAAGTTAAGCAAAACAACAGCTTCCCGGACAAAAATTAGGCCAAAAAAAGCAATGATACAAATTTTATCAGTTGCTGCTCATATTTCTGCCACTCAGTCAGAAGAAGTTGAGGGGTATTTTTCCAATAAAACAATGTCTGATTACTACTAACAATTATTTTAGTAATTGATTAATCTGGTGATAAATCGATTAGTTTTGACTGCTTAACTTTACATGGGTCTTGGGTCATTTTACGGGAATCCCTGCTTCGTCTGAGTGATAAAACATTCCCTCGGCACATGACACATTGTGGAGGTTGAGTATAGTAAAGAAAACTATTACTGTAGTATGAAATTGGTTGACAAATATTTAAATAATCGTTCTAAAGCTGTGCTAGTGTGAGCCAAAGGAATGAGTTAGAAAGGTATAATACAAACTTCTTTATTTTTCTGTTTGAAAATTAGGGACCCCAGCTTTAATATATTAGCCCTATCTATCCACTTATTTATTAAATATATTACAGACTTGTAAAATACTACTTTACTAATTCAATTTAGAGGCTTATCAAACAGTATTTTTCACCTGTTTTTGAGTTAGAAGCCGATTCCATGCAGTAGATTCAAATTTGTAGCTTGATTAGTGTTAAAATAGATCTTTTTTTGCATTTCTATCTGATTTCACTTAATCATTGAAACTGTGTAACTCTATTTTACTTTTTTTACTTTTGCCTCATTCTGAACATTTGAACATTCTGATGACGGTGCATTTCAAAGTGTCTAAAGTCAGAGAGTAAAGTGGATGAAAACTGGACGTCCAGCAGCAGGGGCGAGTGTGGGCGGGGCGTCGTCGTGGCTACAGTTCGGCTTGGCAGAGAGTAAAGCGAGGACCAAAAGTGTCTCACATTTTGTTGAAGCAATCCTTGGCATTGGACCACACCTGGATTCCCTGAGAACACAAGATAATGGTTACAGCAACAATGACCATGTTTGTAACGCGAGACGAGGATGTGGGAGAGAAGAGAGCTCTGACGGAGAGGAGAAGAGGAGCAGCACTTGTCCTTCACTGAGATTCACTTTGACTTGGTTTCAAAGTGGACATATGTGGCATTATACAAGTGTTATTATAGAGCTGTAGATGTAGACGTGTGCGATATTGTAAGGCAAAGCAACTGTGAGCAAATACAGCAAGTTACTGCGCCTTTGAACACCAGGGTTTGCCCGCGCACTCTGCTGGTGACAGCTGGAAGAGAACTACAACGAAACTTTTAGCCACTGTAACTGAATATTTAGATTCTGAAATTGTACAAATGGAAATTGAGAAGAACTGTCTCCTTTAACGTAGTTTTGTGTTTTCACTTTGTCAACATAATAGGAAAACACATTACACTAATTATATAAAAGAAAAAATACAGTGTGATATAATTAGGGATGGGCAACATTAACAAAAATGAATATCACAATGACAATAATCCAACAGAATGATGGCAGTCCCTCAAAGATGGCTGTAAATGGCCTGGTTGTGGATGGGATGGGACCATAAAATCAACCAGAAATCTGACTTAAAGGTCCCATATTCTGCTATTTTCCCCTTTACACAGTCTATTCTAAGGGCTTTGTTGATAAAATTTTGCGTTGTGTAATATCCATAACATAACAGTTTCCAAAAAACACCCATTTCTTGGACTGGCCCCCCTCCTTGTAAAAGCAATCGGCTCACTCTGAGATCTGACCCCCAGACAGAGAGCAGGCTGCCTCCCCTCCCAACCCGCGTGCCTCCCCTCCCAACTCGTGCGAAGCCTGGCGGAGATAGTGTGCATCTGCGTGTGCTCCGGTAAACAGCGATCCACAACCACTGAATAAACATTTTATCCGTCCTGGCGGTGCGTCGTGTGCTGAGTCCTCGTCCTGGATCTGACCTGGGTTTGACGTGCTCCAGGGCCTCGACGATGGACGTTGCCGTTTGGTAAATAACAAGCTAACTGTTCGATCTGTCGTATCCATCGTGTAATTACTGTGTAGCATTAGCATTAGCTGTTTTTATTCTTGCGGCTGCGCGCTTCCTGGAGGCGTGGCTTGAGCGCCGTGTCATCCTGGTGAAGCCGCGTCATCTTAGTGAGGAGCCCCCGTCTGCTGCTCAGCCGAGGGGGACGGAAAAGACAGTTCTCTAGTGAAAGCATGAGAGAATCAATCAAAAAACCACTTTGGGCACAACATACGAGGCCCAAATAGCACTGTAGGAAGGTTAAAACCTCTGAAAAGTCCATTTTGCATGTTATGGGACCTTTAAATTCAGGGTCAACAGGGCCACACACACAAACAGACGAAGTGGAGGCAGATCAAGGGCAATGCACAGTGCAGAGATGAATTCTAATGTGTGCATTTAGCACGGCTTTGACTCCAGGTTCTACTTTAAGTTCAGCAAGAAGCCTGAGGGCCCAGAATTGCTCTGAGGGCCACATTTGGCAATTACAGTACAATTATGATCTTCACTCCAGGGGTGTCCAAACTATGGCCTGGGGCCAAACACGGCCCTCAGACCATGTTTGTTGGTTCTCAGGCTTCTGGTAAACCCGTTACATGGAATGAATGACTCACTGTGTTGACCACTGGTCTGAGTATGTTTCACCTCGTACACCGGGTGTACACTGACTCCGGTCCGAGTCCGATTCGTGACCCACGCAGGTCCCACAAGACTTATAGAGTAGTTCAAATCGATGCTCGCTGTTACACTGACCTCAGACCACTACGGCCGCAGGCTGGAGGAAAGAATGCACAAGACGTTTACCGCAAAACCACTTGAATCTGCGTGATCTTCTTCAACTACGGACCGCAGTAAACCAGAGTTGGTGTAACAGACCATCTGCAAATGACCCGCTCAGGTCCTGAACCACACCCGGACTGGAGTCAGTGTACACAAGGCGTACCTCTTAAGTGCATTCAAAAGAAAAGTACTTTTCTACTTGTACAGTTTTATCAGCTTGTTCTTTTCATTTCAGGCTCTGATGCCCCACCTTGTCTCTAAGCAAATCGCTGTTTGGATAATTGTAATTATTATATAATTTATATAAAATTATAATTTTTCTCCCATTTTTGAGCAGCCCTAGCTGTTTGTTTCCTTTGCATTTATAATCAGCTCTACATTGTTGATATTCTAATTTTTCAAATCCAGCTCTGGATATAGTGTGTTTTGAACAGTGGTGGTACCTTTTTGCACATGCTGATCTGCATTATGGCGTAGCTGATGAGGGCTTCACGTAAATCACGGTCTTTCTGCTCCTTGAAGCGCTCGATGTCCTTCCACGCCAACTGGATAAACTCTCTGACAGACACAGACGAGAGGACAGAGACAGAGGACACGGTTCAGTCCAGGAGCCTCCAAACATTCAAACAACCCAAAGGATAAAGTGATGAATATATGAATATGAGTGATATCGTGATAAAAATGAATATTGAAACTACACACACTAAGCATTAAGCAGGTGAGTCCCAGTGAATGAAATGCTATGTTTAACGGGTCAGAGTTAAATAATTGTATCCTCTGCAGATCAAATGTTAATGTACATTGAAGAAATGAGAAAAGGTTTACAAGAAGTCCAAAAAAAAAAAAAATGTAGGACATACATTTTGAGCCCCAAATCCGCTAGTCTGTAATCTGCTAATTATTGAACCATAAATCAGTATATAAAGAATTATTGTGACAGGCCAATGAATAATCCTCATTTCAAAAAGCTAGTTACAATCTTGTAGCGTACGACCTAAAGCAGTTTCATCCAGGCAGTGTAGCTCTATAACTCCCCCTTGTGGGCTCGGCTGGACCTGCAGGTTAACTCTGATGGGTTAAAATCACAAAGTTGCAACAGTACAACAAATTACAAAAGCTTCAATGACTGTTTTTTGTCTTCATTCAAAAGAAACTATAATACATGTTCTAAAAGAGCTGTCCTCTCTGGAACAATACTTTCATGATCAAACTGTATCAATGTTTGTGTTGTACGAGCACTTTAAACTTGCTCTTGTACTGTTGCTTTGGCGTCTCATGTTTTAGAACAATATAAAACATGACTTTCTCTCAGTCAGGTGTTCCCTCATCAGGATTTGTGTTAGTGCTCCATCCACTGACAGAAGAGGGAATTACAAGGGGAAATAAACAAAAGCTAACTTTCCCCTGCGTGCTAAGCACACATTTGTACTGAACGTGATTTGAGACAGAAATGCTCAGAACGAGTCTGGAGATGATTGATGGAGTTAAAAACAGCACAGGGGACCTTACGATCTCCTTTGACATCAGAAATCTGGGAACATTGTTGTGAGGCCCAAAGTCACTGGGATAGGCTCCAGTCACCCGTGACCCCTAACGGGAAAAAGCGGTAGAAAATGAATGAATGAATGTTGTGAGGCTCAGGGAAGGAGCAGAGAGGACGAGCTCGTAAACAGGATTAATGAAGCAAAACACAACTCCAGCCGTGTTTTTGATGAGGCAACGGTGATATAACATGGTTAAAGAGAGAAAAAAAATCTATCTAGCATCATATGTGGACAAATATTCTGCCTTATTTGTAGGGCTGGGGCAATATATCAGTTTGCAACATATACATATATATCAACATATCAAACATGAATCGCAATACTTTAATGACATGTTTATAAATCTGCAGTGGTCCACAGTTAGTGACATGGATTCTGCAGGAAAGAACAATTAACTACTGATCCACTGTGACATTGAAATGTAAATAGGACTGGATGTGGGTTTATGTCACATATACATATGTGTTTATGACTAAGTTACAGATAAAGCCAGAGTTAGTGCCAGTATTGTTACGATTAGCTTTGGTGCAGATTGATTAAACAGAATGAAAGCTTTTGTTACAACCCCAGCCATTAATGAGCATTTGAATTTTCACAAATGCTAGAAACATCTGCATTATATTTAAAGTCAGTCAGGGGAAGTATTGCAGTTCCTAATAATATTGAACCATAATACTTAGTGACATCAAAAACATAATACCAGGTATGTTTTTGATAAAGGAACAATGTTAGAACATGGTTAAGAGACAAAAAAGTCATTTTATTTTCATGTATCATATGTGACCTTTAAAACTATAATTACATGCCAAATTCTTTAAATAATGTTATGACATTAAGTCAGATAACTGTAAAATGGCTAAACCCTGACATACATTGCACATGATATTCTGCGATACAGTGATCCCTCGCTAGTTTCATCTTTCACGGCTTCGCTGCTTCACGGATTTTTTTTACAGTGCGGATATTTTTACAGTGCATCCACTGAACTTCAGCGCACGCACAAGAACGGGACCCTTTGATGAGTCGTTCATTGCAGTTCTCAAATATAATCGAAGGTGGCATATCCGTTTATAAAAATCTTCTTGCTCAGAAAAAGAAAGAGCGCCAACAACTAAAGAAAGAGTTGTGCGTCTTCAGTAGAAACAGATGCTACAGCGGAGCGGAGTCAGGACCAAGAGGCACAGACCGTGAAATACGACTGTGACAATGGTTCCAACCTTGTATTACTATATTAAAATGATTGTTTTAAACACATTTTGGGCTTTAAAACAGGTTTTGATTTTTGGTTTAATTCAGTATTGCATTGTAAAATAATAAAAAAATAAAGCAGTGACTACTTCACGGATTTCACTTTTCGCGTGTTATTTTTGGAACGCAACTCCCGCGATAAATGAGGGATCACTGTATATCACTATTTCTATCTTTCTATCTCTTTGTTAAAACCACGACGTGCTCAGACTGAATATGCACCCTTTTTATTCATCAAAACTGTGAATTATGTCAAATGTTTTGCACACAATATCAACTCAACTTGGCTTTTAATACAAGTTGAGCTGCTTTACTTTTATCTATTATGTGACACAATCGTGACTAAAAACGTTACTAAAAGTGACAAAGATGGGACTAAAAGTGACAAATATGTGAGTAAAAGTGACAAAAACACAATTATAAGTGACAAAAACACGACTAAAAGTGACAAAACCACAACTAAAAGTGACAAAAACGTGACTACAAGTGACGAAAACGCGACTAAAACAAATAAAAACGCAACCAAATGCGACAAAAGTGCTTCTGTCTGTATTGAGTGTCTTTTGTTAGTTTACAGGTTTTGTTTTCGTCTGCTCCGTGTAAATTGTCTTTAAGTCATCTGAAAAGCGCTATATAAAACATATGCATTATTATTATTATTACTAAAAGCAAAAACGTGACAAAAACGTTCTGAAACACGTGGTTCTTTTATTAGTTTAGCAGTGTAGATTTCAGTCTTTGTCAATTCTCCTCCTGGTTGCGTTTAAAATGTGAACTTTGAACAGAATCCCATTTTTAAAACCTAAATCCCAAACCTAATCGTAATATTTGCTTTTATCGATCCTGAACCTGCAGTAAATGGCCTGTCAGAAGTGTGTGTGTGGACTGACTGGCACTCGTGGTTCTTCTCCTTGAGCAGCTCCTCTCCCTCCTGGATGCTCTGCTCCAGCGCCGCCAGCCTCTGCTCCCTCTGCTCCTGGCTCTCCTGCCCGAACAGCTTAGTGGTCATGCCTTTGAGAGAGAAGACACGCACCGTCTGCAAGCACACAAGCACACAGGGTTAATAATGTGCATCTGTGTGGAAACAATGGCAGGTGCTACTTTTTGCTAGGGAAGTGACACTTTGCAAAGTGCCATTACACCCTCCAAAAACAATTAAATATCCTGTTTTAATCTGCATAAAAACGGCAAACCCTGCAGTTTAGATTTATAAAAATGTAAAACCAAAACACTAAAACTGCCAAAAACGTGACTATATGGGATAAAAGTGATTTTAAGTGACAAAAAATGCAACTACAATGATAAAAACGTTACTATAAATGACAAAAGTGACTTAAAGTGACAAAATTGTGACTACAAGTGCCAAAAAACGATTCTACAAGTGACAAAAGTGCGACTATAGTGACAGAAAGTGTGAAAAAAACGTGACAAAGGCGCGGGTTTAAGTGAAAAGGTGCGACTGTAAGTGAAAAAAGTGACTGAAAGGGACAAAAATGCAACTAGAAGGGACAAATAGGACACTAAAACAAAAAAGAAAAACTAAAACTGACAAAAACACTACCTAATTGGCGTTATGTTAGTTTACTTGTTATCTTATTGTCTGCTTCATGTAAAGTGTCTTTGCATCTTCTGGAAAACGCTATATAAAACTTTACTATTGATACTAAAAGCGTCAACAAATGTGACAAAAATGAAACAAACAGTGATGACATGTGAGCAGGAGCCTCCCGCAGCCTCACGCACCCCTGTGGCCAGCTCCTCCCTCTGCTGCTTCTTGTAGGTCAGGTCCTGAGCGGCCATCTCCAGCTCGTACTGGAGCAGCTCATGTTTACGACACACGGACCTGCCAAACACAAGAACTCAGCACTTTTGGAACAACTGCAAACCTTCTAGATTTCAGCCACTGTCGCTGTGTGGACGAGCGAGGGGCACCGAGAGGTTCCTCTGATCAAAATGAGTTCCTGGTACTTTTTTTGGTTTCAGTCCCCATTTGAGTACTAGGGACTGGAGGTAGACTTC
This sequence comes from Rhinogobius similis, assembly GCA_019453435.1. Lineage (NCBI taxonomy): Eukaryota > Metazoa > Chordata > Actinopteri > Gobiiformes > Gobiidae > Rhinogobius > Rhinogobius similis. Next base: position 36,088,082 of record CM033633.1, on the reverse strand, counting down.
ACAGAATTTGATAGCACAAGCACAACACTGCCTTTAGTGGGAAATAGGTTTCATCCATGTTCAGACTTAGACACACTTTACTGAGCCGCAAGAAATATAACTTTGAAAAAAATGTTTCTAAGTAGAACAAGTAACTACTTTGAATCAGCACTACATAGTCATCTATTTAAATGCTCCATGTTACAACCCAGCTCTGCTAAGGGTAAGGGGAAGTAACAAAATAAACCAAAGATGGGAAAAGGTTTAAATAAAGATGTAATTTAATGAACAGGGGTGTAAGGGTAACGTAACAGAACTGAAACATAAAACAAATAAAACAACACAAAAGAACAAAGTACTGGTACTGCCACTGCAGCCCAGATACACACAACACACAAATACAGTGACTGCCACTGCAGTCCTAAGTACATTGAAATACAACTACATGCAGGCGCTGCCACTGCAGCCCTGACACGTAGGACAAATTGCAGGCGCTGCCACTGCAGCCCTGATACAAAATGGCATACTGGCCACACAGGCCAGCAGCCCCGAACAGGTGAGCAGAGAGTCCTTAAGTACTGGGCGGGACCACAGGTGGACTGATTGGCCCTCCAATCAGTGGGCCCGGAGGCAGCAGCCAATCACGTTAGACTTTCCTCCACTCTCCAGCAGGACCTCCCCAGCCAGTTCCACACAAAGACACAATAGTAAAAAAACACAAAAGGAGGCATGATCTGTAGGCCTAGGGCCGTAACACTCCACACTGTACAGGTGTACAGGGATTCAAGTTAGACCCACTTTCAGCCACTGTCGCTGTGTGAACGTGAGGAAGGGGGGCTGGTGTTGTCCCAGTCCCTGGTTCCTACTCTGTGTGAATGTGCATCAAATGGTGACAGGAACAAAAAAAGTACCAGGAACTGAAAAAGGCGTCTACAGTTGGAAAACACCTATAGTTCTTTTTAGTCACAGAATGTCTGCATTAAAATGTATTTGAAACATTAGTTTGTCTAAACAGACAGCTGTAGTCTGAACACTTAATATAATCCAACTCAATGTGAAAGTATTCATAATGTAAAAAAAAAAAAACACTGCAAATCATTAAAATAGCTTTTTGTTTTTGTTTCACTGTTTGTTCTTCATTTATATTTAAGACAAGAGAACCTTTAACACAAACAAGTTAAAAATCAAACGCACTCAATATAAGAGCTGAGTTTTCTATGTTTTTCAAAAGAAAGAGTAACTGAACCAGAACACAGTTACTCTGAATTAGTGCACTGAATACATATTTTCGGTACATCTTCAGTACAGTAACATCCAAACACTGGTTATGTGGGAAAAAGCCCAAAATGAGAACTTGCACTGCCTGAGGAGATAGCAATATTAGGTCCAGAAGTAGAGACTGACCTGACAGCATCAGTGTAATATAAATACTCCTTCAGCTGGTCGGCGTAGTGCTCCTCCTCTTCTAGAATGTCATCTATGGAGGCCGCATACCTGCACACACACAGGAGTCAGGACTTCACACTCATGTGGTCGTCTCCCTGCACAGAGGACAGTCACGCACGTGTCCATGTGATGTCCAGCACTCTGCAGACCGTCTCCCATCTCCTTCTCGATGGCGCTCCATTCACTGCAGAGACAGGACGGACACAGTCAACACTGGCAGAACTGAAATGTAAATGTAGGGTTTAGAAAGAACAGGAAGTACCTGAAAATGCGTCCGTAATTCCCATGTACCTTGTAGACCCCGTACAGTCGGTCTGCTACTCTCTGCAGAAACAAACGTGTGGTTAGCGCTTCACCAAGAAAACACTTTGATAAACTTTCTTAAAGCAGAACTAAGTAACTTCAGTGACAGAGCACCCCCTGCAGGTATCTTGTGAAAATACACTCCCAGTTAAAAAAGCCAAACGTGCTTTTTTTCCCCTTTCTTTTTTTCTCCTTTTTCCCCTCTCCTTTTTTTCTTCTTTTTATTGAAAGGAAGTACAATAACATACAAAAGAATTTCATGTTGCTAAATATAAAAAAGAGAGCCAAGGTTTTTCAGGAGAGTTGTCCTCAGGTCGGCGGCTGGAACGTTGGTTTTCCGCACAGAGACACCAGGAGGCGACAACAGGAGCTTAAAACGCCGAAAATACATTTACACCCACCACACGGACTTACAAATACGTTTAATAAGGTAAAAATGTTCTACTTTAAAGGAGGTCTAATAGGCAAATTTACTTTTAGGAGTGTTTAATCATAACATTAGTGCATGTTTGAGAAATCTTTATTCTCTCCTGTGGACAAGACTCCATTGCTCAGTCCAGGTTTCACTGCTCCTCAGATTTCCCATAATACGGGCCCACAGCTCTTCTTACTTCACTCTGTGGTTTTATTTTCTTAAAGACATAGGATTCGTCACATAAACACTTTGGCACAAAAAAGTCCTCTGTTTGCTGTCATAAACTGCAGCACTAAAAAGAGGACCGAACATAGTAGAGCACATGACATATTGTGTGGTTTTCAACACATAATCAGCAGATTTGTTTTTTAATTAACCAATTACTAGTTTGACTTTTTCTTAATCTTTTCATTTCATACATGTTACATATACAAGGAAAGTCAAAACTTCTGAGATGAATCACTATCAGTTTGTACTAAAAAACAACAACAAAAAAACCTAAAGGCTTAATCTAATGACCATCCTCCACATACCAGCTTTACACCTTCAAATATTAACCAAAGAAACTCGTGTTGTTCACACTTATAATTAAAGTGACGTCTAAAACATTATTTCGAGTACAACATGTTTTCACTAATGCCATTCACTGCGGTTTCTTCGCTGCTGTAATGGCGGCCTCATGTGGGTGCAGGAGCTCTATAGTTTCATTTTCATGAGATGAGGCAGAATGGTCCGTGGGTATTTTCTCTTCTCTCTTATTTAAATGTTACCGGGCGTACTCACGGCTCGCACTCGCAGCAGTTGGGAGATGACAGCGTTCATCTCGTCACTGTACTGTTTCAGGGCCGTGAATCGCCTGGACAATAGTTACACATCAATGGAGAAACTGCTCTCAACTCAAATGTGATTGAACATACTGGTCATCTTACTTGTCTGGGTTTTTGACTCTGAATGAAGCGCTCAGTGACTTCAGTCTGGAGTCCACCTGTTGAGTCAAACAAGTGACACTCATTGTAATGGTACAGAAGGATTCTACACATGCTTGTCCTATTGTGTACTATTACCTTGTCCTGAAAGCCAGTCTCTAGAACAGCGTCTCTCCAGCCTTTCTCCTGAACAAAACAGATTCCAGTCAGTTAAACAGAATCCGGAAAGAAACTGGCCCATTGGGAAATGAATGCAATGATTAAATGGGCTCCGTGCAACAACTTAGTGTTAGCATCAACACTTCCTGTCCAATTCTCAAAGGGTTTTTTGTGGAGTCATATTAAAATGAACAAATACTTAAAGACCGCACAGTGACGATGAGCTGCAGGTGGATGTCACTGACAACATGTTAAAGACAAGCAAGATGAGGCGAGCAGTGACCAATTAGAAAAAGTGGATCGCCAGAAAAAGAGACCCCTAAATCTAAAGGGTAAAGGCCCTGAGAGGTCTCGCTTCCAAAACGGTCTGGCTCCCGGTACGCTTTTGAACGAGATGAGTGGACAAGAGAAGAGAAAGCAGATAGAAGCAGAAAATAATCATTTCTCACCAAACACTGACTTGATCTTGTGATAAAGCAACGTATTTCCAGTGATGCTCACTTAAGTTGACTTAGCAGACTTAGTAAAACAAAGCTAGCTGTTTCCTGTTTATCGACGCACAAGTCAAGACCCAAAATATCTACTTTCCAGTGCATAATGCATCTAAAATTCTTCAAAGCCATGCATTACATCAAGAGGTTATTATGCAGCATATTGGCTTTGCAGAGAAGGGAAATAAATGCAGACAAAGCTGAGGAGAAACCGGAAGTAGCTTCCTGTTTACTCTAGCGTTAGCCACGTCTCACAGACACAAACTTGGAATTACTAAACGTCTTTTTGTAAATCGCTGAGATCGACTTCAGGATTAAGGATTCATTTTTGATTCAGGTACAATTTATGTTTCATTATTAAAAAAACATGAGTTAAGTTTGGGTGACTCTGTTGCTCACAGAGCAGAGCTCCGCCTCCAGAAGTTTGTCCTGGGCGCCACCATCTTGTTTCCATTGTATTTACAAGAGGCAGACGAGCTCAAAAGAAAATAAGTTCTACACAGACTACAAAGCCGTTTTCAGGCCCCAGGAAATCGGTGCAGTGTGACCTGTTGTTGCACGTGTTCATTAAACATTTTACACAAATTAGTCTACTTTGTATAATATTTTAGTGGTGAGACTTTTCCCTCGTTCACCATTCAAACACCCTTCAAAACAGAGGCAAAACTGGGCGGGGCAGAATAAGGTGAGAACAGTAACTGTTCCAATGTGCTCTAAAGTGAAGCGGTCTGGGGGACCAGGGCCAGTCGAAACGTGGCGTACAGATAAAACACCAGTTAGTGCCCTGTCCTTACACCTTGAGTTGTGTTAAAGCCCGTTCTGGAGTGAGATGTGCACATAATGATCCCACAGAATCAAGTCTTTTTAGGTTCTAAATAGCACATCTAGTGTGGACAATAAAAGGCACACAAAGCCTCTTCTGCTTCCTCGTAGCTCAGTGTTTTAGTGTCTGTTCTCACATCAGTCAGGAAGAGGAAGAAGATTTTGTCGTTGGACAGAAGAGGATGTGATGCCACCCGTAACAGGAAGTTCTCCAGCCCCACTCTGCGCCGCTCCACAAAGTCAGGGTCCAGGTTATCTGCAGACAGCTTGTGCCACACAAACTCTGCCTGCAACAACACAAAGACCACATTTAGGACAAGTCATGTCTAGAGGGTGCATTTACCACGTTTACCACCTATGCTGCCCATGTCCAACCAGGAAGCCCATTATAAACGTTATAAAACCTGTCAAAATGTTTAGTCAGATCTCAAATAACATGTTCATTATGTGTTCAAATCAATCAGACCATCACACTTCTCGTTACATGCAAGTCAAAACTGCTCCATTATTAGTTTGTAAAATGTTGATCAGAACAATATTTTTCACATAAAGTTGGTGATAGACGTGGTATTGTGTTTAGCAGCTTCATCGATCCACGCACGGTAAACAGTGACACACTTGAGGATCTACTTTTGCCCTATTCTCACTTTTTAGTTTTTAAATAACGCGGTGTATTGTAAGAGCGGTGTATTGTGGACTAGGTGCAATTTGCGGAGTCAAATACTATTGGATAAAAGACTTGGATCATTGTGGTTTTTGTCTCTGTTTGTATCTCGGCGTGTTCATCACTGGGTTTGCTCCGGGCACTCTGCTGTATTGGCTGTTGCAGTAGTGATGTTTTATGGTTATGATCTCACGCCGACACCACATCCTGAGGAGCACAGCGGCTTAAAAATCTCTTACGAGGATACAAAGTCGGGTCATGCTAACCCGAAGTCACGCAGAAGCAAATCCTATCCTGTCGTTTGTTCAGGGCTTAGGTTAACAGTTATTCTTCATGCACAACAAGCAACAAACCAAACAAACATGTGGTCAAAAAACAAAACAAAGGACCAGTTATGGGGAAATACGTAGGAGTGTGACTTGCCCTTTTCTCTGGCAGAGGAGGGACGATGACAAAAGGGTAGGTGACCAGCAGGTAGGTGCGCAGCAGCTCAAACTCACTGTAGCGTCTCCACAGCATGTCAGGGACCGGAGTGCCTGCATCTGAGGCCGAGTCTGCAGGACTGAAGCACCACAGGGACAATCAGGCATCTGTCATGGAGCTATTTTAGACAATGTCAACATGCATTTATCATCATCAACTTATTTCGGTCCAAAAAACACATAAAATGAGAAAACAAGCTCTTTATTCACCTTATTCTGCCCCACGCTTTGCTTTTTTCTACAGATTGGCACTTCTGTTGTTTTCACACTTCCAGTAAAGCAGGAATTCACTTAACTGGAGAACGAGCAAAATGTTTCACAGCTAAAATATGATCCAAAGTGGACCAACAAGTCTCCAAAGCACCATTTGTCTGGGCGTCCATTGTAGTCTGTTACTTATCTGAATTCGGCAAATAATGGTGGCGCCCATGGCAATTTCAGGAATAAGGTGAAGAGGAGCTACCGAGCTGTGCTAAAATAAATCCTGACAGATCACACAGTGGATGTCATTGATAACATATTTAAGTAAATGAGGTGAATACTTCACCAGAGGAAGGTGTTTGTGTCTCAATGGCATGCCCCTTCATAAACACACAAGTGTCCTGTGAAATAGGCACTTGTTTTGTCAAGTCTTTAACATGTTTCAGAGACATCCACCACAACTCACTGTCCAATGTCAGATCTAATAGAATTTAATCATTTTAGATTGACTTGACTTGAGACTTGACTTGAGACTTGAATAAACAGGAAGTACTCAGATGTACAATACTAGACAATTTAAAAACAAAAAGCCCAACTGATGTCCGATGCACAGAGCCAGTTACACTGTATCTCATATTATTAACAACAGGATTACATTTTTGGACGTATTCAGCCTAAAAATAAAATGATTTCTTAGTCCAGCTTGTAGAGTTTTACACGTGCAGAGACAAACATCTCTGTCGTACTAGTCCATCGAGGCCTCGTCAGGAAGATCCAGAAACACTGGCTTTTTTGCAGTTAGTCCAGGATGGGCCATGTACAAAGATGTGCAATAAGATTAAAACAATGTCAGCTTCACATTTACGGTGCAAGAACCAAACCTACGCAGAAGATTAGAGTATTTGCTTATGCCCACAACATCCCAACAACTGCACACCAGTCTACCTGCTGCACAAAGCTCAAAAAATGATGATTTTTGTGAGAACACACATTGGGGTTCTTTCTTCACATTGTATATGAAATGACTCCTGCTATCAAATGAAAGTTTTGATGTGTAGCTTACAATGACACATTGCAGCTTGTATAATTGACTGTTCATTCTTAAACAATAGTAGAAGTGGTACTGAGACACAAATACCTTGTAAAGACACAAGTGTCGTTGTTTTGTAAAGTCTTTAACATGTTGTTTGACATGTTGTCAGAGACATCCACCACAACAGACAGGAAGTATTGATGCCAACACTGAGCTAGCCAATTTAAAAATAAATAGCCAGCATTGTTTTATGCCATCTCATGGCCAGAGAAAAAATCCAATTGCAGATTCTGCAGATAGAAATGATCTCTGAGGGCTACAGACTGGTGCAAAGCAGCTCTCTAATGTTTTCTGAGGTTAAAGTACATGGTCCCTCTAAGATCAAGTAAATAACTCTTTATTTTATTATACCAAGTGGCATGTAGATGAAGAATTAACATATCTAAGTCCTAACTGTTAGTCGTGAAGTGAAAGTAAAAAGTGGTGCACACATTTGAATACATGCCACGGCTTTAGTTTAACTGGAAAGGCTAAATATGTCAACGAGAGACAAAAGCAAGGCCGATATCCAAATACAACTGAAGTTTTGACCACAAATTTGACACTCTAACAACCACATCAGACACGCACATGTTTATAAGTGCTAAAAAAAAGAGAAAATAAGTCTATGGCAGCTATAAATAGACTATGGCGGCCCGCCATGAACTAATGTATTAATGGGAAACACTGGGGTCTCTTTTATTATATAAAAATAATTACGTAATTGTTTATTAACTATAAATAATTAATACATAATAAAATAATAATAAATAAATTAACTGAAATATTGCATTGCATTTGATTATTTTATTTAAGCTCATAGAGAATATAAAGCTGGTGTGTGCTGTGAAGAACATCAGACACACACAGGGCTGTGAGTGTAGTAGTGTCACATGCAAAAACCCTTTCCACCTTTACATAGAAGGAGGAACAGCTTCTGCACACAAACAGAGGCTTGTGCCACGATCCAAACACACTTGGATACACATGATCTAGTGTGAGAGGCCCAAGTCACAGTGATGTGCGCTTCTCTCATCACTTCTATGTTGCAAAGCGATCAGTGCACGCTGCTTCTTTCTAATCTAATCAGATAAAACAGACATGACAACTGATCCCTCTGTTGTTACATTTTTCTACAACAAGGTTAACCCATTTGAATCCTAGTAATGCAAACAAACACGGCCTCCCCAGCCTGACAGCAGTGACTGACCGGGTTTCGATGAGGTACACTGTGTAGGTCTCCTGCATGTTCACACTGTTCTTGCCCGTCCTCTTCTCGGCCTCCGACACAGTCATCTCCAACTTCTTCAGCAGGGACGTCCCTTTCTCCACCATCTGCAAAGCAAGGGGAAGCATCATGTCGAGAGCCTTCACTAAATGACACGTCTATAATGGTCAGATTTAAATAGGAAGCTAAGATATTGTGTAGTGCAGTGTTCAAACAATGGGAGATTATTTAGAATCAGAATCAGAAACGGTTTACTGCCATTGTCAGTGATCAAAAATTCACAAACATAGGAACTTGCTTCGGCGTAAGGTGCAACATAAAACAATGAATAAAATACTATAAAATATATAAAAGAGGCATGCATAAAATTAAGAATAAAATAGACTAAGATAGATAGACTAAGACTATATACAGCTAGCAGAAATGTGTTGAAATATGCCTTTAAATGGATTAGTTGAGAGTTGAGGTTGAGGTATCAGACAAAAGAAAAAAGATCTCTTTCAATCTCTATTTGGGAAATTTACAATTATTTATTTATTTAAATTTTTAAATAAACAAGAAATAAAAATGTTACATGTTCAAAACAGCAGTCACTATATTATTATTACTTTGATAATCTGTTCACCTCTACTAATTATATAAAGAATTAATATGGACCATATCAGGAAGAACAAGGTATGGAGCTTTAGTTTTGGGAGTGACTGGACTGGTTCATTTGACTTTTCACTCATGAAGATAGATTTACTCGAGCGTTTGCCAGTGCCAGGTGACACCATGCTGCTGTCTAGTCCAAATATCAATGCACAGAGCACGTCTTTAGACTAAACACATTCTTGGTCAAATAAAGTCCTACTTGTCTGGAGATTTTTTGCTTTGCCTGAAACATTCCATAGTACAGGGAGTAGAGAGGAGTTCTATAACAGAATCTCACTCTGATGTCGTCATCAAGAGACATTCCATCCAAAATGCAGCAACAATTGACACATTTTTTCATTTAAATCATCATTGA